>JAJPUD010000866.1:212180-245201 GCA_023553655.1 Myrmecobius fasciatus
TTGTCATTGAGTATTTTGTCCTGTGAACCTAACCTATTCCACTGATCCACTACTCTATTTCTTATCCAGTACCAAATGGTTTTGGTGACCACTGCTTTATAATATAAACTGTGCATACTCTTTGACCCAGCAGCATTTCTATTGGGCTTGTATCCCAAAGAGATCTTAAAGGAGGGAAAGGACCCCACATGTGCAAGAATGTTTGTGGCAGCCCTTTTTGTAGTGGCTAGAAACTGGAAACTGAATGGATGCCCATCAATTGGAGAATGGCTGAATAAATTATGGTATATGAATGTTATGGATTATTATTGTTCTGTAAGAAACAACCAGCAGGACGATTTCAGAGAGGCCTAGAGAGACTTGCATGAACTGGTGCTGAGTGAAATGAGCAGAACCAGGAGATCATTATTCACAGCAACAAGATTATATGATGATCAGTTCTGAAGGACATGGCTCTCTTCAACAATAAGATGACTGAGGCCATTTCCAATGATCTTGTAATAATGAGAGCCATCTGCACCCAGAGAGAGGACTGGATCACAACATTCTCACTCTTTCTATTGATGTTTGCTTGCATTATGTTTTCCTTTTCAGATTTTTTTCTTATAGATCCAATTTTTCTTGTACAGCAAAATAACTGTATAAATATATATACACATATTCGATTTGTCAAGTATTTTAACATAATTAACATGTATTAGACTTCCTGTCACCTAGGGGAGGGAGTGGGGGGAAGGAGGGAAATATTTGTAACAGAATGCTTTGCAAGGGACAATGATGAAAAATTACCCATACATATGTTTTGCAAATAAAAAGCTTTAATAAAAAAAAAGAAAGAAATGTCTGCTGACATGGCAAGGTGATTCAGGTCCATCCCAATGGTCTTGTGATGCAGAGAGCCATCTACATGAGGGAGAAGGCTGTAGAGACTAAATGTGGATCACAAATAGTATTTTCATCATTTTTGTTGTTTTTTTGCTTTTTTGTTTTCTTTCTTATTTTTTCCTTTTTGATTTGATTTTTTTGTGCAGCATGATAAATGTGGAAATATGTATAGATTGCACATATTTTACGTATATTGGATTACTTGCTGTCCAGGGGAGAGAATAGGGAGGAAGGAAGGAGAAAAAAATTTAGAGTACTGGGTTTTGTAAGGGTGAATTTTGAAAACTATCTACACATATATTTTGAAAATAAAAAGCCTTAAAAAAGACTAATCTGAGGACTGAAAAAAAAAGTCTGCCGAGACAATTCCAAAGGACTCACAATGGAACATGCTACCTGCCTCCAGAGAAAGAACTGATATTGTCTGAATACAAACTAAAGCATACTCTTCCTTCCTTCCTTCCTTTTTTTCTTCTTTCTTTTTCTTTCCTTTCTTTCTTTCATGTCTTCTTGTAAAAAATGACTAATATGAGATGTTTTTACATTATTACACATGTATAATCTATATCAGATTGCTTACCATCTCAGGGAGGGAAGAAAAAGAAGAGAAAGACATTGAAACTCAACACTTAAAAAAATGTTGAGATTGTTTAAATAAGTAGTTGGTAGAAAATATTTTTAAAAAGAAATGTCTTAAATAAATGAATGGGAAACTTTATAATGAAATCTAATGAGCATTGGACTTTTACCACAAAAATTTTAAAAACCTGGATTTAAGTTTACTCAGGTATTTTCTTACTCAAGTATTTTCTAGGTATGTGATTTTGAAGAAGTCATAACCACTTCCATCAATTTAGACGAAAGCATACAATACAGGGAGCTTGGACATACAACCTATCCTCAGCATTCTATTTTGTACAATGAGGAAAAGATCTCCATTCACTACTTCACAAAGTTGCTATAAGTATAACATGAAATAATATATGTGAAAGTCTTTTGTAAATTATAAAGTGAAATTTGAATGCAGGGTATATTAATAACAGTAATAGATGATGCTATCCACATATTCAGAGGCTATCAGGTGGTGCTATGGATACAGCCCTGGCCTTTAGTAAGGAAGGCCTGAATTAAAATCTGGCCTTTGGTATTATTAGTACAACCTGGGCAAGTCACTTTAACATGTTTGTCTTAGTTTTCTCATCTGTAAAACAAGTATAATAATAGCACTTACCTTCCAAGGTTGTTGTGAAGATCAAATGAAATAATATTTGTAAAATGTTTATTTTGTATGAAGTTTTCTTGGTAAAGATAGTGTAGTGGTTTGACATTCTTCAACAGTAAAATAAGGCAAAGAAAAAGGTTGTGTGTCTTAAGAAGTTCACAGTTAGTGAGTGCCTTAGTCAGATTTGAGCTCAGATGTTCCTGACTCCTGATCCAATTCTCTATTTACTGAGCCACCCTCAGCTGCCTCCATAAAAATGCTAGCTATCACTATCACTATCATCATCATCTTCATCTTCAAACACAATTCCTTCTTACTCTGATTTACAATAGTGAATCCAAGTGACCAAGGGAAATTGCAGCCAAAAATAAATTTGAGACTGCTATAAAAATCCTCACTCTAAATTATTAGGGTTTAGGTTGCTTCTTCCCATCAACTTATTTTTTTTCTATATCCAGACTCTTGAGTTTTTCAACTTGCATCATTTTAATGGGAATTATTGTTCCCAATGAGATAGGGAAGGCAGTTTCCCTGAGGCCCTTGGGAGGGAATGCTTTCATATTCACTGAATGAACTTTCTGGCTGAAGCCCAAGATGAGCCATATAATTCTTTTTAGAAAAATGAAGATGATGTGAATCACAGTTTTGGGCTCCTACAAATATAATTTAACTGCTGGCACTCTGAATATACAATCATCCAGCAAATGAGGGTACATATATCACATGTATATACCTTATCATTAAAATGAAATTTCAGCTAAATGTATGGATAACTCTCCGGCCCTTTTTAAAGTTCTAAGGATCATAGTATAAAGTTGAAAAGTATGTTAGGGACATCAAATCTACTCATTTTATAAATGAGGAAATTGAGGCACAGACAGGTTAAATGACTTGTCCAAGGTCGTTAAGGTGGGAACACCCATGTTAAGAGGACCTAATGAAGGAACCTTAGAAGTTAGGTAAGAAGTGAATCAGGAAATATAACTCTGAAACCAAGGACAAAGACCTCCAGTAGGACACATTGGTCAACAATATCAAAAGCTATAGAGAGGTCAAAAAGGATTAAATCTTTTCATTTATTTATTTATGAATTTAACTTATTTTTAGGTTATACATGTTTATTCATTTTTAATATATTTCAATGAGTCAAGTTGGAGAAGAAAGATCAGAACACAAGAAAGAAAGAAAAAAAAAGAAAGAAAAGGTGAAAATAGCATGCTTTGATCTACATTCAGTTTCCATAATTTTTTCTCTGGATTCGGATGATACTTTCAATCCAAAATTTTTGAAATTGCCTTGGATTATTGAATTGCTGATAAGAGCCAAATCTTATCATAACTGATCATAACACAATCTTGCTGTTGCTGTGTATAATGTTTTCCTGGTTCTTCTCACTTCACTTAGCATCAGTTTGTGTATCTCTCCAGATTTTTCTGAAATCAGTCTGTTTGTCATCTCTTATAGGACAATAGTATTCCATTGACATTTATATACCATAATTTATTCAGCCATTCCCCAAGTGATGGGCAACAATTCAATTTCCAATTTTTTGGAAAGTATTTAGCAGTGGTAGTTTTTTGATGAGTATGAAGAGACTCATAATGTCTTCCTGACTGGAGAGTATACCAAATATTTCTTTTTTCCCTGGACTAGGTTGAAATTCATATGTAGAGAGTACTAAATTTACAGACAACTGACCAGTGAAATCAGAAGACTTAATCCCTTTTTAATGACAAATGTTGGAGGGGTATGGGAAACTGGGACACTAATACATAGTTGATGGAGTTGTAGTCACTTTGAAAAGTAATTTAGAACTATTCACAAAGCATTATAAGCTGTGTATATGCTTTGATCCAGCAGTGTCACTACTGGATCACTACTGGGTTTGTATTCCAAATACATCGTAAAAGAGAGAAAAGGATGTGTGTGTGTACACACGTGTGTATATGTGCGTATGTATATACAAACATGTATATATATACATGTGTTTGTAGATAGCCCTGGAACAGCTGAACATGGTCACAATAAGGGATATGAATCACTGCCCAAAGAGATGAAAATGTAGCTAATTATCATCTACTTGAAATGTTTGTCTTTCAGCTAAGATTTAGAGTTGGCTCTTTGATTGGTGTATGGTGTTAAGTGGCAAAATGTAAGCTAAAAATGGAGGTCCTGGTTCTACCCTTTCCTGTCCTTAAAATAAGGGTTTAAAGTACTCCAGTGTCTAATTGTAATCAATGATTCATTATGATAAAAAAGTACCTGTAAGAATAATATGTTATATATTTTTACCATGTTTAACATATATTGGATTACATGCCATCTAGGGGAGGAGAAGGGGGGAAAAATTGGAATACAAAGTTTTTCAATGGTCAATGGTGAAAAATCATCCTTGCATATGTTTTGAAAATAAAAAACTTCAATAAAAAGAATAATATGTTATAAGCTGAAGGTGGAGTGAATTCTTTTTATCATAATGGTCTGATTTCTAATTTTGTCACACAATTGCCCACAATATATTTAGTAAAACAAATGGGGGGCTGAAGGATTATATCCTGTATGATTGAAATTTAACATCTGTTGGTCAGGGGAGGCCTGAGACCTATTGTGTAATGGGCTATAAAATATTTCTCCTGCTAATCTCCCTGTCCCCAATACTGTAACCAGTCCCACCTGTTGGTTCCAGTCCATAGCTCTAATCCAAGGTGGAACAGAAACAAATGTCCACAATTTAGGGTCCTTATTTTTTTCATTTCTTGCTTCTCTGCCAGCTGTTCTTCCCATTGTCAGGGCTGTCAGCAAGAGAATCAGGGTTTTTGTTGGATGGTGTCTACAACTCCATGGTCACTTCTTCAGGTCTTCTTTTCCTGATTTAGGTCCGTGTCTTGTACTTTTTTTGCACAGGCCCTTGTACTACACAGGTGTTCCTCTCTGGGATCCAAATCAGTTCCTTCTCTTCTACATCTAGAAGTATATAAGCAAAACCTCAACCCCATGTTACCAACCTAACAAACTGTAGTTTGGAGATCCTTCCACATGACTCTTCCTAAAAAGTCCCTGTTAGAACAGACGTTTTGTGTTCATCAAAGAAACGTTCTGCTGGGAAGAGGCCTTGATCATTAAATGTCAAAAAATTAAGAGCATATATAACTTTGGCCAGCCTCATATGTAGCTTATCTCTATATCCCCCTTCTTTTTGTTTTCTTCATCATGAGATCATTACAACTGTCCTCAATCATCTTATTGTTGGAAAGAGCCATGTCCATCAGAATTGATTATCGTGTAGTCGTGTAGTTGCCGTGTATAATGATCTCCTGGTTCTGGTCATTTCACTTAGCATCAGTTCAAGTAGGTCTCTCTAGGAATGTTTTGATGTCACGGACTTTTCATTCAACAATGCCCCTGTGGATTATGTGGCAAGATTATATTCAATATTACAATACAGACAAAGTTGTTTAAATTTAGATGATTGAATAAGCAGGACCATTATCTGTTTTTTAAAAATGAGGTACATCTGTATAAAGCAAAAACAGAAAGCATGTGTTCAATAACATGAGTTGCAGACTCTCCTGTCTGAAGAGTAGCCACTGTAAAGGAAGAAAAAATATCTACAAAGACGTGTATAAAGGATAAATGTCCAAAAGATGGATAATGAGTGACATTCATTTGCCATAATTCTAAGGAATGAAGATCTCTTGGATGGTGGATTACTGACTTGATGATCTAACAGACAATCATACCTGTATTCAAAACTCCAAACGCTATTTGTTATAATCCCAAGAAATTTAATCTTAAATAGGAATTTTCACCAATTAAAGGTTCAGGTGGATTTCAGTCGTAAGGATCACACATTTTATTTATTTATTTTATTAAAGCTTTTTACTTGCAAAACATATGCATAGGAAATTTATCAACACTGACCCTTGGAAAGCCTTCTGTTCCAAATTTTTCTCTCCTTCGCCCCACCTCCTTCCCTAGATGGCAAGTAATCCAATATATGTTATACATGCTAAAATGTTAGTTTCAATATATGTAGACATATTTGTTCAATTATCTTGCTGCACAAGAAAGAACAGATCAAAAAGGAAAGAAAATGAATAAGAAAACAAAATGCAAGTGAACAAGAACAAAAAGAGTAAGAATGTTATTTTGTGATCCACATTTAGTTTCCACACTTCTCTCTCTGGGTGTAGATGGCTCTCTTCATGATGAGATCATTGAAACTGGCCTCAACCATCTCATTGTTGGAGAAAACCATGTCCATCAGAATTGATCATCATATAGTCTTCTTGTTGCCGTGTATAATGATCTCCTGGTTCTGCTCATTTCACTCAGCATCAGTTCATGCAAGTCTCTCCAGGCCTCTCTGAAATCGTCCTGCTGGTCGTTTCTCACAGAGCAATAATATTCCATAACATTCATATACCATAATTTATTCAGGCACTCTCCAATTGATGGGCATCCTTTCAGTTTCCAGTTTCTAGCCACTACAGAAAGGGCTGCCACAAACATTCTTACACATGTGGGTCCCTTTCCCTCCTCTAATAATCTCTTTGGGATATAGGCCCAGTAGAAACACTGCTGGGTCAAAGGGTATGCACAGTTTGATAACTCTTTGAGCATAGTTCCAAATTGCTCTCCAGAATGGTTGGGATCAAACATTTTAAATAAGTTTTTGTTACAGGAACAACCTGCTAGTGGGCTACTGATGCTTTTTTATTTCATGTCTTTCTTGTGCCCCAGATTGGGCACCATTTGTTATAGGAGTCACCTGCTAGTGGCTGCCGGGGATCCAATTCTGACCAGCAGAACAGATGCTTTCGTGTGAGAACATGATAATGATACAAGACAACTGAGAAGCACTTGTATTCTCTGACCTCTCTCCTCTTCCCTCTTGCCTCCAATTTATTTCATTCCCAATTCACAGGCAACATATGCGTCAGTAAAGGCTGATTTGCATTTCCTTCAAATGTGTTATATTTACAGCTGTGGGGCCTTTTGGAAAATCAACCTGCCCCTTCACACTTAGGCCTGGTCTTTAATAAGTACTATAATCTTGCATTAATAACAGTAAGAGATTCACCCCTGAAAGTTCACAGTTTATCTTGACATCTGAGTAGATGGTTTTAAGTTCAACATTACACAAATAATTTTGCTTATATAATATCAATATCAATTAATATAATAATAATATCAATAAATAATCAATAACAAAGGCTCAAGTTTTAGAAATATGTAAAAAATTCCAAATTGTATATTGTTTATAGCAAAAACATGTTCCGATATTAAACATGTTCAAAGGGACGAAGGTATAGACTAATATTCTCAGAATCACTTTAAATAATGGGAACAGACACACACTGTATACTTACTATCTGAAAAAAAATGTTGAGGGGTTCTATAATATCTTTAAGGAGGAGGATTATTACTAAGATTTTAGCCTTTTATTTTGAATTTTAATGAGCTTCCAATGGCATTATATTTCTTCTCTATATAGTATCCTGATTTTCCTAAATTAGATTCGGTAAATGCAGTAAGTACAGAACCAATAGGATAGTGCTTTATTATCTTTGGGAATATCCATTGATATTTTTCATAAAAGTTGAGTAATTTTATAGGTCTATGATTATCTATCTTACCACTGTAAGTAGAAATAAAACCTTGCACTCTTCATTCTGAAATATTAAAGATATCTGGGCAGCTAGGTGGCGCAGTGGTTAGAGCACCAGCCCTGAAGTCAGGAGGACCTGAGTTCAAATCTGATCTCAGACACTTCCTAGCTATGTTACCCTAGGCAAGTCACTTAGCCCCAATTGCCTCAGCAAAAAGCAAAAAAAAAAAAAAATATTAAAGATATTACTTGAGATAATGTATATGGTTGATATATGATTAACAAAGAAGAGCCATGAGTTGGAAATGTCTTTTGTTTAATTTATTATATGGTATATGGCATAAGAGTGACAGGAAATTGGTGAGAAGTATTTCCTGTGATTGATATGAGGCTGCAGGAGGGGGCATAGGAGTAGCAAATATTGTCCCTTATGCCTTTTCATAAGTAAGTAGTATTAATTGGGCCTCAAATAATTTTTTTCTCTACAAAATATAGTTCACATTTTGCCTCTGAAAACAGTTCTAGGAGAGTTTTAATAAAAGGTCTCCTTATAAAGTGGAGAATAAGTGGGAAAGTTGATGTATATATCAATAAACATCACCTAACCATTTTTAAAAAATCATTTAGATTTTGTAATGAATCTGTATTTGTCTCAAATTTCTGAGGTCGGATTATTTAAGAATCTATCACATAGCCATTTTATAGAAAAGAGGCTTTTTTTTTTTCAGGAGTAATTACCAAACCTCACAAATGTAGAACTTACTTTAAATCATGTATTTAAAAATTGAAATTTCTTACATCTTTTCTACGATATAAAATATCCACATAGTGAATTATTTTGGAATCTGGATATTTCAGTCTCACTCATGAAATAGCATGCGTAACAAAATTTTTGGAACATTGTATAGAGCTTTTTTTTTCTTTCTTTTTTTTCTTTTTCTTTCTTTTTTTTTGGGGGGGGGTTGAGGCAATTGGGGTTAAGTGACTTGCCCAGGGTCACACTGCTAGAGCGTGTTAAGTGTCTGAGACCAGATTTGAACTAACGTCCTCTTGACTTTCAAAGGCTGGTGCTTGTATAGAGCTTTTTCATACTTTAAGATAACACTTTCCATTGAAATCTTTGTGCAAGTGCCTCCACATTTACACTAGAAATAGTTAAAGTAAATTTAGCTTTATCCTGAAGAGGAATAATAAAGAAGCAGCCTTTTGAGGGAATGGGACCCACATGTGCAAAAATGTTTGTGGCAGCCCTTTTTGTAGTGGCAAGAAACTGGAAATTGAAAAGATGCCCATCAATTGGAGAATGGCTGAATAAATTATGGTATATGAATGTTATGGAATATTATTGCTCTGTAAGAAACAACCAACAGGAGGATTTCAGAGAGGCCTGGAGAGACTTGCATGAACTGATGCTGAGTGAAATCAGCAGAACCAGGATAACATTATACACAGCAACAAGACTATACGATGATCAATTCTGATGGACATGGTTCTCTTCAACAATGATGTGATTCAAACCAGTTCCTATTGTTCAGCGATGAAGATAGTCATATACATCTAGAGAGAGGCCTGTGGGAACTGAGTGCGGACCACAACACAGCATTTTAACTCTTTCTGTGAATATCTCCATGCATTTTGTTTTCCTTCTTAGGTTGTTTTTTTCCTTCTTCTCTTTCTAGATCTGATGTTTCTTGTGCAGTAAGATAACTGTATAGATATGTATACATGTATTGTATTTGTCATATAATTTGTCCTATTTAGCATGTATTAGATTACCTGTCATCTAGGGGTGGGGAGTGGGGGGAAGGAGAGGAAAAGCTTGGGGAAAAAAAAAAATTTTTGCAAAGGTCAATGTAGAAAAATCATTTATATGTTTTGTAAATAAAAAGCTTTATTAAAAAAAAAGAAGCAGCCTTTTAAATCAATAACTAATAGGGGTCATTCAGCAGGCACCATGGTAGAGGAAGGAAGGCCAGGTTGAAGGGGACCCATAGTGACCATGGTATCATTTATTGCACTACAAACATGTTACATTCACCATTTCCCTGATTATTCTTTTATTACAAATACTGGAGAATTCCAAAGAGTAGTAGAAAATTCACTATGTCCTAATTTGAGCTGCTCAGAGATTAGTGATGTAGAGCAGTTAGTTTTCTCCTTTGACAGAGGGCACTGTTCTAACTATACCAGAGTGTGACAAAAATTTTTCATAATCACCTTTAAAAAGGATGCAATATATGACTGGAAGAGCTAAATATGCATAATGCAATCTGTTAAAAAAAATGTCTTTGCCCCATAGATTTATAGGAACTTTTTTCTAAAGTATAAGGTTGAAAATAGCTATTATTCCCTTCAAAATCTTTCCTATTTCAATATTTCAGCATTTTGTTTTGATAATGCTACTAACATGCCGATCTTTCTTGTTTCACATGCACAATTATTATCAATAGTCCTCTTAACTTAAAAGCAAAGATGTAAATACCCAATCTTTTAAATTACATTTACCAAGTAAGCAAGGCTGATAGATTTTTATACACATTTTCCACTTTCTGTTGGTTTTTCAGTTTATAACAAGCCAAATCTAGGTTTTACAATCTCAGAAGGAACCTATTACTAAATCAGTTCATGTAGCACCAAATATATCACAACCAGTTTCCAATTTCAACACACCCATTTTAAAGTTATCTAAAAATTAACCTGTACTTTAGTTTGTGAAATTCCCTAAAATCTACCCAGATATTGCATTCAAGCCTCTTTAGTAAGCCAAGAAAGAGTTAGAGCCAATTCTTGCTTCTCATGGGTTTTTACCTTGAGATTCTTCCTGACATGATTCCACAAGCCAGAGTTTTGATAACAAAGTTACAGGCTCCTTGCTTATAGGAGTTTTTAAAGTGATAGCACACTGCACTGCTCTTCCATTTTCTCAAAAGTTGCCAAACTCTCTAAATCCCTTTCAATCTAGGCTCTTCTCATTCCCCCCCACTTTTTGTTTTTAAATTAAAGCTTTTTTATTTACAAAAGATATGCATGGACAATTTTTCAACATTGACCCTTGCAAAACCTTGCGTTCCAAATTTTCCTTTCCTTCTCCTCTCCCCCTCTCCTAGATGGTAGGTAATCCAATACATGTTAAATATGTTGAAATGTATGTTAAATCCAATATATGTATACATATTTATAGTTATCTATGCTCTTCTCATTACTACATGCTTAAACTTTCTATTTCATTATATTAAATATATTTTTCCCTTTCTCTTTCTCTCTTATGCAAGGAAAGTCCCAAATCCAGAACCAAACATGAAAGCTACCAGAAGTTCTGATATGGTATCTGCTTTCAGGTTTGGGTCAGGGGAACCCCAAGAAAGGAATTAAAAATCCCAAACAAATTTTCTTTTTTTTCTTTTCATCTGTTTTCCTATTATTTCCTATTTTTCCAAATCTAGTTCCCTGAGATGGGAAGCATTTTTCTACACATATCTCAAATTCCTTTCATTGATCAGTATTTATGAGCAATCCTCTTTTATTACCTTTTTTTTTCTTTTTAGCACTTTTAGATATACCTGTCTCTTTTTCTCCTGATTGAGATTGTCCCATTTTGCTAAACAAAGTGAAACTAAAATTAGCCCAAGACTAAGTGAAACTACAGTTCCTCTTCCACTTCCAATACCCCATGCGTCCGTTGATTTCTATACTTTCCTGTTGCCTCTCTTACCTCTTGTTGCTCTGGAGTCTTGAATGATTAGGGGTACTTTCTCCTCAATGATTCTCTGCTTCAATGTATATGTCTATGTTTATGTCCCTGTTTGGGGACCACTTAAGACTAGTTCATGAGCCTCTTGCAGGAGAAAGTATGACAGGGGACAAGCAAGCGCTTCATCAATGAAGTTCATTTATTGATCTGAGAGTCAGGGTTATATACTCTAAGCTAAACCAGCAATAGTGCCAGATGTCTCTAAGTTAATTGGTTTACAATCCATGGTTACATTCCAGTTAGGCACGAAAATTAAGTAAAAACTAATAGTACCAATCCATTAATAGCAACACAATTATATATTTTTATATTTTTTTATTAAAGCTTTTTATTTGTGAAACATGTGCATGGGTAATTTTTCAGCATTGACTCTTGAAAAGCTTTCCGTTACAAATTTTTCCCTCCTACCCCCCATCCCCTCTCCCAGATGTCAGGAAGCCTAATACATGTTAATTATGATAAAATATTTGACAGATCGAATATGTGTATACATATTTATACAGTTATCTTGCTGTACAGGAAAGGAAAAAAAATCTGAGAAGGAAAACATAATGCAAGCAAACATCAGTAGAGAGTGAAAATGTTATGTTGTGATCCACATCCAGATCCCATAGGCCTCTCCCTGGATATATATGGCTTTCTTCATCACTGAACAATTGGAACTGGTTTGAAACATCTCATTGTTGAAGAGAGTCATGTCCATCAGAATTGATCATCATATAGTATTGTTGGGCAACAATTATAAAATTGTCTAGTTTGTGATGTATGGCTCCTGATACAGGCATTCCTTGCCAAGGCCATCTTATGTTTATATTATGTTCCTGATGCCTACTTGACCACATAGAAGAGTCCCAGATTAATTGCGTACTTGTACCAGCAGCACTTCTTGGTATTTATCAGGTCATCTTGTCCCATTCTCAACCTTGGTCATAAAGGGGGGGTGAGCCTGCTGCAAATCAATCCACAGAGCTGCACAGAGACTATGTTAACCCCTGCATAGCTTTTTAGAAGAGCTGCCGGTTGCTGGCTCTGTACCCTCAGGTTCATAAATAGAGTCCCTTTAAACCAATGACATCTTTATTTTCACTAACTTCTAGTTAAAATTTAGTATTTCCTTGAATCACAGAAAGCACACTTATTTTGAAATGGGATCCATAGGCTTTACCAGACTATGAAAGATGTTTAGGGCACAAAAAAATTAAGAATTATTGTCCTATACTTTACACTTAACCCCCAACCCTAGTTTACCCCCGTTATCTGCATCTTCTCTTTATCCTCATGTGCTGCTGAATAGAGCTTAAAAATGTTTTTGTTATTTTTTTGTGTGAGGCAATTGGGGTTAAGGGACTTGCTCATGGTTACACAGCTAGTAGGTATTAAGTGTCTGAGGGCAGATTTGAATTCAAGTCCTCCTCACTTCAGGGTTGTTGCTCTAGCGACTGCACCATTTAGCTGCCTTCAGAGCTTAAAAATAGAAGTTATGTGACTATATTGACTTCATCTACCAGAAATTTAAATTATCTATTCCCAACTAAGTCCTCATTGCATATGGCAATCCCTTTTACTTCTCCCTAAACTGATTCTTTATCCTATAATCCAGTTGTTGTTCCTTTAAGGGGATGCTCAAGGACCACCTTCTACATGAACTCTTTCTTGTTCTCTACAACTACTAGTGCCATCCTCCCAAATTATTTCATATATATTATATGCATAACTCTATATGCATTGCTAATTCCCAATAGAATCTAAACTCCTTAAGAGCAAGGACTAGTGTACCTGTCTTTGTATTCCCCAATGCCTAGGACAAAGAAAGCATCTGATCAATGCTTATTTGCTTATTTTCAAAAAAAAGGGAAAACAACAGAATCTACAAACTATCCCCATTGAGTATGATTTCATTTTTTGAGATGATTCTAAAGCAGATCATTAAGGAGATGATTGGTAAAGCAAAAGATTTAATAATACAAAAAAGCATGATTTCATTTTTTCATGCTAGACTAACCTTATTTCCTTCTTTGACAAGGTTACTAAACTGATGTCAGAGGCATGGTATGGAGCTTATCTGTATTTTAACAAACATTTACTTAAATAACTTATGCAATCCTCCTGGAAAAGATAGAATGAAGTGTATTAGGCAATAACATAATTACATGAATTAGGACCCAGTGCACAGCTTTAGTCAGAGAGTAGTGGTTAACATCTGTATGTCAGCTTGACAAGTCTCCAGCAGTGTTGCAGGGATCTGCACTTGTTCCTATATACTGTTTAATATTTTTATCAATGACCTAGTCAAAGGAAAAGGTGATAGATGAATTAAATATTTATTAACCACCTACTATATGTGATACACTATATTTAGAACTTTACAAGTATCTCATTTGATCCTTATAACAATCCTGTAAGTTTAAATTTTTTTTTCCTTAAATTTAGAATTAGGCAAATCACTCATACACACTCACACTTTTTCCAAAAGTGATGGCATAGCAGCAAGGCTCTTGGGCCAGGGAGATGGGTGCTATTATTATCCACATTTTACAGATGAGGAAACTGAGGTTGTGACTTGCCCAGGATCATATAGCTTGTAAAGGTCAGAGGCCATACCTTTAAACTGAGATCTTTCTTATTCTAAGACCAATAGTGCCCACTGTATCAGCTAACTGTCCCAGGTGGTCTGTTCATCAAATTTGAGGATGACATATAGCCAGCAAGATGTATTGGATGACAGTCACTATGTAGAAAAAAAATTGGCAGTCCAGATTATTGGGTTGAATCTAAAAAGATGAAATTTAAATGTAAAATCTTAAACTTGCTTCATCGTTACAAATATGAGGAATGACTAGCCACTAATTTGTCTGAATAAAATCTGAAATTTTTAATGTATTAAAAGCTCAATATAAGTTAGTAGTATGATGTGGCAAATCAATGCAATGTTGGATTGCAATAAAAAAAAGGCATTTTTAGGAATAAGGTGACAGTATCTTTGTATTCTACCTTCTCATACCATATTTGTAGTACTGTGTTAAGTTTTGGGCATCACTTTAAAAAAGGAATTAAGTTGATGAAGATAAAGAAGGCTTGCCTTGAATCCCCTGACATATTAGGATCAGATGAAGGAACTAGAGATACTCTGAATCTACAGTATTGGGAGTATTCCCTCTATTATCTATTCTGTGGTTGTCTTGAAACCTTTGTTGGGGTCCAACGGGCATGGAAAAGAATACTGAGTCAAGACTCTTATTTGTATCTGTGTGTAACAGGAGACAGCTACAGAACTGGCTTCCTGTTAATCAGCTAAGAAGTGGAAGTGGCAGCTGATGAAAATTGACCAAAAAGTAGGCTGTGCTCTTTCTTGACTGCAGGCTTAGCGCTGAGGCATCTTTCTCTCAGTAGTGTATCTTTCAAATTATTCTCTTAAGAATGAGAACTGTTTAAGACATATCTGCCTGTAGAAACAAAGCAAAAACACCTGTCACGAGGTATAAGATGAATGAGCAAGGGAAATCTCAGTAGGCAGTGAAATGGAAAGGTCATTGTAACGAAGTTTGAATAGACATTACATTTATCACATAATGGAGAGGCAGGTAAGCAATATCAAATTGGCAAGACTATTAAACAAGAAACTTGATCAGTGTATGAAATTGTAATGTTAAAGACAAATTCTAGCTAATAGAAATAAATAGGATGATGAAAACTGGTTCCAGGACCTAGAACTAGAAGTCCCTATACTTTTTTTTTTCTTTTAAAACCAGAATTCCTGTTAAAATAGATATGTATCAAGTATCTGGGCACTATAGCTTAGAAAAATCATTGACAAGCTGGAGAGCCTCTAGAGGAATCCATCTTAAGATGATAGAGTTTTGGAAATGTCAAAAAAAAAAATTCAGAGTTTTGGAAATGTCAAAAAAAAAAAAAAAAACCCAAAACAATTCAGAAGGACCTGATAGTTGTAATAAAATATCAGGCAGGCTGTCGTGCAAATTAGATTTATTTGCCCTGAGGGACTTCTGAGAAAAAAGGGTCATCTTCATGCCCTAATGAAAACATCAGTAAGATTTTAGTCAAAGTATCCCCTGTTCTCAGTAAAATAATTCTCCCAAATCCAGAGAGACCAAGACATATTCTCCCAGATATGCAGTGAAGTTAAAAAAAAGTGCAGAAGCTGGCAGGAGGCATAGGGAAAATTCTTTTGTGAAAAGAGTATTCAATAAATTTATGTCCAAAAAAGAACTGGAGCTCTTAATTGAACACCAGATAGATAATTTTGACTATATTAAGTTAAAAAGTTTTTGTACAAACAAAACTAATGCAGACAAGATTAGGAGGGAAGCAATAAATTGGGAAATCATCTTTACATTTAAGGGTTCTGATAAAGGCCTCATTTCTAAAATATATAGAGAATTGTCTCATATTTATAAGAATTCAAGCCATTCTCCAATTGATAAATGGTCAAAGGATATGAACAGACAATTTTCAGAGGATGAAATTAAAACTATTTGTAGTCATATGAAAAGGTGCTCCAAATCACTATTGATCAGAGAAATGCAAATTAAGACAACTCTGAGATACCACTACACACCTGTCAGATTGGCTAAAATGGCAGGAAAAGATAATGATGAATGTGGGAGGGGATGTGGGAAAACTGGGACACTCATACATTGCTGGTGGAACTGTGAACAGATCCAACCATTCTGGAGAGCAATTTGGAACTATGCTCAAAAAGTTATCAAAGTGTGCATACCCTTTGACCCAGCAGTGTTTCTATTGGGCTTATATCCCAAAGATATCATAAAGGAAGGAAAGGGCCCCACATGTGCAAGAATGTTTCTGGCAGCCCTTTTTGTAGTGGCTAGAAACTGGAAACTGAATGGATGCCCATCAATTGGAGAATGGCTGAACAAATTATGGTATATGAATGTTATGGATTATTATTGTTCTGTGAGAAACGACCAGCAGGATGATTTCAGAGAGGCCTGGAAGGACTTGCATGAACTGATGCTGAGTGAAATGAGCAGAACCAGAAGATCATTATACAGGGCAACAACAGTACTATATGACGATCAATTCTGATGGACATGGCTCTCTTCAACAATGAAATGTTTCAAACCACCTCCAATTGTTCACTGAAGAAAGCCATATACACCCAGAGAGAGGGATGTGAAATGTGGACCACAACATAACATTTTCATGCTCTCGATTGATGTTTGCTTGCATTGTGTTTTCTTTCTCTGATTTTTCTTTCTTGTAGATACGATTTTTCTTGCACAAAAATGGTAAGTGTGGAAATATGTATACATATATTCGATTTGTCAGGTATTTTAACATAATTAACATGTAGTGGATTTCCTGCCATCTAGGGGAGGGGTGGGGACTGGGGGGGGGAAATTTGTAACAGAAAGCCTTATAAGGGTTAATGTTGAAGAATTACTCATATATATGTTTTGCAAGTAAAAAGTTTTAATTAAAAAAAAAGTTTTCAAACTGTGCATACCCTTTGACCCAGCAGCATTTCTATTGGGCTTATATCCCAAAGAAATCATAAAGGAAGGAAAGGGCCCCACATGTGCAAGAATGTTTGTGGCAGCCCTTTTTGTAGTGGCTAGAAACTGGAAACTGAATGGATGCCCATCAATTGGAGAATGGCTGAACAAATTATGGTATATGAATGTTATGGATTATTATTGTTCTGTGAGAAACGACCAGCAGGATGATTTCAGAGAGGCCTGGAGGGACTTGCATGAACTGTTTTAAGTGAAGTGAGAAGAACCAGGAGATCACTATACACGGCAACAAGACTGTATGATGATCAATTCTGAGGGACATGGCTCTCTTCAACAATGTAATGCTTCAAACCAGTTCCAATTGCTCAGTGAGGGGGGCCATGTACATCCAGAGAGAGGGGTGTGAAATGTGGACCACAACATAGCATTTTCGTGCTCTCTTTTGATGTTTGCTTGCATTGGGTTTCCTTTCTCAGATTTTTTTTTTCTTGTAGATGCTATTTTTCTTGTACAACAGGATGAGTGTGAAAGTATGTATGTTCGATTTGTCAGGTATTTTAGCGTAATCGGCTGTAATTGGCATGTTGTGGACTTCCTGCCATCTGGGGGAGGGGTGGGGACTAGGGGGGAGGAATTTGTGGCGAGAGCCTTAGGGGGTCAATGTTGGGGAATTGCCAATACGCGTTTTGCAAATGAAGGGCTTTAATAAAGAAAAAGAAATGAAAAGAGGATTCAAATACTGTTTCCTAGAGAATGAACTCAATCCTGAAACAAATTTAACAGTGGAAAAAGTCCTGATCTGGAAATCAGTATGATGACACTACTCCAGATTTTCATCATGTAAAGCCATTTAACGACCTATTTAATGTTTCAATGACTTAAAGGCCAATCACTTCATCTCCCTGAGCGTCAGTTTCCTCATCTGTAAAATGGGAGTCCTGAAATCCAAATGAGCCTCACTTTTCTGTTTAGACTGTACAAATGAATAGTGGCTTAGTTATGAGTAAAGAAAACGTAAAAAGGCACCCTGGATGGTTTCCTTCTCCCGGTTCATAGCTGAACAACACTTCACTTTCAGAAAATGAGCCCCCAAACCATCCCCCAAGGCAAGGTCAAGGGACACTCAAGTTCACGTTTCGGACAGTAGGGCCAGCTCTCACATCCCAGGCTCTGGGGATTTAATGAGACGCCTCCCCGCCCCTCCCCCCCGTCCCAGGTAAGAAAGACCCTCACGGGACGCAGGCCCCCTTGGGTGTTGGGGTCCAACTGCCCTTCGCTCCGTGTGCGGGGGGGGGATAGGGTCTCTCATCCGGGAAGAAGAGGGAACCACCTCGGCCATTGCCCTCCGGCTTCTTCCCAGGTCCCGGGGAAGCTGCCGCTTCTCCCTCCCTCCCTTCCCCTGGCTACGCTCATCAGTCCAAGTCAGTGGAGGTTCCGGCGGCTCCTCCGTCCCGGCTCCAACCGAGTGCCTCCGAGCGCCAGGAGCGCAGGAGAAGCAACCCCGTGCCCAGTCCCCTCCACCCCTTCTGCCCCCACCGCAGCTCCGCTCCGCGCAGCCGCACACCGTTCCTCTGCACTGCCCCCGGCCGCAGCTGTAGGTTGCCAGGGACACGGGGGGCATTCTGGGAATCTGTTTCCTCCGACTCACCCACTCGGAGCTCCCTCATCCCAGCAAACCCTCCAGTCCCGCAGCGCCGCTTGCAGGGCCTGAGTAGTAATGGGCTTTCAGAGGACCCCCGGGGCGGTGGGAGATTAGATCAAAGGAGATTCTAGTCCAGTACTTAGAGACTTCGGGGAAGAAAGATTGGGGGCGAGAATGGGCCTGGCTTGTGAGACAACCAGGAGCAAACCAGCCAAAAATGGAGGGAGAGTGAGCGGACACGTGGGTAGAGTAGGTGGGGGTCAATGGCTAAGAGAGTTTGGGCTTTATCCCGAGGGGGGCGAGGAACCGTTAAGGATTTTAGGCCCGAGGGTGACTCACGCCAGCAATGTTTTGCGAAGATTATTCTGGCTGCAGGATGGGGGTGGGGGAGAACTGGAGACAGAGACTCTCCTTTAGAAGACCCAATTAGAAATTAAGCGGAGATGAAGAGATGAGAGAGAACCAATGGCAGTAGGAATGGAAAGGGACAGAAGCCAAAGACAAAAGAATCCAGCTGTCGCTTGGTGAGTGATGAGATGCCCACAGCCCCTCCGCCCACACTTGTACTTATTAAAAAAATTGTCATTGTAAAAAACCTTGCCTCCTAAAATATTTTGTATAACAGCATTAACAGAAATAATCCCCCAAGGGGGCAGCCAAGTGGCGCAGTGGATAGAGCGCTGAAGTCAGGAAGACCTGAGTTCAAATCTGATCTCAGACACTTAACACGGCCTAGCTGTGTGACCCTGGGCAAGTCACTTAACCCCAATTGCCTCAGGGGAAAAAAGATATCCCCCAAGACACCCTCTTCCTCTACCATGACTACATTCTCCACCTTGGTTTCTTTTTGCTAGATTTCACATTTGGTTCATCATCCTCAATGAAACATTCCTTGACCTCAAGGAACTTACATTCTGTAATAGTTGTAGATGGCTGTTTTATAATTTAAAACATTTCAAAACTTCTTTATGAATCATCACACTTAAAGGTGACAAGCATCTTTTATAATGAATATATTATTTTTAAAACTTTGAATATCAACAAAACAACTACATGTGTTAATTTGATTTAATTTAATACATATAATTTAATTTAAATACATACAATAATTTCCTTTAAGACCCAGAGGTAAGTTAGGATGAAGAATTGAATGTTATGTCCTCAATTCTATGTTCTTCACTGCCATTTTCGCAGCTTTAAGATGTATTTTCATACTGAAATTTCCATTTGGTTACAGTTTCAAGGCTCAATTTCATCAAAAATCTCATAAAGTTTTTTTTTTTTAATCTCATGATTTTTATCCTGATGGAGTTATAAACCTTTAGTACCAATAAACTGAAATCCATTATGGCACTTACACACACAGAGAGAATGAATGGCTAGAAGTATTTTCTCCAGGAAAACTTGAAGTGACTAACTGGATATTGTCAGACAGGAATGGAGAAGGCAGATTCCAAGCTATAGAACCTAAAATAACCAGGAAATGAGACTCTGGATGACATATGGGTGAGACCAGAAGAGAAAAATGTTTTGAAGAAAAGATGAGTTTCAATCTCAATTCTTTTTTGACTTTTTCTATATACTTTCTCAAACTCATGTTTGCTCTAATCTCTTGTTCCCATTGATGGCTTTTGTCTTAGGTGCTTATTATTTTTTATTAAAGCTTTTTATTTTCAAAACAAAGGCATGGATAATTTTTCAACATTGACCCTTGCAAAACCTTGTTACAAATTTCCTCCCCTTCCCCCCACCTCTCCCAAATGGCAAGTAATCCAATGTTAAACATGTTAAAAATATGTTAAATCCAACATATGTATACAATTATTAGATGATTATTCTATCTTTGAAGACTTTCTAGTTTTTGTTCTGTATTCCATTTTTGAAGTATTTTAAACTATGAAATTAATAGCCATAAACAACTGTTTTAGAATTTAAGCTCCTTGAGTATAAGGATTGTTTGGTTTTTGCCTTTATATCTTCAGGCTTTATGCAGTGCTTTCAATGTAGCAGGTACTTTATAATATAATTGTTGAAAACATTCCAATACTTCCATTGGAATGTAAAGTTCCTGAGAATAGAGTTAAAACAGGAATCATTTATTATGTGCCAGACATTGTGCTAAACTCTGAGAATGCAAATGCAAACAAGAAGAAAGACAATTTCTACCCTCAAGTAGCGCATATTCTGATGGGGGAGATGGCACTAGAAAGTGAGTTGAAAAGGAAAGAGGAAGGTACCTATATTGGTGACAAATTCCAAAGAGCTTGAAGAATGAAAGATGGTTTCTCAAAATAGATATTGTGGGATAAGGGATCAGATGAATGTTCCAAGTTGAGAATATCCCAGAGTTGCCATCTAGGGGAGGAGGTGGGGGAAGGGAGGGAAAATTTGGAACAAGGTTTTGCAAAGGTCATGTTGAAAAATTATCCATGCATATGTTTTGTAAATAAAAAGCTTTAATTAAAAAAAGAATATAAGTTCCTTGGGAGTGGGGACTGAAAAAATTCTTCCTATTCATTCTTCCTATGTGTCTTTGTATTCTTAGCACTCAGCACAGTTCCTGAAACATAATGTGTGTACAATAAATACTTGCTGATTGACAAAAAAAGAGAGAGAAAGAGAGAGAGAGACTACCCTAGGGACTGAGGGACCTGCCAGGGCAAGAAGGCAGCTGAGGTTATGGCGGTAAAAGTCCAGAGAATCAGAAGCAGAGATGGTAGAGGAAAGAAGGATGGCAGGTGTGGCCTCATCCTCCAAAAGGAGATTCTGGAGATGGAGCAGGGAACTACCAATGGAAAAATATTTTGTATCTGTTTCCTTGGTACCCAACAATAAAAGCTGCATACTGACTGACTAATTGATAGAATTTTATAATGTGAATGTTACACACCTCAACATAAAGTATTTTGGGGTTGTACTTTATGGTTCTAAGCTTCACCCTTTAACTGTAATACTCAGAACACTTCCTTTTAGTTGAAATATTGTATCTGCAAGGAGGGGGTGGAATTGGACCTGGACTTGGAGGGATGGATGAGTTTTCAGAAGGCAATATTAAGGGATAATGAGCTGAGGGATGGAAGAACAAAGAATATGATGAGGATGATTTTGCTGACCCCTGGAAGATTGTTCTATGTAGCTCCAGAGAGGGTAAAAGAGGTAGAACAAGGTGAATGGTAGGCATTATAAAAAGTCTTTTATAGGTCCTAGCAGGAAGGACTGGTGAGCAAGGCAAGCTGAGCTGCAGTGTGTCTGGGGAGGGTGGATTTTCTATTCCCTTTCCCTCTGGGAGGAATGGCTTTCCTTTCAAATACAGCTGGCCAAGAACAGCTGCAAGCAGTTTGAAAATGAAACATCCTTAACCAACCTTTGCTGTCAGTTCTCATTGCCCTGTGACTTGTTTTTAGGAAGAGCTGAATCATGAATTGTCTACCAGGCTTGTAACAATGTTAAACTTCTCTTCCACAAATTAGGGCTTGACCCATACCTAACACCACATACCAAGATAAGATCTAAATGGGTTCATGATCTAGATATAAACAGGGACTTTGTAAGCAAGTTAGAGGAACGTAATACAATTTATCTCTCAGACCTGTGGAGATGGAATAAATTTATGTCCAAAGAAGACCTGGAACTCCTAATTGAACACCAGATGGATAATTTTGATTATCTTAAGTTAAAAAGTTTCTGTACAAACAAAACAAATGCAGACAAGATTAGGAGGGAAGCATCAAATTGGGAAATCATCTTTACATTTAATGGTTCTGATAAAGGCCTCATTTCTAAAATTTATAGAGAATTGTCTCATATATATAAGAATTCAAGCCACTCTTCAATAGATAAGTGGTCAAGGGATATGAACAGACAATTTTCAGATGATGAAATTAAAACCATCTCTAGTCATATGAAAAGTTGCTCCAAATCTATATTGATCAGAGAAATGCAAATTAAGACAACTCTGAGATACCACTACACCCCTGTCAGATTGGCTAAAATGACAGGAAAAGATAACGATGAATGTTGGAGGGGATGTGGGAAAACTGGGACACTAATACATTGTTGGTGGAACTGTGAACGGATCCAACCATTCTGGAGAGCAATTTGGAACTATACCCAAAAAGTTGTCAAACTGTACATACCCTTTGACCCAGCAGTGTTTCTACTGGGCCTATATCCCAAAGAGATCTTAGAGGAGGGAAAGGGCCCCACATGTGCAAGAATGTTTGTGGCGGCCCTTTTTGTGGTGGCTAGAAACTGGAAACTGAAGGGATGCCCATCAATTGGAGAGTGGCTGAATAAATTATGGTATATGAATGTTATGGAATATTATTGCTCTGTAAGAAACGGACCAGCAGGACGATTTCAGAGAGGCCTGGAGAGACTTGCATGAACTGATGCTGAGTGAAACGAGCAGAACCAGGAGATCATCATACATGATGATCAATTCTAATGGACATGGCTCTCTGCAACAAAGAATTGTCTCAAACCAGTTCCAATTGTTCACTGAAGAAAACCATATACACCCAGAGAGAGGGAAATGAAATATGGACCACAACGTAACATTTTCATGATCTCTATTGACATTTGTTTGCAATGTGTTGCCTTTCTCGGATTCTTTTTTTTTTCTTGTAGATAGGATTTTTCTTGCATAACTTCTCAAGCATTTCAACATTATTAACATGTAGTGGACTTCCTGCCATCTAGGGGAGGGGAGGGGACTGGGGGTAAAATTTGTAATGGAAAGCTTTGTAAAGATCAATGTTGGGGAACTACCCATACATATGTTATACAAATAAAAAGCTTTAATAAAAAAAAAAAAACAAAAAACTTCTCTTCCACTTGGTTCTAGCAGCTCCAGTCCAAGGTTATTCCCATTACTCCCTGTAGAATCTATATAGATCTACGAGTACTCATTCCCTTGTTTTCCCTCTATTTGTAAGCCTTCAATACAGCTAAACATTTCTGAAGGTCAACAAGTTTAGATTAGTGAGCTCTGTATTGAATACAACAATTAGAAGGCAGATTAGCTAGTTTACCTTGCCAGCTATAAGAGGGAAAAATGCCTCTGCTAACCAGTAAAAGGACCAAAAGAGGTCTTTAGTTCTTATCATCCTGAAGTAGATCCTTAGCTTGGGGTCTCCCAGTATGGCACAGATAATATATGATTAGTTCATATATTCTGATCCATTGACATGTTGTCCTTTTCCATGCTCAATTCTCTCGTCTCTTTCTTCTGTTTAACCAGCTCCCATTTTTTTTCTCCCTTTCCAAAAGATTAAGCAAAGAAATCCTGAGAGTCATAGTTAGCGCTTCCTAGAAGTTTCTCTACTCCAAAGGCAGGACACATATATGAGAACTATCTAATAGGAGCATTCAAAAGCAGAAGGGGCAGTATTGTGAGCTAGTGGTCTTCTAATGACTGGAAGTATTTAGACAGCTTGAATAACCACTACTATTGCTGATGGTATGTGGCTGAAGAATTTCCTGGGTAGCATGTTGGGTTACAAAGACCTCCAAGATTCATTCCAACCCCAGGATTCTATGATTCTGGGAGTCTCATTACCATATTCATTCACCAGAGACAAGAATGATGGGGGAGATAGTAGCAGAACACATCTGAGTGATATGAGGCGAGGAGGTGAGAGCTCTTGTGGAATGGAAACAATTTATTTTTTAGTAAAATGTGAAGCAAAGTCTTAGTTGATAGGATGGCATTAGAGGGAACACAGGGAATTATTAGGGGTGATGATAAGGTTTGGAAGAGTCTCTGATAAGTGAGGAAATGAATCAATTAGGAAAGTATAAAAGGATGGCCTTGCAGCAATGAAAGTCCAACTGAGGTTATATAACATAAATTCTTAGTGCATTCAGCACAGTTTTGTGATTTTCTCCAGTTTTATTCAGCCACAAAGTGGGAGTGAAAGCAGCAGAAAATGGGAGTGTTCCAAAGCTGAGGGTTTAGCAAGGCAAGGTCAGTATTATGATAAAAGGAACAGGGACTCCAGAGAAGAGAACAGTGTAGAGTTGAACTGGTTCACTAAGGGGTCGAGATCCTTAAAGAAGCAGAGGATAAGATAGTGTAGGGGTGATGGCTTGGGAGAGAACTGTGTTGAGAGATTCTTCTTCATACAGAAGCTTTGTGCTTCACAAAATTAAATGTGATTTGTATTTTTGAAAGATTTTTTTTCATAGAAATAAACTTTCAACTCAGTAAGACATAGGGATTTTTTATTGAGAAAATAGTTACACAACCAGTTACAATGATCAATTCTGATGGACATGGCTCCTTTCAATAGTGAGATGATTCAAGCCAGTTCCAATGATTGTGTGATGAAGAGAATCATCTACACCCAGAAAGAGGACTGTGGGAACTGAGTGTGGGCCACAACATAGCATTTTCACTCTTTTTGTTGTTGTTTGCTTGCATTTTGTTTTCTTTCTCAATTTTTTTTCCTTTTTGATTTGATTTTTCTTGTGCAACACGATAATTGTAGAAACATGTATAGAAGAACTGCACATTTAACATATTGGATTACTTGCCATCAAGGGGAAAAATTTGGAACACAAGGTTTTGCAAGGGTCAATGTTTTTTATTATTATTATTAAAGCTTTTTATTTGCAAAACATATGCATGAGTAATTTTTTAACATTGACCCTTGCAAAGCTTTGTTACAAATTTTTTCCTCCTACCCCCACCCCTCCTCTACATGGCAGGAAGTCTAATATATGTTAGTTATGATAAAATACTTGACAAATCGAATATGTGTATACATATTTATACAGTTATCTTGCTGTACAAGAAAAATCATATCTACAAGAAGAAAAGATCTGAGAAGGGAAACATAATGCAAGCACACATAAATAGAGAACATGAAAATGTTATGTTGTGGTCCACATTCAGATCCCTCTCTCTGGGTGTATATGGCTTTCTTCATCACTGAACAATAGGAACTGGTTTGAATCACATCATTGCTGAAGAGAACCATGTCCATCAGAATTGATCATCATATAGTCTTGTTGTTGCTGTTTTTATTGATCTCCTGGTTCTGCTCATTTCACTCAGCATCAGTTCATGCAAGTCCCTCCAGGCCTCTCTGAAATCATCCTGTTGGTCGTTTCTCACAGAACAATAATAATCCATAACATTCATATACCATAATTTGTTCAGCCACTCTCCAATTGATGGGCATCCTTTCAGTTTCCAGTTTCTAGCCACTACAAAAAGGGCTGCCACAAACATTCTTGCACATCTGGGTCCCTTTCCTTCCTTTAAGATCTCTTTGGGATATAGGCCCAATAGAAACACTGCTGGGTCAAAGGGTATGCATAGTTTGATAACTTATTGAGCATAGTTCCAAATTGCTCTTCAGAATGGTTGGATCCGTTCACAGTTCCACCAACAATGTATCAGTGTCCCAGTTTTCCCACATCCCCTCCAACAGTAATCATTATCATTTCCTGTCATTTTAGCCAATCTGACAGGTGTGTAGTGGTACCTCAGAGTTGTCTTAATTTGCATTTCTCTGATCAATAGTGATTTGGAGCACCTTTTCATATGACTAGAAATAGTTTTAATTTCGTCATCTGAAAATTGTCTGTTCGTATCCTTTGACCATTTATCGATTGGAGAATGGCTTGAATTCTTATAAATATGAGACAATTCTCTATATATTTTCGAAATGAGGCCTTTATCAGAACCCTTAAATGTAAAGATGATTTCCCAATTTATTGCTTCCCTCCTAATCTTGTCTGCATTAGTTTTGTTTGTACAAAACCTTTTTAATTTAATATAATTAAAATTATCTATCTGGTGTTCAATTAAGAGTTCCAGTTCTTCTTTGGACACAAATTTCTTCCTTCTCCACAGGTCTGAGAGGTAAACTATCCAATGTTCCTCTAATTTGTTTATAATATCACTCTTTATGTCTAAATCATGAATCCATTTAGATCTTATCTTGGTATGTGGTGTTAGGTGTGGGTCAAGCCCTAATTTCTTCCATACTAGTTTCTAATTTTCTCAACAGTTTTTGTCGAATAGTGAGTACTTATCCCAAAAGCTGGGGTCTTTGGGTTTATCAAGCACTAGATTGCTTATAGTTATTGCCTAGTTTGTCCTGTGATCCTATCCTATTCCACTGATCGACTACTTAATTTCTTGGCCAGTTTTGATGACTGCTGCTTTTTAATATAGTTTTATATCTGATACAGCAAGGCCACCTTCATAAGCCTTTTTTTTTTCATTAATTCCGCAAGGGTCAATGTTGAAAAATTATCCATGCTTGTGTTTTGAAAATAACATTTTTCTGATTCGGATTCTGATATTCTTTTCACTGCCTCCCAAGGAAGTACATTTTCCACTTAAGTAAAACTGCCCTTATCAATGTCAAGAAAGTAGAAAAGCTTGATTACAGATAAATGAAAAGAAACAGAGCTGAAATTATTTTCATTTCTCAAAAGACATTTTTACATTGTTAGAAGAATTTTCCAGCATGTTTATATCTATGACTCAGAATTGCAGATAAATTTCTTAGTATTTTAAAGTACAATTAGTTTATAAGAAGAATGTATTGGGGAATAGAATGAAAAAAAATGGATTTTACCTATAACAGGAGGCATTTAGATTAGGCATAAGTAGGAATTTCTTGGCATTCAGGGTTGTTAATCTGGGTCAGCAAATTATTAAACTAGAAGCAATCTGAAAGACCATCTACTCTCACTGATTCATTAATACTCAGAATCCTAGAAAAGTTCTGGAAATTTCTATGAAGATCTTAATAGCAAAATGAGCAGAGAAGGAAATGGCAAACCACTTCAATATCTTGGCCAAGAGAACCCTAAATGGGGTAATGAAGAGTCATAAAGGTGCTAGGCAGTAGTGTTAGGGGTAGGATCATAAGCATGAATAATAAGCAGTCCCTCTTCTCAAGGATTTTATGTTCTAGTGGGGAATTAACAAGCACTTAACATAAATACATAAGCAGAAATAGAAAATAAATACAAATCTATACAAAAGTTAAATACCATTAGAGGGAGGTATTCTATAATACAAGGCACAAGCAGTTGGTAAGGGAGAAATCAGGAAAGGCTTCACAGAGAAAATAATGCTTAAACTACTCTTAAAGGAAGAGAGGAATTCTGTGAGCTAGAGGAAATGCATTCCAGGCATATTGTACAACCAGTGCAAAAGTGCAAAGGTAGGAGATAGAGAGTTATATTTGAAGAAGAGAGAGGCCATTTTGACTGGATTAAGAAATTCAGAGGGAGAGTATTGTCTTTGAAACTAAAAAGATGGATTGGTAAGATGGGACTTTTAAAAATAAATAGAAAAGTTTATATTTTATTTCAGAGTTAATAAGAGTCTTATTGAAGTTTGTTGAGGTGGAGCATCTCAAGGTTAGTTCTGTATTGAAGGAAAATTACTTTGACAGCAGTGGGTAACATAGAATGGAAGGCACAATAGAATAAGGCACATAAGACCAATTTGGAGACTTATAATAATCCATGTGAGAGGTAATGAGGGCTTCGACTAAGGTAACTAATGTGAATGGAGAGAAGGGGGCAGATGTGAGGGGTATGAAGGCAGAAGTGTCAAGAATTGACAAATTATTAAATATGTGGGTTAAGTGACAGTGATTAGCTGACTAATGGTGAGATTATGAACCTGAGATACTGTAGGATGATTGTCTTTCACAGAAACTTGGAAAGAAGAAAGGATTAAGAATTTATTTATCTGTAATCAGACTTTTCTACTTTCCTATCATTAATAAGAGTTGTTAACTTAAATGGAAAATGTTCTTCTTTGGGAGGCAGTGAAAAGAATATCATGCATTCAACTTACGTTGAGCTTAAGATTTTTTTGGGGGGGTCATGCTTTTGAAAATATCCAGTAGGCATTTGGCAATGTGTGACTGAAATGATATACGGATGTGGGGGTAATCTGCATAGAAATGATGGTTAAACTCTTGGGATGAGAGACATAGAGACAGAGACGGACACACACAGAGAAGGGGAGGGAGGACAGAGGGAAGGGGAGAAGGAAGAGAGAAAGGGAACGAGGAGGTGGGGAAGGGAATGGAGGAAGGGGAGAGGGAAGAAGGGAAAGGGAGTAGGGGGAAAAGGGAAAGGGAGTAGAGGGAGAGGAAAGGGATAGAGACAGACAGCCTTGGGGAACACTTAGAATAAAGTTTGGTTCAGTGATATATGAATGGTGAGACAGTGAAGGACAATGAGAAGGAGCAGTCAGACGAGAACGCAGTCCCGAAAACCCTGGAGCATTAAAGTAGAAAGTATGGTCAACAGCATAAAATGCAGAAGAGAAGGTTGAGAAGTTTGAAAACAGAAAAGGCCCCTCCATTTGGCAACTTTGGAGAGAGAGGTTTCGGTTGCGTGATGAGGGTTGCCAGCCAGACGGCAAAGATTTGAGGGGAAAGAGGAAAGTTAACAATGAGAATCTGTTCCTTCGCTCAGGTTTAAGATGCAGCTGTTGTGGTAGGAAATCTGGTCCAGCAAACCCCCAGGGCCCCCTTTTAACTCTCCTAGCCCGGAGGCACTGTTTTTTGACTAGAGCTTTCAACAAGTGGTTGCTTCCAGGGAGGTCAGTTCTGGGGGAAAGGAGCAAGAGTCCCAGGATGCACCGCGTGGGTCCAGCAACAGCTGTCGTGGGCAATGACTCAAGTGGGGTCTGAGTCTGGGTGCAGGTGCTGAGGACTCTGACAGAGCCGGAGCGTAGGCGGGAGTCGGAGCCGGAGCCAGAGCCAAAGCCGGAGGCGGAGGCGGAGCCAGGTGGAAGGACTTTGCGGGAGCTGGAGCAGTCCAGCCCGGGGGCCTGAGCTCGGGCCGGCCACCCTCTCAACTCCTTCTTGGGACCCGGAATCGCCACCAGCCTCTGGGGCTTGGGACTCCCGGCCTTCCTCGAAGACGACTGCGTTGAGGAGGGAGGAGGGAGCGTGGTCGAAGAAGGGTGCAGACTGTCCCATTCCCCTCCGCCCAGTCTTGGAGGGAGGGGGGCGGGGGCAGAAGCTGCTGCGTCTTCGGACTCGGGAAGCAGACGAAAAAACCATGGCCAAAACAACTCCTGTTAAGGTGAGAGATCTCTCCCCGCAGCCCCCACCTCCCTCAGGATACGCGCAGTGAGGAAGAGACTGGGGTCTAGGAGAGACCCCGGCTCTGTCTTTGCGCAGGTAGAAATGAGGAAAACTAGAGTCCCTGCATAGATGAGTGAGGGAAGCCTGATGCATTGGAGACTGGGAGGAAAGGGCGATCCGAGGGTCGCTGCCTTGTCATAGTGTGTGGGTGTATCTTGACAATCGGGGTAACGGACATGAAGCTTGTTGTGGTCCAAGCCATTATTCATGTTAACAGCTGTGAAGCTGAGGCCCAGGAGAGGTGAGCCCACTTTGAGCTCAGCTTTTGGGGGCAAAGCTCCAAACGGAGCCATGTCTTTAGCCTCTCAGTCCGACTCCCTTTGTACTGTATTGGTAGGGCCAAATTCTCCTTTATAGGGAATGAGGATAATCGCAACTAACATTCACTTAAGTGCTTTAAAGTTTACTATTTACATATATTACTCCATTGGATGATAAGGAAGATTATTTTAACAGGAATTCTGGTGGTGGGAGACTTTAAATTTCTCATACCAGAGGTTTAACTGGAAGCAACTATTTGCCAGTTACTATAACACAACAGATGAGAAAAATGCAAGCATCTTGATGCACTACACCAATTGCTTGCTTAACAATCTTACCAATTAATCCTACTTTCCATTTTGACAGGAATTCTGCCTGTCCTACCGCCTTCCCCTCACTCCCATTTTTCAAATAAGAAACTGGTTGAGATCTCCCTCTCCAGCCTATCTGACTGTTTCCATATCCCCAAAGGGCTGTTTTTGCTCTCTGTATGTGTGTGTGTGTGTTTAACCTAGGAAATTGTAAGTAGTTTCACATTAGGCATGAAAGCATATTTCATTTCTTCTAAACTGGTAAATTTCTTGGTAAGTGATATGAATTGCATATTAATTTCCCTTTTCTTTGGGTACAGATCAATGATGATTGGTCATATCTTTACAAGTAAGATATTGGGCATGTTACATATCAGAAGCATATTAATGAAGCATAAGCAAGATGAAGAAGAGAAATATTTTGAAATCATACCTTACAACCTGTGAACTTGGAACATAGTACTGTGAACTGTGTGGTAGTCCTGTTGAGACAGTTATACTTCTAATACTCTTCTGCCAAGGCCTTAGACGCTAACGGCCTGTGTTTCTGTCAATCCTCCTGGGCTCTATTTTGGGCAGCATGACTCTGCTTTGCTATCAGTACTTACTGCCAACATTTTGATTACAGTTGGAAAAAAAGGCCCAAGATTTCTTAAAAGATGTATCCCTTAGGTGTTCTCCTAGAGTACTTATGCCAAATAATGAAAATAAACACTGAGAAGTATGCATAAAATGTATCTTGAAAATATAGTACTTTATTTTAAAAGAAAGGTCTTAATAGATAATTTTAAAATATGGCAGAGGTAAAGGAAGATGGAGCAGAGAACTCTCTTGGGCCTGAATCAGTCATAAGCATTTATTTAATGCCCATATATATTTTATCACTTAGTGGTGAGACCCTGTTATGATTCTGATGAGAGAATTTTATTTTTCTAATTCTCTTCTAAGGCTCTAAATAAATGCCAAAAGATTAAATTTTTAGTCACTCTAATGGCCTTTTTGACTCTGCATGTGTGTGTATGTGTGAGAGTAGGGAGAGGGGGAGGCAGCAAGAGAGAATGAGAACTTCTTTTGATTTTTGTTGCTATTGGAAAAGATTCTCAGATATCTTAGATGTATGTCCTTAAGTAATATCCTGGGATGCTGAAATCAAGACAACCCTTAAGAAGCTAAAAATATACAATGAGAAGAAACTGTTTTACCTTTTAACTGTAATACTCTTTTTGATGGAAGTGGTCTTGGTTGGTCTTTTTAAAATGTACCATGAAAAGAAGAGGTAGTTAGGTCATACAGTAGTTAGAATGTTAAGTCTGGACTCAGGAAGACCTGAGTTCAAATGTGGCTCAGAAGCTGAGTAACCCTAAACACATCATTTCACTCTTGTTTGCTTTCTTTCCTTATGTGTAAGATGGGGATATTAATAGCACTGCCTCTTCAGGGTATGTGAGAATAAGATAATTGTAAAGCTTTTAGCACATGAATGTTAATTATTATTATGTTTGTGATTCCAGGTGTCTGTGACATTTGATGATGTGGCTGTATATTTCTCAAAGCATGAATGGAAGAAACTGGAATGGTCCCAGAAAGAACTTTATAAGCATGTGATGAGGACTAATTATGAAACCTTGATCTCTTTAGGTAAGAAAGATTCATTACAAATTTTTGAGCATTAACTTTAAGTAATTAAATTAAATATAATATTAAGTATTAAATATCAAGCACAGTACTGGTTGTGGAATATATAAAATGAATTAGCCATTATCCTTCCTCCCAAATAGCTTCCAGTCTAAATAGGGAGACAATATATACATATACTTTGTTTCTAGCCGAACTGGAAATGCAGACCCACACATGGAAATGAAATATTTTCTTGATGAGGCTTTCTAAAAATGATGATAATAAAACTTTATATTAATTCATAGTTTTCAATGGGATCTCACCTATACAATTTGATTATCACAGTAAGCTTGTCAGGAAGTAGCCAGGCTATTACCCCCATTTTACAGTGAGAAACAAAATCCCAATTCTAGATCTCAGGATACCATATTGTCTCTTATAGTCCAGTGACCACTAATTCTCACTAGATGATATGATTTTTTAATTTTTCCTTTTCCAATCTGTAGATGAGGTTTTCTGGACTTTTAAACTGCAATAAATCATTTTTAAAATTTAATTTTAAATTTTTTAATTAAAAAATTTTATAAAGACATTAAATATTTATATGTAAAAAAGCAACTATTTTATGGCTACTTTGACTTTGGAATTTGATTAAAGATTATATTCCTCATTTCACACATCTTTGTAATTTTATATAACCTATTTTAACCTATTTTAGATATTAGGCCTTTAAAAAAAGTATTTAGATAAAAAATTTCTGCCTTTCTGCATTTGATTTTAAGGTTTTTATGCCCTAATATATGGTCAATTTTTGTATATGTTCCATGGACTGCTGAGAAAAAAGTAAACTCTCTACTGTCTCCATTCAACTTTCTCCATAGATCTATCATACCTAACTTTTCTAACAATTGGTTTATCTCCCTAGTTTCTTTCTTGTTTATTTTGTAGTTTGATTTATCTAATTCTGAGAGAGCAAGGTTGAGATCCCCCACTAGTATCGTTTGGCTGTCTATTTCTTCTTGCATCTCTCTTAATTTCTCCCCTAGGAATTTGTGTGCTATTGCACTTGGTGCATATATATT
>JAJPUD010000866.1:255201-311278 GCA_023553655.1 Myrmecobius fasciatus
TTTTTTTTTTGCAATGGTCAATGTTGAAAAGTCACTCATATGTTTTGCAAATAAAAAGCTTTATTAAAAAAAAAGAAAAATTAAAAATTAAAAAAATTATTTGTAACTGGGGGAAAATAAAATTCTAAACAAATGTACAAATGGAGAAAAACAAGAGAAGGTGATATTTGAATTGTACTTTATAGAAATAAAGGAATTCTTTAAGGTAATAGTGAGGGTAAAATTATATTCAAGGAATGAAAGTCAGTACAAAAGCACCAAGATGAAATATGGAGATTACTATGTGTGAAGAACAGAAAAGGCGGATAATTTGTTTGAATGAGAAAGAATGTAAAGGGATAATGTGCAGTGAACCTGGGAAAATAAATCGGGGTCATGTTGTAAAAGTTTAAAAATTAAATGAAGAGTATATCTGTGATTCTAGAAGAGATTGTGCCACTGGTGATTATTAAGGAGGAGAATGATGTGGCCAAATCTATACTACAGGAAAATTACTTCAGCAATAGAATGGAAGATAAACTAAAGTGGATAAGATTTGAGACTTGATCAATTAAAAGACTGTTGCAAAAATCTAAGTAGGAGGTGATGAGGACCTGAACTGAGGAAGTGATCATATAATCAGAAAGAAGGGATCAGTTGTAAGAAGTGTTGAAGAGCAGAAATGGCAAGATTTGGTCATTTTGATATTTTGTGTGAGAGAAAGTGAGAGGTTGAGGTTAATATCAAGATTATGAATTTAGCAAGATGAGTGATTGGCTCTTTAACAGAAATAGCGAAGTTTCAGAGTGATAAGTTTACTAGAGAGGATAATTATATTTTGGATATGTTGATTTAGATGTCTAATAGGACTGGAATTCAGGGAAGAGACTGGGGCTGAATATAATTGGGAGTTATCATCTAGAGATGATTATTTAACTTCTGGACGCTGATAAGGTTACAGAGAAAATGTATATGTAGATATGAGTAGAAGACTTATGATAAAGTGTCAGGACATCCCAGTTAGGTGGTATTATATAGATGAAAAGGAACAGTTATACAGATAGGAGGAAAACCAGGAGGGAGTAGAAACCTGGAAAGGAGAGAGTATTCAGTAGGTGTTCAACAGTATCAAATACTGTAAATAGAGGTCAAGAAGGATGAGAACTTTTTTTAAAAGGGCCATGAGATTTAGAGATTGAGGCATTACTAATAATTTTGGAACAAGCAGTTTCTCCTGAATGATGGGGTCAGGATTCAAATTGGAAAGAGTTGTGGAGTGAAGGAGAGGAGAAGAAATGGAGGCAGAATGTGTAGAAAATTCTTTTATTTTTTTCTTATTTTCCTTGTATTTGTGTATTAATGGCAACATATGTTACATTATGGTTTGTTAGATATGTGTTTGATATTTCCTTTTTAATGATTTCTTTGTATCCTATAGCATGGTAAGTTTTTGTAAATACTCCTTGTGATACTGAAAGATTTATATGTGTTCTTTGATTTTTATTTGGAAGATTTTGTATTTTTCAATGAAATAGTCTGTTCCATTCCGTTTTCTTTTACTGTTTATTTTTTTCCAGCTTTGAAATAGGAACATTAAAATCTTCTACATTTATCATGTTAATTTCTATGATATTTTAAAATTCAGTTAGTTTTTCCTTTATGAACTTAGATGAGTTTCAGGTTCCAGCAATGTAAATCTGTAATTGAAAGGGACTTCAGAGGCAATCTAGTCTAGACCTCTGATTTTACAAATGAGGAAACTATAATCAATAAAAGTTAGGTGACTTGCTCAAGATCACATGGATTTTATTAGAGGTAGAATTTGAACTGAGTTCCTCTGACTCTAAGATTCCATGCTCTTAATGCTATGACTTATCACTCAAGGAAATCATTAATACAGCTTCTACTCAATGCATAGTTTAAAAAAATTATAGTGGTTAATTTTTCCTCTGCCTAAATTTTTTTAAAGTGTTTCTTGTATAAAGCAAATAGTTAGATTTTATTTTCTTTTATTTCCCAAGGTGTTTAGTCCATTTACACCTAAGGTTGTAATTTTTAAGTTTGTACTAATTTTAAATTGAATTCTTTTGTTTTGATTTTATACCATCTCACTTTTGGTTTTTATTTTTCCTTCCTTTTGAGGTCAGTACTTAATTACTTAACCTCTGCCTAATTTTATTTATGTTAATTGATTCCAGTCTTCACCCCAGCCAGATTCTATTATACCTCTTGTTATATTGGCCTATCCCAGATCCCTTTACATGAAATAATTATGATTTTCCCTTTTTAGGGGGGAGGGAGAGAACTTTTTTCTCAGTGCAAATAAGAATGTGTATTAAAATCCTGCCATTTCTTTTACATCCTCCCCACCTCTACCCTAACTTGAGTAACATCCAATTTTTATGCCCTTTTCTGGGAATCTCTTATTTCAACTTTCATTATTCCTTTCTACTTATAAGTTCTTAAATCTGCTGTACCATTTATAGTTGACACTTAAGGTTGAAATTATCATAATCATCTATTATTAGCTGTACCATGCAACTAAAATCTAAATGACTTTTGCATAATTGGTTCATTGGAGGTAGGCTCCTGAATTCAAGCTAACATTAGTGTGTATGGTATACTTCATTAGGATATTACCCCAGAAAATTTTTTGAAAAAGTTTAAAAGGTAGACATTTATTGAATTCTCAAACATATAGGACATTATTTTGATTAAGCAAACTAAAACTTAACTAAACTTTAGTTTTAAAATTTAACTTTACTTTAAAAATATAAATTTAGTAAAGGGTCTTTTTTTTAAAAAAAATTATCAAATTCTTACTCTTACCCTGATAACCTTTTCAACTTTATATTAGCTAACAAAAATATATTTCTACCTGAAATATGCATCCTTAGCCCCTCTTTGGCAAAGAGAGCCAGGAGGGGAATTTAAGGACATAGGACCAAAGGTGTAAACTTTTCAAATTTTAGGCTTCTTCCCCATTACTCATCTGTGCAAACTGAAGCCTTAGAGTGAAGTATCATGAATTGAATCACAGAAAACAAAGTGAACAAAATAGTCAAAGTGCGGAAAATTCCTAGTCAATTTTTTTCCTGGCCTAACAGTAACCACATGAAGTCCCTGGGCAGGAGTAGGGATGCTTTTAGGGATGTAAGAAGGGGTGCAAATCTCCCTCTGGATCCAAGTCTTATTCCTGACTCAGAACCTGAGCTTCACGAAATAGAAACAGCACCAAAACAGGAGAGGCAGTGATGTACAGAATCTGGAAAACTATTATCAAGAGGGTTCCAGACCTGAAAGATGAACAAGTCATTAGATATATTTTTTTCTTCCTTCCACAGTAGACCCTTACAGAAATGAAGGAGTAGGAATAAGTGGGAAGTGAAAAGAAAGTAGGAGTACCAGTGATGGTGATTGCTGCAACCATCCAAAAGCTCTCAGAGACTGAGAGTGCTTTTCCCACTTTTAGAAGGCTCCAGGTCCAGACCATTATGGTGAGAGGGCTGCTGGCACATTAGGACGTAACCTGGGCACACTCAATACCTCCCACATGTAAGTCTGTGTAAGGGACATCTTGAGCAATAATGGTTGGGCTAGAACTAATGATATCATTATCTCTTCATCTATAACGTCTCTCCTTGGGGAACTTCCTCATGATTGAAATTTAAGGACCCTCTTGGTTGAATTACCTCATTTCCAGTGGGAGAACTCCTTCATTCTGCATTATGTGAGATATATATACACACACACATACACATATATATGTATACATACATATATTTATATTTATATTTTTATATGTACATTTTCTCTGATTTCCATTTATTGCTACCAATTTGGATAGATGAGTTTCTTTGCTAAAACCAAACCAAAACAAACTTCTATCCTGATTTTGTATGTATTTATTCTCATCCATCCCAAGGTTGTCCATTTTTTCCTACATCCTTTCCTATTGTTTATAAGTAATAATAATATTAGCTAGCATTTAGATAGCATTTCACCTTATTTTATTTTATCCCCTCATCAACTCTTAGAGGTGGATACTATTGTTATCCTTGTCTTTCAGATGAGAAAACTAAAGGAGACATAAGGTAAATCATGTAAGTATATAAGACTGGATTTGAGGTCTTTCTGATTCTTGGAATAGTATTCTATCTATTATATCACCTTTGCTGCCTTTAAGTTCACTTAAGCGTCATGAACTTACAGAAATGTAGTTTCTGTGAAATTGTCTCTGAGTCCTTACAAGATATAATATCTACCTTTTTGCTTTCTACCTAGATTATACTATTCCCAAACCAGACTTGATATCCCATATTGAACAAGGAAGGGAGCCAGTTTTCAAGAATCGAGCAAATTTGAAGACAAGTGTGAGAACAATCCAATCTGGCACTGATGAACTATGTAACTCCAACAGCATTCAGGAACAACAATCTGGTAATAATCGGCTATGTAACTCCACAGCATTGAGGAAGAGCAATCTATCTTTGCTAAGTAGAAAAGGATTAAAACTTTGTGGCAAAAGATTAAAAAAGAAAAAGAAAGAACACACTTTAGCAAAACTAAACAAGATCTTAAAGAAAGTCTGAGAGTATTTTTAATGTTCTGTAGTGTTTACCTTGAAGAGAAGAGGGACATTTTCATTATCAAGCCTGGTCATGATAAATACAATGTTCAACTGTAGGATTGTTTTTGTATTTTTTTTTCCATTTCTTGTTGTTTTCCCAGTTCTTTTTAAGTCCTCCCATCTCCCTTGTATTTTCCATATCCATCATTTCTTATAGCACTATAATATTCCATAATATTCATGTACCACAGTTTGTTTAGCTATTTCTCCAGTTGATAGGCTTTTTTTAAAGTTCTTTACTATTTTGATTCAACTCAATAAATATTTATTAAATGCCTACTATGTGTTGAGCACTATGCTGAGCACTTACTCTTCAAATAAGAAAAAGACAGTCCCTGATCTCAAGAAGCTGACAATCTAATGGGGGAAGACAACACACAAAAGAAAGCTGGAACATATCAGGGGATGAGGGAAAGAGATGGATGGACATTAGGAGTGCCCAGGATGGGGGCATCTTGTTTTGTGGAGTTGAAACAAAACAAAACTGCAGATAGAAAGTAGACAAAAATAAATTACAAGAAGTGCTACTTTGAATATTTTGATGAATATGGGAACTTTCCTTTTTGTCTCTGACTTCCTTAGGAGCTGTGTCCATCAGTGTGTTAGTGTTCCCTTCCTTTGGTAGACCCTCTAAACATGATTTTTTTTCTTTTTTTTTTCTCTTTTTTCATCTTAGTCAATTTGATGTGTGCCAAGTAAAATCTCAGAATAATTTTGCTTTTTATTTTATTATTAGTAATTTGGAACAATCTTTCATTTGGTTTTCACTTCTTTTCAGAGCTATTTGTTCATATCCTTTGACAATTTATCCACTGGAGAAAGGTTGATAGTCTTATATGTTTGTGTTAATTCTGTTTGTATTTTGAATTTTAGATCCTAGAAGAATCTGATACAGAAATAATTCACCAGTGACAAGCAATGATAGGACATGTCCTAGGAAAGGAAATCAGCCATAATTAGACTCAAATTTCTCTTCTTCAAGACTTGTGGTCTTGAAGAGGTAAAACTAAGATGGAGGATTATAGGCAATAACCCTGCTAAATTTTTAACAACATTCCCTTCTAAACAACATTAAAATAACTTCTCAAATCAAATTAACAACTTAAACAAAGTTGAAGGATCTAAAAGAAACCCATATAATTTCTATATATTACCAATAAAGCCCAGCAGCAAGAGATAGAGAAATTCCATTTAAAATAATTGCAGCAATATGAAATACTTGGGAATCTACCTGTCAAGACCAGACCAGGAACTATATGAAGACAGTTGTAAAATACTTTACAAAAATATAGTCATATCTAAACAATTGGAGAAAAGGTAATTGTTCATAGGTAGAACATGCCAATATAAAAAAATGAAGGTGGAAAACATTTTTCATCATAAGTCCTTTGGAATTGTCTTGCTGAGATTATTATATTGCTCAGAATAGCTAAGGCATGCACAATTGATCATTGTGCAATGTTGCTATTACCATAAATTGTTTTCTGGTTCTGCTCATTATTGTTTTGTTTTGTTTTATTTCATATACCCCCTCCAATCTTTGTCATTTTCCTTTTCTGTCATGTTAGCTAATCTGATAGGAGTGAGATGGTACCATTTTAATTTGTATTTCTCTAATCAGTAGTTCTTTGGAGCATTTCTTCATATGACTTTAGGTAGCTTTGATTTCTTCATCTGAAAACTGAAAATGTCCTTTGACCATTTATCAATTAGGGAATGATTTGCATTCTTATAAATTTGGCTCTGCTTTCTCTATATTTGAGAAATTAGACCTATATCAGAGAAACTTACTGTAAAATTTTGCCCCCCCCCCCATCCTCCCCACTCCCAGGTTTAGGCTTCTCCTGGTTGCATTGTTTTTGTTTGTTCAAAATTTTTAAAATTTGATACAATCAATTTAAACATTTTACATTCTGCTCTTTAGTCATAAATTTCTTCCTAATACATAAAATATTTTATTTTTTCCTAATTTATTTGTGATATCACCCTTTATGTCTAAATCATGTAGCCATTTTGACTTTATCTCAATATATGATAGAAAATGTTAGTCTGTATCTAGTTTTTGCCAAACTGCTTTCTAGTTTTTCCAACAATTTTTGTCAAATAATGAGTTCTTGTCCCAAAATCTTGGATCTTTGGGCTTATCAAACATTAAAGTACTATAGTAATTTACTACTATTTATTATGTACCTAGTCTGTTCCATTGATTCACCATTCTGTTTCCTAGTCACTAGATTGTTTTGATGACAACTACTTTATAATTTGAAATCTGGAACAGCTTTCCTTAATTTTTTTTCAATGATTCCCTTGATATTCCTAAACTTTTGTTCTACAAGATAAATTGTTATTAATTTTTCTAACTCTATAAAATAATTTTTAGTAATTTGATTGGCAAAATAAATTAATAAGTAAGTAAATTAGTAAATTAACTTAGGTCAAATTGTCTTTTTTATTATGTTGGCTTGGCCTACCCATGAGCAATAACTTTATTCAGTTCTTTAGATCAGACTTCATTTGTGTGAAGTATTTTATAATTATGTTACATATTTTCTGGGTTTGTCTTGGGAGGTAGACTCCTAAGTATTTCATATTGTCTGCAATTATTTTAAATGGAATTTCTCTTTCTATCTCTTGCTTTTGGACTTTGTTGATAATATATAGAAATGCTGATTTATGTGGGTTTATTTCAGATCCTTCAATTTTGCTGAAGTTGTTAATTGGATTTAAGGAGTTATTTTAAAATTGTTTGGAAGGAGATGTGAGAATTTGGCTGGTTTGCTGTCTGTGTTCCTCAATCTTGGTTTCACCTCCTCAAGACTACAATTCTTGAAGAAGAGACATTTGAGTCTAGCTGTGGTTGATTTCTTTTTCCTAAGCTATGTTCTACCTTTTGCTTGCAGTTGGTGAATTATTCTAGATTAAGCCAAAGGCAGAACAGTCTTGGATAAGTACAACTTGGGAAGTGAACATTAATGTAGGCTTCTAGTACTTTCATTTCTCTCTTTTTAGTTGTTTTTAGTATGGAAATAAAGATCATATCTGTATGCTTGCTTATCCAAATAGCACAATGAAAGAGCTCTTTAAAAAACAGAGCTAAGTTCACATCTGAGACTTCCCTCTATGCAGGGAAGTCTCCTTTCTGAATGTTTCTATTTTTATTTATTACAGAAAGCTTTTTCTAAATCCAGTGGTAGAAATAGGCAATGAATGTAATAATTTGATTTCTATGTTATATTTTTACAAGCCTAACAAAATTAGTACTGATTTGGTTTCTGAAGTTTCTATTATAACCTATGATCCAAACACTGAATTCATCTGTGAACTCAAGTAATTGGTCTTCATACTATTGGATACAGGAAGATTTCATATCTTTGCTCTTGGTGACTTAATTCATGACTATATTGTTTTCATTCAGACTAAGTTCTCTACATTCTATTATGCTACATATGTTCATGAAAGGACTTTGCAAAGTTATAGCTTTAGGAAGGACACTTAGTAGAGGTAAGGAATAAAGGGGTGGAACAAAACCTGGATTTTCAAGATACCCCAGGTTAGAGTTGGATTCTCATTTTTGGTTTCTCATAAGTGGTTCCTTAGTTCCTTTATAAATTAGACACAAATAATAATTGGATCATTCCTCTTTCAGGAAACCAGAAAAAAGCAAAGGAATGCCATTTTGTTGGTCCTAAAAGCCAAAACTTATCTGGATCTTCATTAAAAGAGAGAAATGTTTTCTGCAGACCTAACCAAAGAAACACCTTAAGAAACCTTTCATCCCAAAACACAGAGCCTTCAATTCCAGAACCTAACAGCACTAGGGGATCCACTGAGAGATTGGAAGACTCCTTGGGCAATGTCAGTTGCCCAGAAGCCCCCTCTGGACATAGATTCTATCCCTGCCATGTGTGTGGGAAAAGCTTCCAGTTCAAAAGTCACTTGTTAAGACACCAAAGAAGCCATTCAGATAATCAATGCCAGTGCCCAAAGTGCAAGGAGAAATTCGGCAAGCAATCTGACCACAGACTGAAAGGAAAGAACAAAAAAAAGGGAAGGAACAGAAAAAGAATCTATGAATGCAGTGAGTGTGGTAAGAGCTATTGCTTGAAGAAGAATCTGAATGCCCATCAGCGTAAACACCATGGGGAGGATTTCTTTCAGGGATCTGAAAGGAATAAGAACTTCACACGGAAGAGGTCTGAGCGTACTCTCAGTAGGAGGAGTGTCTTCACTTGTAGGGAGTGTGGGAAAAGCTTCTGCCAGGAGTCTTATCTGAGAACCCACCTAAGCCTGCATAAAGAGGAAAAGCTGTTTATCTGTGGTGAGTGTAACAAGTGCTTTTCTTATCAATACAAGTTCATTGAGCACATCAGGGTTCATACTGGGGAGAAACCCTTTCAGTGTACCAAATGTGGAAAGAGCTTCCGCTTAAAGGTTAATCTGAAGATCCACATGAGCCTGCATAATGGGATTGATCCTTACCGCTGCAGTGAGTGTAAAAAGACCTTTGCTCACAAATCAAGCCTTGTAAGACACGTCAGGAGACTTCACAGACTGGATAGGCCTTTTAAGTGTCCTGAGTGTGACAAGACCTTCAAAAGGAAGACAACCATGAGACTCCATTATAGCCTGCACAAAGGGGAAAAACCATTCCCTTGCACAAAGTGTGACAAGTGCTTTAGCCAACAAATTAAACTCACAGAACACCTGAGAGTCCACACTGGGGAGAAACCTTACCGGTGTCCTGACTGTGGCAAAAAATTTCGCCTGAGGAGAAGTATGGTGGCCCATCAGAGTGAACACAATGGCATGAAGTCCTTCATCTGTGGGGAGTGTGGCAAAAGATTCCTCATGCAATACATGCTCACAGAACACTTCAGGGTCCACAGTGGAGAGAAGCCCTTCCAGTGTGGTGAATGCGGTAAGAACTTTACCAGAAGAACTAACTTGAATGCCCACATGCGTATCCATACTGGACAAAAGCCCTTCTCCTGTAGCCAGTGTGGCAAATGTTTCCCCCATCATTCTAAGCTCGCGCAGCACCTTCAAGTTCACAACAAGGAAAAAACTTTCCAGTGTCCTGAATGTAATAAAAGTTTTCGCCAGAATAGAAGTCTGAAGGCCCACATGAGCCAGCACAGTGGGGAGAAGCCTTTCACTTGTAAAGAGTGTGGCAAAAGCTTTGCCTTGCAGCATGTCTTCAATGAACATGTCAGGGTTCACAGTGGGGAAAAGCCCTTTCAGTGTCCTGAATGTAACAAGTGTTTCTATAGGAAGGCTACCATGAAGGTCCATCAGAGCAGACATAAACAGAAAAAGTCATACCCATGTCCCAAGTGTGAAAAATGTTTTTCCCAGCGTTGTGAACTCACTGAACATGCTAAATCTCACCAAAAAAAGGCCTTCCAGTGTTCTGAATGTGACAAGAGCTTCTCTCAGGAAAAATCTATGAAGGTCCATGAAAATCTGCACAAAGGAAAGAATACACTTTCCTGTGATGAATGTGGTAAGAATTTCACCCGGAAGTGTGAACTAAGTAGACATATCAAGATCCACACTAGGAAGGAGTCTTTCCAGTGTCCTGACTGTAAAAAGAGCTTTGTCCATAAGTCATCCTTGAGGGCTCACCACCATGTACATAAGAAGGAAAGACCATTCTTGTGTTCTGATTGTGGGAAGAGCTTTGCTTATGTGGGTGCATTCAAGACCCACACTGCAGCCCATGCTAAGGAAAAAGCCAAGAGTTCCAGGTCAGAGAAGAATTCCAGGTCAGAAGTGGTACCCAATAGTGCCAGCTCTTTGGATCAGTAATCAGATGGGTGGACAGTTCAGAAGAAATAGAAGACTGAGTAGATTAAAAAATCTGAGACCATAAAAGAACCTTCCTTCTAAAGCCTTACATTGAAGCCTCTCTTTGCCCTTTCCTAACAATAATTTTTCATTTGAGTTCACATTGCTCTTATTGATTCCTTTAGTGCCTTCTAAAGGTGTGAACAATCCTTTACCCATTTGATCCTTTTTCTTCCTCTTCTTCAGGGATTTCATAATCTTATACATATTTCATAATCTTATACACATCTTATATACTAAAAAAGACCATGAATGAGGACATACGAAGAAGTTGAAACTCTCCTTTAGCATGATGCAGTCTCAATTTCCCTTTTCTAGAATTCTTTGATTAAATTTAACAGGATCTTTCCTGTAAGTTAATAATTGTTTAATAGGGAACAGATTCCTGGAAGAAAGCTCTTATTTGTTGTTTAAAAAAAAAAAGTAATGACATCATCCTAGATTTTAAGATAATTATCCTCTTAAGTCTTAATCATTCCCTTCAGAGTTGTATTAAATCTTTCTACCAGGAAATGACATTGTTGGTGACAAATAGGCTTTACATTTAATCCCAGTTTACTTCCACAAGTATTTATCATGTCTGAAAAATCTGTTAGGATCATTAAAGAAAATCCAGATAAAAATTCAGCAAAATCTTAGCCATTTTTTTGTTCCTTTATGGAAGCCAACACTAGTGCTTTTGAATACTTTGTGGCATAAACTACCATAACATGCGTTGTTGTTGTTTTAATGGTAAATGGGCTTAAGGAACATACCTACTTAGACCTATGTACTCTATAGAAAAATTTTCTTAAGAATGGGCAAATAAGGCTTTACTTTGTTCATTATTGAACATTCTCAAAAGACTTAGAACTTTGTTACCTGCTGTATTTTCTTAGGCCTGAAGAAATTTAGAAACTGCCTTTTGATTTTTAATACCTAGATGATTTACCTATATGTATATTAAATATATATATATATATGTATGTGTATATATGTATATATTTACATATAGGTACATTGTGAGTATATAAAGATGCATTTATAGATGTAGATTTATTTTGATAGATCTATTTCTATACACAGTAAATGATGACCAATTAAACAATCCTTTTATGTATTATACATTTGTTTCTGAAGTTTCCCTCATAACACTTAAGATCACAAAATTTTGAAAAATTTTCTTAACCTGCTGCTTTCTAATTATTTGATATTTTGAAACCCATAGTTACTGAATAAGCTAACTTGAGATTGTTGGTCAAAGATTATACATTATTTTTGCTTATAAACTTGTTGAAATTTGACCTCTGCTTTTTATTTCTAAAGGGATAAATCTTTCTCTCCCCCCCCCCATATTTTAAAATACAGTTGAACAGAACTATTTTAAAATTAGGATTTTAATTTTAATAGTGGTAAAAAGGAAAACTATGTAAATAAAACATGAAGGAAGATCAGAAAAGTTGTATTTGGACCAAACTAGAAATAGCCTACAAAGTCTTCAATCAGCAAATATTTATTAAATTTCTATTATATAAAAAGGACCTTTCTCCAATCCCCAGTTAGATTTTTGGTTTTGTGGGTTATATCTGCTGATGTGTTCTATAGTAGGTATTAAATTGCCTTAGTATTATTATGCAAATAATTTTGACTTTGAGAACCTTAGAAAGGGGTTTCCAATCTCCAGGATTACTGGACCACAGTTTGAAAACCACTGCTTTAGATGATCTTTAAGTTCCCTTCCCAGCTAAATCTGTGATCCTACAATTATGCCTTTGAGAATTTTTTTTTAAGCCAAAGTGATGATCATTATCTTAGAAAGGGCAATAAAAATAGATTTGATGAAGAGAAAGATACTGCTATATGCTTAAAGGCATTATAGTTAATGAGTGATACTGCTTATAAGCATTTAAAGAAAAAGTTAAACGAATTATAACTCCTTTAAAGTAAGACAGTAATTATTAAAGCCTTTCAGATTTAGGTAATTCTTTTAAAGAAATAAGGAAGAAATAATAGATATGAACAAATTTTTTCTTTCAAAAACTGGAAATAATAGGTGTTTGGAGATTAGTGAATGGTAATTTCAAGGAGTATATCTGTTCTCTGCAAAATTCTCTGCAAAAATGTTATGATCATGATGGGCATGAGGAATTGATAAATAAATGCAAGGAAAACCAAGTGGATGAAGAATACCTATTGTTTAAACCTAGTATATTGATGGACTTTGTTCATCAGTCTGGAATAAACATCACACATGGACTATTGAAGGCAGAGGACAAGTCGAATTGTTGTTGGAAAATAGCAAAGTTATAATGATTGAAAGCTTCTCCCTGAAACAGATGCCATTTCAGGTGATGTTATATGGATGGAAGTCATGGACATGTACAATCTTCAGTCAGTTGAAGATCACTTAAAGGGAGGCAGCTAGGTGGTACAGTGGATAAAGCATCAGCCCTGAAGTTAGGAGGACCTGAGTTCAAATGTGATCTCAGACATTTAACATTCCCTAGCTGTGTGACCCTGGGCAAGTCACTTAATCCCAATTGCTTCAGCAAAAAGCAAAAAAAAAAAAAAAAAGACTTGAAGACAGTGGATATCAGGAGGCTGCAACATATTATGAACCAGGAGTTACTCAAAGAAATGGTTTAACAGATGTCATAAAAAAAAAATCTAATCAGATAAAAGATGAGCTAGTCACACAGCAAGAGGAAGGGACAACCATGGGATGCATCCACGGACCTTTCAGCCCTTTTGCTATAGATATGTCCATCTGTATACCTCAGTATCATCTGTTAAAATGAGGGAGTTGGAGTCAGTGACCTCTAAGGTCCCTTCAGCCCTAAATTGATAGTTCTATGAGTTCAGAAAAGAATTTCACTGGAAGAACTTTCTGATCATTCTGATTAAAGGGCAAATAAAAGATTTTTTTCATTTTATTATAGCTAAACATCTGTAAAATCTCAGAGAATTTTATCAGACTTTTCTCCCAATGCCTGGTCAACATAATAGTTGAGAAGAATTATATAGGCCGCTGTAAATTTGTTTTATCAATATGAGTCTGTGTGAAGAATTTTTTCCATATAAGAAATCAAAGGATAATTGAAGTATTTTTTGAAACTTATCTCTTTAATTTTACATTTTATTTTATTTCTTCTATAAGCATGATTGTGGTATTAATTTAATGCTCAAAAATTTTAATAGGCTAGAAAATGGTCTTTAGTTGACTAGAGCTTTTTCATAATTTTTAAAAATTTATATTTATTTCAGTTGCATAACAGTGTTTTGATGAGAGAGAGTCCCCTATATAGGGTGGGAATTCAGGGAATAAATTGAGTATTTAAACCACTAATCCATGGGAAAAGATAATTTTGTTCTAGGTAAAAAAAGAAAATGGGAATGTTATTTTAATAACCCAGAAGAACAGTGAGAGCTCTAGATAGAAATGGGGAAAAGCTAAAAGAAGTACGTTTGGAAGCAAAAATAACAAGTTCTATTTTGAACATACTGAATTAGATATGTCTATGAAACATTCAATTTTAAATGTCAAATGGATAGTTGATGATATAATGACCTCAGTCTTTTATATATCAAGAGGAAGATGAATAATTGTAAGTTTTAATCTCAGGTTATGTAAAGACTAATACAAAGTTCACATTTTCTTGCAAGTCTGAATTGGGGAGAAAACATAAATGCTATTAAGCAGTTTTGAATTTTGATAACAGAACTGAGAGATGTAATATAGCTGCAAGTACTCATCCCTATATAGGAGACTTTGTATCTAGACAGTGATGTTTGTATTACTCTATCTATATATATTTCTATTGCAACATTTTGGCTTATTAAATGTTTAATAGCATATTTGCACTTATAGACCACAGGTAGGTATATTAATATTTAAATATATTACATATATTTATAAACTTTTCCCTATCTGCTGCATTCCTGAACTTTTTAAAAAACCTCAAGTGTCCTGTCTATCCTTCCCCACAGCTATGTGTATGAGACAATCAGCAATTGACAAAGCCATGGTAAATAGCTACCTTCACATGTGTTGTGAATGATATATTTGCTAGGCTAACCAGAAGCCAGGCCAACTCTCTACCAATTCCCACTCCTTCCCAAATGGTGATATCCAAAGACTTGCACTTATCTTATCAGTTAAAATATTGGCAAATTCAAACTGGGAAACAGAAAAACATCTCCAGCATTCTAAAAAGCTAACCCCCTCCCCCAAAGTACAAAATCATAAAGATGTAGCTGTCACGTATGCTGTCTCACAGATGTTTTGTGCCTTGTGTCATGTTTCACCTTAATTAAGGACCAGTCACTATGAATGTGTGTCCTTGATGTGCTGAATTAAAATAGATATGCAAATAAGAGTATTGCTTTCATTTCTAAGATGATGGAGTACATGATTTTTTAGTGAAGTGTAGAATTAGAAAATTAGAAATGAGTAGTCATTTCCATTAATCTTAAAATGCCTATCTACTACAAAGCTAAAGCCTTTCAACAACTAATTTAATGCAAGTTCAGTGAAATTCTGGTTACCAGGGTCTAGTGCAAGGATACATGGAGCCATGGAACTAGGGAAATGGCATAGAAGTGGAGAGGATTTGTATGGATTGACAAGTGCCTATTGTTAAATATTCAGTATGAGTATTTCCATTTTAGAAATTGACAGGACTTGATTTATTGTATTGTTGATTGTCTAAACTTAAGAACGTGATGGAGAAAATGTTAATAATGCAGGTTAAACTGAAAAGTGTATTGTACATACATAAACAAACGTTAAAGGTGTAACAGCATCCCACTAGGACAATTCACATTGCCTTTCTTCTCTGCTCCACCCCACCAAGTTCTTCTGCTCTTTAGGGGGAAAAAAACCACCTAAGTGAATGGGATAAACTAAGTGGAGCCCTCATAAGAATGTGGCCTTGGCCTGTGCCCTAAATGTGACTTGAGACTTTGCAGTCACAAGTTGAGCTATAACTAAAAGCTGCAGGTATTTGATGATTTAAAATAAATATTTCCTTCCTGTCTTCCCCCTTACACACACACATAGCTTTTCATTAGCATTTAAATGCCTAATAGGTAAAGTGTGTTCTGGGGTTGATATTTAGAACTCAACAGTCAATGGGAGAAAAAGTCAGAAGTTGGGGCGGGGAGGGGGTTTCTGGTTAAGATCTATATAATCCTGTGTTTGCAGCTTGTGCTTTGCACTTCTTTACTGACACCTTGTCTATTGAGAGTTGCTCTTTCTTGTGAAATCGCAATAAATTCTTTTTTGCTTTTTACCTTGAGAGTCTCTGATTTTAATTTGGCTGAGTTGCTGTCCCAGATATAAGCACTTATCGCTGTTTTCTGCAGCAGCCTAGTTTGTTTATCCATCTATCTAAAACACAAATATTTGCCAAGCCAAATGAAACTAGAAAGAGATATATTAGATTTCCCTCCTTCCTCTCCACAATCTATGACTAGAAATAACAGAGTGAAGGATGAAAGGGGTGGTCCTTTAACAATTGTTTCCATATTCCCACAATTTAAAATTTACACAAATTTTTCTTTTTTCTTCTCCTTGGATTCCTGTGTTTATAGACCTTGTACTTATAATTCCTTGGATAAACAGTTGGCAGGGATGGGATCCCAATCCTTGGACTTTTCATCTGAAAACCTCCAAACCTCAATGACTTCAACCATGGATACCCAATTTTTGATACCACTAGAATTAGATACCAAAAAATATTATTTGTACCAACATTAGCCACAATGCCATCAAGAGAAAATTTCAGCTTTATATAATCCTAGGATTTATGGAGCTGTTTGTTTAATTTGTTTTACCATTGTTCACAGAAGATTCCTTATAGACTCATTGATTCAAATGGTGCTTTTCTTCTTTAAAATTATACTCCCAAATTTTCTTTCCTCATGTTCTGCAGATGAACTTGTATTCTTAAGTCGCACATAGGTTACAATATTTTAAAAATAAACTTTTTAAAAGTTTTTTAAAATAAACTTTTTAAAAATAAACTTTTCCTGATATATTTTAACATCACATCCATTTCTCCCTGTATTCTCCCTTCTCCTAGAGACGTTCCACATTTTTAAAAGATTTTTTTTTAAAGGAGAAAAAGGAAATCAACAAAACAGACCAATGTACTAAATAAAAATATAACAAACAAAATATTTAGTGTTTCATTTCCTTGGAGGCCTCGTTCCAAAGCTCTGTAAACTCGAGTGTCCTCTTATAATTTCTTCCATGGGACCACTCTTACTCTTTGAAATTTTTCAATTTTCCTTTTTGTTAATAAATAGTTCGATTCAATTCAATCAACATTTATTGGGCGCCTAGGATTTTCAACACTGTGCTAAGTATTGGGGATACAAAAAGGAAATAAAAGACAATTCCTGTTCTCAAGGAGCTTATAAACTAATGGGGGATGGGGAACAACATGCAAATATATACAAAACAGGCTATATACAGGATAAAAGGGGAAAAAATAGAGGAAAGACATTTAAATTAAGAGGGGCTGGTTAGTGAATTTAGTTCCGTTAAACACTTCCTAAGGGAGGGACAACACATTCAATATGCAGAATGTTTCGGGATGTGGCCCGTGTTGGGTATTTGTTTTGTTTGACTAGTCTTAGTTGTCAGGAGAGTTTAGCGTTTTGTTTTGTTTTTTTCTTTTTTTCCAAGTGCAGAGGGTGGTTGGGACCGAGAGAAAACATATTTTTGTTCATAGAGAAAATAAAAATGTAATCTGGTGCAGCTGTAGATCTTGCCGGGTTTAAGTTCCCTGGAACGCCAAAGAGATTCTAGGGCCAATCAGGTGACGTAAGAAGCTTTGCGAGATGCCTCCAGGTTAGCCGAAGTGGAGATTTCCTCTGCCTCAATTGTAGTTGGATCTGTTTTGGGACGCCTTCGACACGCCTTTATTCCTCCGCACCCGAGGTGGCGCTGTGTCACAGGAGCCCCGACAAATAGTGGCCTCTCCGGCTGGTGCTGAATTGGAATCCCGGGATGCACTGCTTGTACCCGGCTACAGCTGCTGGTTGCAAGGGGAGATCAGCTGGGGCCCGGGCCCGGGCCGGGGCCGGGGCACTGGTGCTCAGGCACCAGGGGCAGCCCCGCTAGGGGCCGGCCCTCCGGGGGCTCAGAGCGGCCCAGGGACGAGCTCGGCTCCCCTGCTCCGGCCCCTGGCTCCGCTCCCGCCCCGTTGTCGGCCCCTTCTCCAGCCGGACGTCCTGGGACGGGCCGCTGGCGGAGGAGGGCGGGAGGAAGGAGGAGGAGGGAACGGGCCAGAACCGTACTCTCTGGAGCCCTCCGAGTCGCAGCCTTCCCCGAGCCCCGGCTCCACATCAAGGGCCATGGCTGCGGAGGCGCCGACTTCGGTGAGACATGCCTCCGCGAGGGCCCAACCGGGTAGCGGGGCGGGAGTGCAGCAGCCCCCGGGGATCCCCGAGTTATTGCAGCCTCCAGGCACCGATACCTACGACCGCTCTTCGACTTTCGCCTTCACCCTCACCCTGAGAACAGCTTTAATGAGGCAGTCACCGGGCTGACCAGAGCCAGAGACTCGCCGAGGTGCAGGGGGGATACCATTCCTGGGGCAGGTATCTGGCCGAGCTACTGAGAGGCGCATCCCGCCCTGGAGCAAGGGGGTGGGAACTCGGGGGCACAGGTTCCCCACCTGCCCAAACTCAGCCTGGAAGGTTCCCCAGATGACCGGGGAGTACATTCTGGAGAGAAGGACAGAGGTCAGGTTCCGGAATGATTCAGGGCCGCTTGGTACGGTGCAGAGTTGAGGCAGTGTGGGCAGAGGGCAAGGAACGGAGATGCTTAGCTTGCATACGAGACTAGGGGGGAGGGGGGATTGAGGGGGGTGATTGCTTTCTTGCAAGTAATTGAAGGGCTGTTTATTTTTTAATAGCCCTTTATCATTATTTAACCATCACTGCCCTGGAACTCCAGGAAGGCCTATTTTCTAGATTGTGATAAGCAGTTTGACAATTTATAGAGCTCATCCATCTCCTAGCACTCTCCCCTTTTCTCTCTTATACTCGTGTGTATGTTTTTGTATATACACGTATGGATATGGATAATCCTCTCCACCTCCAAATCAGCACTCATTTGTGAGAAGGAAAGAGGAAAAAGGGTGCCCTGGTCAAGTCACACGACCTCAGTTTCCTCATTTATAAAATATGATTGTACTAGATGGTTTTCAAAACCAGCCTCAGACACTGGTGTGACACTGGGCAAGTCACTTACCTCTGTTTGCCAGTTTTCTCAACTGTAAAGTGGGGATAATAATAGGAATTGTTGGGATTATTGTAAGGAGCAAATGAAAAAGTACTTAATACCTTGCCTAGGATATAGTAAACATTGTAAGTGCTTCTCCTTTCCTCTTTTGAGAGCCATTCTAATTGTACCTCTGCAGTCCTGTGGAATACTGTATATGCTGTCATACTGGGTAATACAGGTTAGTTAAGTGATAACAACTAGTAGAGTGACCAAGTCTGATAATTTATGCAACATTCTCTGTATGTCTTTATATGTGCTTGTATATGTGTGTGTGTGTTTGTGTGTGTAATGGACCAACATGGAACATTGGACAATCAACTGGGCTCTGAATTAAATAAGAAGGGGGCCAGCTGGATTGCCTTTTGGAAATTACAAAATTCTTTTGATTACCCAAAACATTTACCTAAAAAAAAAAAATTCATTTTTTAAACACTTTGATGCTATCTGACTACAAGTCATGGAAATCTATAGTTTCCAAAGAACTGAAGTTGAGGATCACCCCAAAAAGTCAGTGGAAAGGTATATGGGAGCAGAAACAGGCTGTGATTACAAAGAATTAAATAGAAGTGATATAAAGCACATCCCCAAAGAAACATAACTGAAAAAGTTTGGCCCTTAAAATAGTAATATTGAGGGGAACCAAGCCATAGGATAGGCAGGGTAGAGATGTTTCTTTTTGACAAAATACATAGAAACCAATGGCCCACCACTAATAATATTGTTTTCATCTTTTTGTATATTCAAGTGTGTTGTGTATTTTTTACATAGGAGTGAATATATGGGAAGCATTGTGGTATAGTGGATAGAGTTAGGAATGAATCCAGACAAGTCATTTAACCTGTCAGTGTTCAATTTAACTCTCCAATCAACATTTATTAACCACCCACTGTGTGCCAGGGACTATGCTAAGTCCTGGATCATAAATTTCAAAGAAAATGCCCATTTGCATTTGTAGAGGAAATTTCTCATGAGAAATTCCCTACATCATAAAAATTAGAAGTTTGATCCCTTCCCACAATCAGTGTAAATAAAGTGTTTTATATCCTTTTTCTCTTACCTACCCCACTTTATATTACTTTTTAAAATCCTTTCCACATTTCTCTCTCCCTTTTTTTTTTTTTTTTTTTTTGGCTGAGGCAATTGGGGTTAAAGTGACTTGCCCAGGCTCACACAGTGTCTGAGACCAGATTTGAACCCAACTCCTCCTGACTTCAGGACTGGTGTTCTATCCACTGCACCAACTAGCTGCCCCACACATTTCTCTTTTTTCAATAGTTACGTATACGATTTACCTTGATGTATGACAGCCTGTTTAACCATTAGACATTGAGCATTTACAGTTTTTAGTTTTTCATTATTTTGTTTATTCTATTTTAAACTTTATTTGTACCTTTTGGTTTTTTTATACCACAGCAAGTATCCTATGTCCTTCCCCTGCTTACCAACAGGAAATCCTTATTTTGTTATAAAGAAAATGTGTGAAGCAAAACCAGCTGACCCCCATCTGATGGCATAGGCCTGTGATCCTTTATGGTCCTTCATAAACAGTACTTTAACACTTTTTCTCCAGTCAGACCAAGATTGGTCATTGCAATGACTGCTTTGACTGCTTTTAGTATTGTTATATTAATGTAGTCATGGTAGGTATTTTATGGACCTTTTGTCTTTATATCACTTTTATTTCCAAATATTATCTCTGCCTCTCACAAAGAGAATCATCTCTTATAATAAAGAAGGGGGGGGGAACAGTTAAAAACTAATCAAACAAATCCTACATCTTATGCAGTGATCCACAGCCATAGTCTCCTATGTCTTTAAAGAGGGAAAAGAAGTGTATTTTTATATTTCTTGTTTAAAGCCAAGCTTAGTTAGTACCATTAAAAAACAAAAACGTTGTTTTGATTTTCTTGCTCTTTCCATTTCTTGTTCTTTCCAGTGTTGTTCTTGTTTATGTTGTTTTCCTGGTTTAATTCATTTTTCATGAATCTTCCCATGCTCTTCTGTATTCTTCAAATTAATTAGCATTATTGGAATAAGTTTGTAGTCTCCTCTTTGAAACAAACAACTGCAAAGTCTATAAGAACAGCAGTGGCACTGGTAAAACTAAATGTCTATATGTGATGTTTATGATTTCAGGTCCCAGTGAAGTTTGATGATGTAGCCATATATTTCTCAGAGCAAGAGTGGGATATCCTTGATGATTGGCAGAAAGATCTTTACAAGCATGTGATGAGGGCCAATTATTCAACCCTGGTTTCATTGGGTAGGTTGTATTTACTAAAAAAAAATTAACTATTGAATTGGAGGGCAGCTAGGTGGCACAGTGGGTAGAGTACCAAACCTGGAATCAGAAAAAACTTATCTTCCTGAACTCAAATCTAGCCTCAGACACCTACTAGCTAGCTGTATGACCCTATGCAAGTAACTTAATCTGTTTGCCTTAGTTCTTTATCTGGAAAATGAACTGCAGAAAAAAATGGGTTTTCTTAAGAAAACCCAAATAGCATCACAGTTGGACACAACCAAGAAACTTCTGAATGATAACAACAATGAAATTCGATGATGGCTATCCAGCAGAAGGCTCATTGGTTAACTCTCTGTCATGTCTTCTAGGGAAGCATAAGATAGTGTTTTATTTTCGAGAAGTCTGTGATTGTTGAAAGTTTAAGACTCAGACCAATAAAATAAATAAGAAACTCTATATTCAAAAATAAAATGCCAAAACTGCATAATAAAGAAACCAGTTTGTTGGTACATACTGTACATACTATAGGAATTCTGATAAATGAAAAATTAATGTTTATTGGAATGATTATAGGAAAACTTTGTGAAGAGTTAGGATATTATTGTCAGTGAGAATGAGGAAAGACATTTGAGATGAAAGCATTCAGAAAAACCAGAGATAGGATTAAGTGTTCTGTTGGGAACTCTCTCTCTCTCTCTCTCTCTCTCTCTCTCTCTCTCTCTCTCTCTCTCTCTCTCTCTCTCTCTGTCTCTCTTTCTCTCACTCTCTCTCACACACACACACTCACAAACACAAGAAAAAGATTAACTTGAATGATATGATTAGTTCTTATTGAGGAGTAATAATCAATAGATACTTTGACCAAACACTCAGGGAAAATAATCTGTTTATATATGACCTTTCTTGACAGATTATACCATTCCCAAACCAGATTTGATATTTCGGATTGAATTAGGAGAAGTATTATTTGTCGGGAATTGGGGAAATTTGGAACAAACAGAAATAGGAGTCAGCCTGAGTGCTTATGAACATTTCAACTTGAAGGTCACTGAAAAGCACCTGTTTAGGGGTAAGTGAGAACAAATCAGTATCATGAAATCAGTACTTTTTGTAGGACACAGTTTTGAAATTTTGAGACATTTGAGTATTATGAAGCTAAAGTTCAAGAATTCCATAGCCCTTGAACTAAAGTTTCCCATTATTCTGAGAATTACATTGAATAAGGTGAATATTCCTCTGGTTTTTTAAATTACATTTAGGGAACTGGAATTCTTAACTATAAAAATTAAAAATGTTATTTTAGAGGCAAATGTGTGGCATTATGAATTAGAATGTTAAAAAATTTATCATATTGACTTTTCCTTCCCAGGGGACCATTGGCTAGGATGCTTCTCCAGCGGTATCACATATGTAGCCCACAGCTTCCTTGGGAAAACACAGTAACTGATAATTTCACCTAGATTAAGCAATGGACAGGATGCTTTATTCTGGTGAAAAAAGAAAAAACAAAATTAAAAAACTTTTTTTTTTTTTTTTTTTTTTTTTTTTTAATCTTAAAACTCTTAAAACAGTCTTGGGCCTAGGAAATGATGGAATTATTATAGCACTGTAAAGAATTATGTAAATTAATAATAATAACAGTAATAATATCTATACTTTGCAGCTATAGTTACAAAACAGTTTTATATACATTATGCCATTTGATTCAGTTCAACAAATACAAGAGCTTGTAATTTGTGCATTTACTTATTCTTGATTTTCATGTGAAGAAAAATTCAGAGATGTTACACAGATTTAAGTGACTGGTTCATTTTGCAACCACATAACCAGTATTATTTTGCTCCTGTCACTCTCAGTTTTGATTTAAAATATGGCCCTCCAATCCCCATTTCGACAGTTGCCACTGTTCCTTTTTGTCTCATGATTTTTAGCTGGAGAGCACTTTCCTTATCCATGTAACTATCTGCCCAACACAGGCCTCCTTGGCAAAGAGAGTAAAAATCCTCATTTAACACTTTCGATCTTTAGATAAGCTGCTGCTTACCCTTCTTGGAAGCCAGGAAATCTTTCTTGAGCAGCGGTGAAAATAGTATATATAGTTCTCCAAACTCCCTTCCTTTCTATAGAACCTGACCAAAGGTTGGGATCTATATGCCTCTGCTTCTAAGAACTCATCTTTAATATTCAGTATCTTTAGTAGACTGGAAATAATAATAAAATGCATTTTTTAAGTGAAAATAAAAGTGCAACTTGCAGTTTTTACCAAGGCTCAAATGTAGCAAAAAGGTATACTGTCAAAATTCCATTTTTTCTTATGTTCTCTGGATTAATCTGTTCGAGTTTGATTTATGTTATTGGACACATAGAAACCTTAAGTCCTTATTTTTTTTTCAGTATTATCTCTGAATATGCTTTTCACATTTAAATCCTAGCAGTCTGATTACATTTGATTAGTAATCAGGGATTTGGGGGCAAAGTTATAGATTGTGTAAGAGAGAGACCTAGAAAAAACTAAAAACTGAATTACTAGGATGGTTCAGAATAGACTTTCTCAAGCTCATATATAAAATGGAGAAATATCTGTACTTTACTGATGGGTTCTTTTCTTTTTAATTCCAGGGAACCATGGAGCTATAAGAACAAAAAAGGTAGGAAGTGATTTAGATGGTCCTCAAAATCAGTGCTCTGAGAAAAGGAAAGAGATTTCTTCCAAATCAGATCAAAAAGGCACTGTGGAATATCTCTGCCTCCAAGGCATGCAGACTCCAATTACAAAATTAGCGGACTCCACCCAGAGTGACCGAAGTCTGAGCCACAAAACCTTCAGCTCACCCAATCACCAGGAATCCTACTTAGGACAAAAAATTTGCTCCTATCCTGTCTTAGGGAAAAATGTCCAGGCAAAAGGACTTCAAGTGAAATACCATAGCAACCACACAAAGAACAATCCATGCACATGTTCAAAATGCAAGGAAAAAGTGAGAAAGCAGTCTGGCTTACATTTGCATTATGGGAAGAAGTGCTTCCCATCTAATGAATGTGAGAAGAACTTTAACTACAATGTGAATCGGCATTATCGCCAGTTCATACCTGTAGGAAAAAAGCTATTCCAGTGTTCTGAATGTGATAGGAGCTTTCGATGGGAGGCTGGTTTAAAATCCCACCAAAGCCTGCACAGTGGAAATGGACAATTTTCCTGTAATACATGTGGCAAGGTTTTTATTCGGAAAGCTAGGTTTATCACCCATATCAAATTACACACAAGTGAGAATCCTTTTCATTGCCCAGTGTGCGGCAAGAGATTCTTTAAAAGGAAGTACCTCCTCAGACACCAGCAGCTCCATTCAGGAAAAAGGCCCTTCCAGTGCCCTGAGTGTGGTAAGACTTTCTGTCGAAAATCCTACATGAAGGCCCACCAGCGCTTACACAGCACAGAGAGGCCATTTGCCTGTACACAGTGTGAAAAGGACTTCACTCACCAATATAAACTCACTGAACATATGCGGGTACATAGTGGGGAAAAGCCTTTCCAGTGCCCTGAGTGTGACAAGAGCTTTAGTCGAAAGTCCCACATGAAGGCCCATCGACGCTTACACAGTCGGGACTGGCCTTTTTCCTGTAGAGAGTGTGGCAAAGGCTTCACCCAGCGGTATAGACTCACCAGACATATGAGGGTGCATAGCGGAGAGAAGCCCTTCCAGTGCACGGAATGTGGCAAGAGCTTCCGGCAGAAGGCAAGCCTTCTTCATCACCAGCTCATGCATATGGGAGACATCGCCTTTCTCTTTAAGTGCCCAGAGTGCAATAAGAGCTTCCACCAGAAGAAAAGTCTGCTCAACCATCAACTCATGCACACAGGTGAGAGACCCTTTCAGTGTCCCAAATGTGATAAGCGATTCCGCCTCAAGGGCAACATGAAGGCCCACCAGCGCCTGCACAGTGGCATCAGACCCTTCTCCTGCGGAGTGTGTGGCAAGGGCTTCACTCATAAGTCTAAGCTGACTAGCCACACCAAGGTACACACTGAGGAGAAGCCCTTTCAGTGTCCTCAGTGTAATAAGAGCTTCTGCCACAAGAGGAGCCTGATTAACCACCAGCTGGTACACACAGGGGAGAGACCCTACCATTGCCCTGACTGTAACAAGAGCTTCTCTTCTAAAGCCTACGTGAAGGCCCACCAGCGAATACATAAGGGAGAGAAACCATTTTCCTGTAGTGAGTGTGGCAAGAACTTCACCAATCAGTTTAGGCTTACAGAACACATCCGAGTGCACACTGGGGAGAAACCCTTCCAGTGCCCTGAATGTGACAAGAGTTTCCGTCAGAAGAGGAGCCTCATCAACCATCAGCTTGTTCACACGGGTGAGAGACCCTTCCAGTGCCCTGAGTGTAATAAAAGCTTCCGCTGGAAGGCTGGCATGAAGGCCCACCAGCGTCTGCACAGGGGCGAGAGGCCGTTTCAGTGCCCTGACTGTGACAAGAGCTTCTCTTTGAAGGCCTATCTGAAGGCCCACCAGCGAATACATAAGAGGGAAAAACCATTTTCCTGTACCGAGTGTGGCAAGAACTTTGCTGATCAGTTTCGGCTCACAGAGCATATCCGAGTGCACACTGGGGAGAAGCCCTTCCAATGTCCTGAGTGTGACAAGAGCTTCCGTCAGAAGAGGAGCCTGACAAACCACCAACTTGTACACACAAGTGAAAAACCCTTCCAGTGCCCTGAGTGCAACAAGAGTTTCCGGTGGAAGGCTGGAATGAAGGCCCATCAACGTTTGCACAAGGGCGAAAAAGTGTTTTCCTGCAGTGAATGTGACAAGTGTTTTTCTAAGCAATCTAAACTTGATGAGCATATCCAAGTTCACAGTGGAGATGAGCCCTCCTAGTGTTCTAAATGTGACAAGCTTTCAGCAACAAAAAAACAAAAAAGGTGCCTCAATAACCATCTGGCCCGCCAGTGCCTGGCTAATAGTGAGACACCCTTCTGCAAGCAGGAGAGGCAGAAGTTTCTCCCAGCAGTCTGTGTGCATCCCCTATATGGGCTTACCCGCCAGGGTCATAACTTGGCAGCACTTAGGACCAATAACAGGGTCACTGGAGCCAAGACAGAATTGACAACATCAAGGATGTCCTTGAGCTTCCAGAGTATAAAGTGTTCTCTCTCCCTCTTCAGATTTCCTAAAGCACTTTGTCTAAATCTCTCCACAGCCTCTGTTACACTCTCTTTCATGTATCCTACTTATCTATGTGCATGGGATCTCAATTCCCCCTCTTAATTGCTCCCCTCTCTCCCAAAATGTAAGCAACTTGAGGGCAAGGACTGTTATTTTTTAATCTTTGTATCCCCAGCATCTAACACAGTACCTTGTACACAGTAGGCACTTAATGAGTGTTTCTTGAATTTAATTCAATGTGGCAAAATTGTTGGCTATTGGGGAAACCACATCAGTCAACAGACTAGTCTAGAAGGTGGAAATCCAGAACTGAGGGCTTTTGTTATACAAAGATGATGGCCCACCTAGTAAACTTTGAAACTTCTGTAGTCATGCTTCCTGTTCTTTGCTGAAAAAGTCATTTAGTCCCATAATCCAATTCCTGCTTCTTTCACAGTACCACTGAGAAGCTTCTTTACTAAATACTGAGAGCACCTTGAAACTGGAACCCAAATGGGAAATTAAAAAAAAAAAATTGGCAAGGATAGAATCCTTCCCCTGAAATCTAGAGAATAGAGATAATAGTTATTCTTTCTATTACCCCTGTACTCTCCTCAGATGTATAACAACTGTTGGAAATTGTGATGTGTCAACAAGCCACAAGGTGCTTAGGTTCAAATTAAGGGCTACAGAAAGTAATGATTAATATTAAAGACTCAGGAGTTTTATACTGAAGCAAATATACATTTAAAGCATGGGTCAAATCAGTTACTGTTCTGTAACCTCTTGCTCAGATACAGTAGGCTCTGAATAGATGCACAGTTTAATATCATGCTTCTTCCTGGACTTAATTCCTGATTACTGGGGGCACAGTAGTTAATTTTTTAAAAATGCATGGTAGGCAGTCAGAACCATCCCCTGAGTTGACTCAGTGGCCCTGACACGAGATTGTACAAATCTGGCAGGATATAAACTATCAGCGGTGCCTTTGAGATATATGGGATAGTCTTGTGCTGGTCCTTAAAGGGAGGCAGGGATTAGGAGAAGCTGGTGACGTGTGACACCCCTATCTTCTCTTAGAGGGAATTATGATCCAAGAAAAACTAATTCCTGGTAAATAATAACTTAAACCTGGTAAACAAAGCTTCAACATAGAACATGAGCATGTGCCCATTGTAAGTACAGTTAATGACGTCAGCTCAATAATACAACTATATTCTACAGTCCCAGTCCTTGATTGCATTAGACTTAAGTCAAAGAGTATATAATTAGGCCATTGGAAGAGGCATAAATAGATAAGTTTGCCTTGTAGACATTGAGATTACCTATGTCATCATAGGCCTGGGTGCAAGACCAAGTTTTTCTTACTGGGTTAAAGTCTACATTTCATGTGTCTGAGCTAGAGCTAGTAGGGGTGCACCTTGAACCATTTCCTTATCTTTTTATCTTATCTTTAATGCTACTATCTGCTGGTGGAGGCCTAGGCTTATATACATGCGATCAACCACTGGGGAGTCTTTCTAAATATGTTCACAGTCTCTTTTATAAGCTCTTAAATTGATGCTTTTTTTTAAAAATAGTGCCACAAACATTACCAAAATATCTCTTCGTCCCATGGAATCCTGCCTTGTAACAAAAATGATTAAGCAAAAACAACTGTTTGGCAGTGTATGCAGCAATCTGATCCCATAGTTCCTCGTTGTCTTTGAGAAAGTGTTTTGTCATCTGTTCTTGGGAACAGAATTGGTCCATTGTAACCTTGAGTTCTGTCTTTTAGTGTTATTTTCATTTGCATTATTGTAGTCGTGCATATTGTGCTAGTGTTGCTTATTTTGTTCTGTCAGTTTGTATAAGTCTGTGCTTTTTGTCTTTTACAGTGCAACAGTATTCCATTACACTCTTCTGCAACAATTTTTCCAGCTGTCCCCAATCAATGAGCACCCACTCTTATTTCCACTTTTTTGCCATCACAAAAAAAACACAGTTTAAGTAAACTATAAATTTACAAGTATAAAAGCATATGTTAACAAAAATTTCTAAAAATCGCATCTTGAATACTTGGTAGAAGCACAAATAAAATCAATCTTCGTATTTTAAGGGGGAAATCCCATCAAGAAGAATTCAAAATAGTTTCTTTTAGGACAGACATTGATATTTGCTATTGGCTGTTGAAACTGCTCCACTATTGATTTTCTGATCAGGGGTAATGTCACCATCAGTTCAAATTTTTGTCTTGTCCGTTCACTGTATTTTTAACACTCTAGGTATTCATCTGTCCCAAAATAGAGCCAGTGGGCTAGGGAACACAACCTAGCAAAATTTGTGACTGAGTTAATGCCATTGGATTCACTGGCTCTCTGGATATTGTGTAAGTACAGTTACTAGTCCCTCCTTCCAGGATGAAGGTAACTGCAGCTTGTTCACTCATGTGAGTGACCAAAGGAGGGCTCAGACATCCTGTTATCCAAAATAATCATCCTCAAACAGCTCTATGCCAAGCTTTTGAGATTCCAGTGACTTAAGTCATCTCATGGTACATAGACAAACTCCAGAAGGGAGACCCAAGTGATTTGTTGCTGTAATTTTATTTCTCTCCAGCTAAAGGCACTTTGGCAATTAGTGCTGCCTGTGCTTAGCCCCAGACCTGAATCCTTTCTAGCTTTTTGGACGGGAGTTGTCAGAAAACAGGCCAGTCTTAGACTTTTCATTTATACTCAAACTGGTCTCAAATGTTTCTAAGTTACACATAGATTGTTTGGGGAAGGAACCTCCTTATAGAGCTTGCACTACCTAGGAGTAGAAGTAACCATGAGAATATGAATTGGATTACATTCCACATCATAGTGTGAGCTTCCCTCTGTCTCATGGAGATCAATGCTTTTAATTCTCATTAGAATCCCTTCCTCAAGCTGAATTTGAGCTTTAAAGTTGCTCTTGATGGCCCAAAATATAGAAAGACTATAATCTGCATCACCTAGGTATCTGAAAACAGTAAAGGCAATAGCTGAAGGGCCTTAAAAGAAATAAGCTCCAAAAGGAGATCTAGAGCCAAAGGAAGTAGGACTTTAATTACCAATAATTTGCATTTTATCTTTGAGGCAAAGGGGAGTCACTAAGATTTCTTGAGCAGGGAAATGAGGCCAAGCTGTAGAGGACGGATTAAAGGTAGAAGGTGACAAGACCACCAACTTTGAGGTTTTAAGACTTCAGGTTTGAAGTGATTGCCTGAACTAGCCTGAGAATTGTGAATAGTAGCTGGTAAATATAAAATTATAAATGAACTTAAGTTTCCCGGACTCTCAGGCTGATCATTACATTAGCCATGCTCTTAGTTCTTTTGGCTTTTGTTTATAAAAGGAAATATTCTTTAATTTGTTCTTTGATTGGTTCCTATAAAGAATCAAGCCATTTACAGTGACCAGATCTCTTCAGTAAGTACCTAGTGATTTCAAGAGGATACAGCAACATGTTTAGTTTGTCTTAAAGCTCATTTGAGAATGACCACTTGTCCCCCAAACAAAAAGTGCTTTGTAGCTGTGACTGCCTCTCATCAAGCAGGTACTTGTTTCCTCCCCTTTATTTTCCATGTCTCTGGCTCCTATACAGATATAGATATAAACAGAGTTTATAACTGAATAATAGCTGTCAGAGATGGATATTGTAGAGTGAGAAAGCTTTCCTTAAATGGCTGCATCAACCATCTCCAGTTTCTTAAATTCAGGTTTGCAAGTGAATTCAGCATTTATTGAGGGCTTATTATGTGCCAGACACTGTACCAAAAGCTAAGCTTTGTTGTTTGTCCTTCATGAAGACCACGATGATGCCATGACATGCAAGTTCACAGGGATCTGCGCAAGGCCACCTGCCTCACTATCCCTCCCAAGCCACCTAGGTTCAGTGGCCAGATATAGCTCAGGACGACTGGAGATGGCCATGAACATAGCCGTAGACCTTGGCCTTTTTAAGTTAAGGTCTTAAACAAGTCTCAACTTGACGGAGGAAACTATTCAGTTAAGACTAAATAGGAAAAAAAAAGAGTGTGTGCATGAGCTAGCCCTAACAGACCTAGTTGAGCAGACCAGACATATTCTTTGATCCTTACAACCTCTTCAAAATGAAAATTATGCACTAAAGATAAATGAACTTCAACTGTTTGCATTATTTAGGTCACAGAGAATCCAAAAGATGTCATAGCAGATAGACCAAATTCTGAGAGAGTTTAGCAATTAGAGTTTGGGAGAATACTGAAAATTGAGGCTTTAGTTAGCAGGCTAACAGCCTACTTGGGGAGAGCAAAATATAGATAAGGGAGGAGCCAGGATGTCTTTTAGCAAGGTGGTATTATTTAGGGAAGGAGACAAGCAAGAGATTAGAATGTAGCTTTTGCAAAAACATTTGTCAGGATGGGGCTTTTATAGGAGACATTAGGAGCAACAGATAAGAGGTTATATTGTTCCACATTCCTTAAGTAGATACAAGGTTTTAAGTAGATCCTGAGCTCTGATCTATCAGTTGAACAAGACTGAAAACTGAACAATCCACAAAAATTCTGCACCCATTATAAAAAAGGAGGAAGGATTACCTATTCTGCAAATCTGAGCCTCACTGTACAGGACCAGAAATGAATAATAACAAGAGTTTGAAACATTTTTAGAAAAGAAACCAGAACTGAAGAGATTGGCCCTTTGAACACCCCAAATAACAGAAATGCAGGAGGTGAATAAATATAGCCGATGATAACAGTAGCTAACAGTAAGACCCTTAAGAAACATTTCTTCTAAACGAGAAAAATGAAGAAAGAAATCTGGTAGAGGTAATAGTGAAGAAGTAGCTAGAACTGATAGAACCTGACAACACTCTGCCTAAGATGAATGCTGCTTTTGTGGAACTATATTACAACATGGAAGGATATGTAAAAGTAGGTGAGGGAAAAAGCAAGAAGAAAGAGGAGTGAGTGATACATTGGAATCATATCTAGGGCTAGCAATAAAAATGTGACCCTGTGGTCTCAGAATAACCTAGAGAAGAATATGTGAAAAGGAGTGTGTGAGGGGAGGCAAGGTTGAAAAGAGAAGAAAAGAAAGGCCTTACTTTGGAGGTAAGATGAGGTTTCAAAGATGAATGCTTATGTTAGTTAAGAGAGGGGAGTGAGAAAGATGAGGACCTCACATTAGGAGGACTGGGAGATTTGGTGCTTAAAAAAGTCTGTGTCCTGTGTGAAATCGAAAACAAATGACCAAAAAGTCACGAGGTTATGCAACTGCTGTTAACTCTAAAAATACCAAAAAGCTCACACAGGTTATCACAACCACCATTAACTCTCAGATATAAAATAAAAACAAAATAAAGCACAGTGGATAGAGCACCAGCCCTGAAGTCAGGAGGACCTGAGTTCAAGGCCTCAGACACTTAACACATCCTGGTTGTGTGACCCTGGGCAAGTCACTTAACCCCAATTACCTAAGCAAATAAAATAAACACAATAGCTAACAGTGGTCATAAATGTGAAGTTTTTTTTTTTTTTTAATTCACTTAAAGGAGAGAATCTAGACACGTCAGGGCCTTCTCTAAGAGGATCCCTTTAAGTGAAGTCAAATTTTAACACATATAGCAACAGCTATGCAGTGAACTGTAGTCCTGCAAGGAGGTCTCACAATAGTGAGGCAAGTTTGATTCATAGCACTCTTGAGATTCAGGGGTGCAGGGGATCCCCCAAATATTTTGAGGTTCCATGCCAGTGTGGCTGCTGTCCCAAAGTAATTTAGAAGCTTAAAAAATTTCTAAGTCAAAAAAATTAAACAAAAAAAATTTCTAAGTCAAGGGGTAAAATTTTATAATTGTAATGCTAATTAAAGAGTGCCAAATTCCGAAAGGAAAATTTCAAAGAACATGGAGCAAGCTCATAAATTTATAGGGATGTGGGGAGTACAGAACAAAGAACAGAGCAGGGTAAATGATATAGGATTGGGGTTCACGTAATTGGTGAGAAGTTTGGTAATGGAGGCTGACAGTGACCCCCTTTCTTTTGTGAAACTAAGAAGTGCTCATTGCTTGAGTTCAGGTGCAAGACAGACTTTTGGAAGACAAACCAGACATCCTTGAAGGATACCTTGCTGGAATAAAGATATCAGGCTCCCTTTCTTTCATACACATTCTCCAAGGTTCTACCATATCATTCCCAATAGCAAGATTCCTAAGGTGACTACATCATTCCCAAGGCTGAGTGACCTGGGGTTTCTTGAAAAGTATTGGGTTCTCTACTACTATTGGACTTTTTATATTAGCAGGTTTCATGACCTGAACATGGATCCTGTAAGTACTTGTCTGAACTTGGGGACCACCTGTTGCTACTGCAAAACAATTCTGGGATTTTGTTGTGGCTAAATTCATCCAGAGGGTAAGGACAAAGGATATTTATTGTTAAGCTCAGGGTACAGTTCGATTGCTGGGCCTTGGCTCTGGAAAACAGGATGTCACCTAATAGTTAAAAAAAAAAAAAAGAGTAAAATTAAAGGGTAGTCAGGGCATGGGGATTCTGACATCTAGGAGTAGGGTTGGGGTGAAAATTGGAAACCCTGGAGGCAACTGGTTCTTGGAGGAGTGGGACAACATTTCCAGGCAAATGTAGGGAAAAAAAAAAAGTCAACAAGGGAGAGTAAGTAATGGGCTACATAATCAGGGACATAGTTGGAGAAGGTCCCTGTGGGCCAATGTCTGACACCTGCAATAACTGGTATTGGTTGTAGGAAGTGAAGCACAAAGGAAAAGGAAAATCCATGGAGCAAGCTCTCTAGAGGCAGAAAGTGCCTAAAAGAGAGGGCCTAGAATGAATATATTTAAAGCTTTGATTGCATAAAGAATACAAAGAAAAGAGAGAAACTGGATAATTATAGGGAACAAAAATCAGGGATGGAGATCTAGAGCAAACAGATAAAAAGATGGATAATGAAGCAAATGAGAGAAACCCTTTTTGGAAAAGGGAACAAAAAAAAGAAATTTTTAAAATTAAAGAACAGGACTTGCTGAAAGGGAGAAGGAGAAGGAATATCAAATGGCAAGAAGGGATCAGAAGAGAAGAAAGCTAGAGGAACAGGGCTATCTTAAAAAAAAAAAAGTAACAAGGAGCAAAATACTATATTTATTGCAGAAGAAGAAATTTGAAACTGAAAAGTTCCAGTACAGACAACATTAATGTAACTAGGATAAGAAGAGAAATGGTTGAACGGGTAAAAAAAAAATTCAGATTTCTCAAATAAAGGTTTGGTATCCAATAAACAATTCATAAATATAGATGACTAACAGCCATTTTTCAATAGATTAACAGTCAATGGACAGTTCTCAAAAGAACTGCAAAGTATTCACAGCCACATGAAAAAAAATGCTTCACATCACTAATAATGAGAAATGCAAACGAAAACAAACTTGAGATTTCATTCCACACCCTGAAAATTGGCAAAAATGACCAAAGAACGACAAGTCAATGTTGGGGAGCTTGTAGAAAGACAAGTTACAGTGATAGATTATTGGTGAAGCTATGAATTTGGTACATTTTGTAAAGCAATTTGGAATTATGCAAATAAAGTGATTAAAATGACCCTTTGAACCAGAGACTCCATTACTGAACTTAGACCCTAAGGAAGCCATCAATAAGAAAAATGTCCCCATATATTCCAAAATATTTATAGTAGAACTTTTTGTGATAGTTAAGAGTTGGAAACAAAGTAGATGCCCATTAACTGGGGAGTAGTTAAATAAATTGTAATTTATTTGCATTATATTTATGTAATGAAATATTACTACATTGTAAAAAATGATGTGTTAGGGATATATAGAACAATAGAAAGACCTATATGGATTGATGCAGGCAAAGTAAGCAGAGTCAAGAAAATGATATATACAATAACCACATCAATGTAAATGGAAAGAACTGCAAAAAAAAAATCAAAAGTAAAATGAACAAAATTATAAAGATCAAGTGGGACTAAAATTAAGTTTTTTCCAACTTACTCCTTCATGGAGATAGGAAAACCCTAAATATAACACATTGCATATGTTTCTGACTCTTTCAATGTATTTTTTTTCCTTTTCTCCTACAAAAACTATTTGTCATATGAAATGGTTTCAGGCAGGGAGTAGAGAAAGGATACATGGGATACTATTATGAAATGGTATAAGAAACAGAAAATATCAATAAAACATATTTTAAAAAATCAAAATACTGCAAGGAAAGGCACAAGGAGGGAAAAGACTTTGAGACTTGGCAATATTGGAGGAAGTGAATCACCTTGGCCATGAGCTCCCTGCAAGTGTCATTGGCATTGTATAGTTTGTTCCCACTCTTCCCAAATACTGAATGTATTTATGGGAGGAAATGTTTTTATAGATATTTGTTTTAGTACCCCTTTCTGGTAAATGTTTTTACTAAGAGCTAACTGTATCTATTGGTTGACTGTTAAGGGGAAGAACACTTGAACTAAAGTAGGACTACAGCTTCACAGTGTAGCTTTTAAACCTAAGGTAGCAGCCATCAGTGTGAATACAAATGGGGGAAAATCTGAAAATCTATTTCTCATTCTTTCCAATCTGCTTTGCTTACAATATCCTATCTCTCAATCACTAAAACTACTAGCTAGATTACTATGTAAAACTAGAGATTAGAAGTGATTTAGGAAATAATGTGCAATAACATTTTATGAGAACCTACACATAATTGTTATTGGAGAAATGGTGCCTATTTATCATTCTCTATTCCCTAGATTTTTGGGGAGATAAGGAAGGAAATCAGTAATTCCATAATTCCAGTAGGATCACTAAGCAAGGGTAGAACAGAATGAGGATCATGGCCAGCCATGTAGAAAATACTGAAATAGAAGAGGCTTACTTTTTTTTTCAAATTATGAAATTTACAAATATATATATAAACATCAACATACAAAGAAAGAAAACAGGATTGCATATTATACAATGAATCTTTACTATATATAGCTTATTATTTAAAAATTTTTAAATACACTTTTTATTTTCAAATTACATGAAAAGAGTTTTCAACATTCACCCTTGAAAATCTTGTGTTCCATATTTTTCTTCCAAACTTTTTCCTACTCTTTTCTGCTAGATAGCAAATAATCCAATATAGGTTAAACATATGTAGTTCTTTTAAACATACTTCCACATTTATGCTGCACAAGAAAAATCAGATCAAAAAGAAAAAAAATGAGAAAAAAAGCAAGCAAATAACAACAAAAAAGGTGAAAATACTATGTTGAGATCCACATTCAGTCCCTATAATCCTTTTTTTGGATGCTACTGGTACAGGGATACCTCTGGCAGCTTCAGCCAATGACACTGCTAACCAAATTAAGAGAAAAGTGCTGGTAGAAACAGCCAGAGAGATATTCCAAAGGAGGCTCTGAGGAGAAATGTCATTCCGGCTGAGATCAGTCATGGGGAAGAAAATGCTTGGTGCAAGGGAGAAAAATATTACCAGACCATGGATGCTAGGCTTATCATGGGCTACAAAACAAACAAACAAACAAACCGTATCTACAAACCTTCAAAGAACTTCCTGTCACCAAAGTCACCATGAAAAATATCAGTTTGGCCTTCATTTCAATAGTTGGCTCTATCTGTAAACAGATTTTCCTTTTTTTTTTTTTTTGGACTCACATCAAAGGCCACTTATGTTCCAGACTGACCTAAGGCAAACTGGGAGGAAGAGGGAGTGGCAGGAAAAGTATCTGACTGAGCCAGGAAATTGGAGTTTAGTCCCTGCCCCACCATTTAGCAGCCCTCTAACCTTAGGCATGTCACATGATTTCTGAGGCAATTACCTTATTATAATTCTTAAAGTAGGGTGGGAATGGGAGAAGGAGCACCCAATGAGAAATACACATAAAGCATTTAAAAAACTTAAGAGTATCTATAAAATATGTTTTTGTTATTAATAAGACAGAGTTTGATCAGTAATGAGATTAATGTCTGAAAAATGAGAAAAAAATATGACAGAAATTCTGCTAAATGTTTCTATTACAGAATAAAGTGAATGAATTTAATGTTCCATTTATATTGCTAATCATTGCATCAATTCTAAATAATTAGCATCAAGTTTTTTATTGTTAGTCCTGTAGGGAGGCATCTGAAGCCATTTCTAGTGGATCATTTGTTTTTGCCCAAAAAATGGGGGTGGGGTGGGGAGAAGGGCCGAAGCCAAGATGTCAGAGTAAAGGCCAAAATAAGAGGAGAGTTTTAAAAACTATCACCTGGGTGCTTTTACCTATCATCTCCAGTGAGATATGTATTGCCATTCTAAAAGTATACAAAGATAAGCCTCTTTCTATCATCAGATCCTAACTCTTAAGAGTCCTCACAATTCTTAAAAAATGAAACTCCATCTCACTTTTACCACTTAATCCTTTTCTAGTCCCATATTCTATTGGTAGCCATCAAATTTGTTTGAGCTGGTAAGAGAGCCAGGGTTAGGATATCAGTCTGGGGAGTGGGAGAAGGCACACTGGTACTGAAGAAAATGGGATACCAGGTTGTTGTGGGGGGGGGGGGTCCTTCCTTTTGAAGGGGATGACATCAGAGAAATGGCGCTAGGACATGCAAGTGAGTTGGATTTAAGGGAGGGAGGACTGTGCAAAGTCATCTGCCTCATTTTTCCCTCCAGAGGCATCTGGGGCCAGTGGCCAGATATAGATCAGATGACTGGAGAGAGCTCTGGGAGCAGGGGAAACCTTGGTCTTTTTAAGCTAAGATCTTCAACAGGTCTCAGTCTGACTGAGGCAGCACCCATTCAGTGATTAAGGCTGGGCCGTAATTGAGGCAAAGACCCGCCAGGAACACCCCAGGAATGGAGGGGAACCTGGGAAGGCTGAAGTGGGGGAAGCCTGACCCACTTCCTATGCAGCTTGGTATCCACACCACTACAACTCAATTATTAAAGCTAGGGTTTGGCTATCAAGACCGACTTGATGCTTTGCTGGTTTATGGCTCTTTATAAATTTCCCATAAGATTAAGGGAAATTAAACTAGATTAACATTTTAGGACCAAACTCCTAAGAGAAGTTACTGGGAGGTTCCCTCCATGAATGACTTCTTCCCATGCTTTTAAGGCTGCCAAAATTGAAAACTCCTTAAGATTAATTTGGGTTTAATTTGTAGCCATTGTTCTACTTTGAGGTCTGGGAAGCTACCTTTGAGAATGAAAGACAGGAAGAGATCAAGAAAAGTACAATCCTTACTTTGCAAATCAAAAAGCCAGATTTATCAAAGGCTAAATTATCTGTTCAGGGTCACATAGCTATTCAATCTGGATTTCAGACCCAGATCTCTTGACCCCAAGACCATAAGTCTTTTCCTTACACCATGTTGTCCTTCTCCATCATAGGGTAACCAATATATTAAAAGAAGCATATATCTTTAATCAGGAAGTAACCCAACTCTATAGGTCAAGGGAATAGTGAATTCCCTCAGAAGGTATCATTCAAGATGCAGTTAATTCTGACCTTGTCACAACAGGATCATCATTACCTTGGAATCTTTTGCTTACTTTGTAAGACTCCAGATAATTTCCCCCACAGGCTAGTGTACAACTCTCCCCAGAGACGCAAATATAGACATATAAAGAAATCAGACTTCCCCACTGCTTTACCACAAGACCTCACTTAGCTCCCTTGGCCTCTCCTATTTTTAGAATTTTGTCTTCTTAACTAAAAAATCATCAACAAACATAAACATTTGCATATGTAAAAAGCCAAGAAAATAGTACTTGTATGACAATACCAATCCATTACATATAGCTTGGTTTTTAGAAGCATGTGTTAAATTTAACATGGTAGTTGTTACTGCCCTGCTTGTCCTTGTCCCTTTTCTGAATTTCCTTCTGCTTTCTTTGGTGTATTTTAAAATTATTTCATTGACCTCTTTTAAATTTTTTTTATTTGAATCATTATTAACCTCCCACTTCTACCTTAACTCAGATAAAAGCTCTCCCTTGTAACAGATAAGAATTGTTAAGTAAAATAAATTTGAGTTAGGCATGCCTGAATATTCTGCAGGTATATTTGAACCTATAAATCACAACCAAGCCTCCATCAAGAGATGAAATTCCAATTATTTGAATTGGAAAAAAAATAATCATAAAGAATAACACAATAATAGAGTAGTAGAGTACTAATATTCTTTTTCTCAGAAAAACAATATTCTTTTCTCAGATAAACAACAGGAAAAATAGAGAATTAAACAATTTATTGGAGAAATTAGGGTTAAATGATTTATTGTACCTTCTGAATGGAACTGGTAAAGAATACACATATTTCTCATCAACATATGACAATTTTACAAAAACTAACCATGTATGAGAGTGCATAGAAATTATAAATAAATATAAAAAAGCAGAAATATTAAATATATTCTTTACAGACCATAAAGCAATAAAATAATAATCAGTTCTGGTGAACATAAACAAAAGACACAAACCCAAATAGAGACGGTAGTGAAATTCTAAATAAGTGGATCAAAGAACAACTCATAGAAACAACTCATAATTATGAAACAAAATATCTAAATTTCTAAAATGGAGTAAGGTAGATCTCAGAGGAATAATTATATTTCTAGAACTATACATTAATGCATGAGGATTATAATTAATTGAATATGAATTTTTTTTTAATTTTTTTTATTAAAGCTTTTTATTTGTATAACATATGTATGGGTAGTTCCCCAACATTGATCTTTACAAAGCTTTCCATTACAGATTTTACCCCCAGTCCCCTCCCCTCCCCTAGATGGCAGGAAGTTCACTACATGCTAATGTTGAAATGCTTGAGAAGTTATGCAAGAAAAATCCTATCTACAAGAAAAAAAAAAGAATCAGAGAAAGGCAACACAATGCAAACAAATGTCAATAGAGATCATGAAAATGTTACGTTGTGGTCCATATTTCATTTCCCTCTCTCTGGGTGTATATGGTTTTCTTCAGTGAACAATTGGAACTGGTTTGAGACAATTCTTTGTTGCAGAGAGCCATGTCCATCAGAATTGATCATCATGTAATACTGTTGTTGCTGTGTATGATGATCTCCTGGTTCTGCTCGTTTCACTCAGCATCAGTTCATGCAAGTCTCTCCAGGCCTCTCTGAAATTGTCCTGCTGGTCGTTTCTTACAGAGCAATAATATTCCATAACATTCATATACCATAATTTATTCAGCCACTCTCCAATTGATGGGCATCCCTTCAGTTTCCAGTTTCTAGCCACTACAAAAAGGGCCGCCACAAACATTCTTGCACATGTGGGTCCCTTTCCCTCTTCTAAGATCTCTTTGGGATATAGGCCCAGTAGAAACACTGCTGGGTCAAAGGGTATGCACAGTTTGATAACTTTTTGAGCATAGCTCCAAATTGCTCTCCAGAATGGTTGGATCCGTTCACAGTTCTACCAACAATGTATTAGTGTCCCAGTTTTCCCACATCCCCTCCAACATTCATCGTTATCTGTTCCTGTCATTTTAGCCAATCTGACAGGTGTGTAGTGGTATCTCAGAGTTGTCTTATGAATATGAATTTTTTAAATTAATAAACACAAAAGATGAAATCTTGAAAATTGGAGAAGAAATGGTTAAATTGGAAATCAAAAAGACTACTGAAGCATAACCTAAATTTGGCTGTTAGAAAAACTAACAATTGATAAGCTTTAGTCAAGTTGGATTAAAAAGAGAGAAAAAGAATCAAATGAAATAAGTAAAAAATTAACAAGATAATGATCAACTCATGTACTTTGACCTTTTACATCTTGAAGAATGTCTCTTATTTTTATATACATCAATTCCCTATATAGCTTTGCATATCAGACATGAGAGGAATTTGGTGGTTTTTCTAGTTAACTGTTTTCCCTTCTAAATGTAACTGCATTGCTTTTCTTTGTGCAAAAACTTTTCAATTTTGTAGAGTAAAATTGTCCATTTAATCTTCCGTTTTCTTTATCCCTGCCTTCTTTCATTCTAAAGAACAATTCCACTACTGACAGTATATTATCAACTTAAACATCAGCTCAAAAATCGAGGTCTCCCTACTTTGATCCATTAAGGCTTCACTGGCAACCTTAGAATGAGAAAGAGGCTAATTAATGTCCTATCCTTCCGACTATTGACAAAAGCTGCTTCAAGCAAGTGATCTCATTTATGCTGTTAAAAGGAAAGTTTTATTTTTGTTGTTAATATTTTGTGGGTCTGTCCTCCTAATTTAACACTTGCTGCAACATGAAACACTTGCTATAAAATAATATGCTACCAAATTAAAGAAGGTGTAATTATAAAATAAATTTCTCACCACACCCCAAGAAACAGGGATGGGAGGTATTAATAGACAATTTTAAAATGGATCAGTTTAAGGCTTCTAGGAAGCCTTAAGTTTGAAAAGAACTCAGATGAGTCCCTGAAATTAAGTCAGTATAGTTTTATTTAAAACACATTCTTCATGTGTAAGATTTTTAAAGGGTTTACTGATGCTTTTTCTTTACCCCAACAATCATTTCCCAATCCCTGCATCTCTCCCATCACAACTTACTTAAAAAATAAATAAAAGCAGGCAATGTGTTGATATGATTTAGTAGAAAGAATACTGGCTCTTAGTACAAATCCAGCTTCCGATGTTTATTCTGTGTGTGAACAGGATTTATTTTATTTCTTAATTTATTTTTTATAGCTTTTACTTTTCCAAATACATGCAAAAATAGTTTTCAATATTCATTTTTGCAAAACCTTATGTTTCAAATTTTTATCCCTCCCCTCCTTTTCTCCTCCTCCATAGACAGCAAGCAAAACAATATAGGTTAAATATATGCAATTCTTCTAAACATATTTCCATATTCATCATGCTGTGTAAGAAAAATCAGATCAAAAGGGAAAAAAGAAGAAAAAAACATGAGAAAGAAAAAAGCAAACCACCACCACCATCAACAACAAAAGCTGAAAGAATTATAAGGCAGTAATTTCTTAAAGGAACTTGGTATATGCCTGGCACATAATAAGTTATTGATAAATGCTTTATCCACATACCTCTTTTTTTTTACACCTTACTCTAATTGAAATATGTAAAATGAATAAAGTTGAATTTAATATATGTTTACATATATTTTAACATGCATAACATATATTGGATTGCTTGTCATCTAGGAGAGGGGGTGGGGAGGAGGGGAAAATTTGGAATACAAGGCTATGTAAGGGTTAATGTTGAAAAATTATCCATGCATATGTTTTGAAAATAAAGTTTTAATAAAAAAAAAGAAAAATATGGGGCAGCTAGGTGGCGCAGTGGATAGAGCACCAGCCCTGAAGTCAGGAAGACCTGAGTTCAAATCTGGTCTCAGACACTTAACATTCCCTAGTTGTGTGACCCTGGGCAAGTCACTTAACCTCAATTGCCTCAGCAAAAAAAAGCAAAAAAATATATATATGTGTTTATATAATAAAGGATTCTATTTTTGTAAAACTACTCTTAGATATTTTAACTTACTTTTAGTAACAGAAATATCCCAGTTATTAATCTATTAAGAGTTCAATTCAATAAACATTTAAAATAGATAGATAGTACTAGCTTAAGGTCCAATATACATTGCTGAAACAATTCTAGACTTTCCACCTGAAAAAATAATTGAAATATGAGAGTGATGAGGTAATTCTGGTCAAATTAAGTATCACCTTGATCTGAAGAAGAGTAGAACTGAGATCAATAGATTGGTTAGTTTAAGCTTCTAGGGGCTTTTCCCAGAAATTTCTTAAACTTCAAAATAATGTCTTATCAGAAAGAGTTCAAGAAAGCCTCTTTCACCAGTATTTTTGGTTTTATGATTCCATGTAGTGATCCTTGTTGGGTAGGAGATACAACATGAAATAGATTTAGCACATAGGTTAAAAGCCTATTCAGTTTCTAAGAAGTCCTCTATAATTAAATCTCAAAGATTCAGCATGAAAAATGACTCTTAAGTCCAAAGTATACCTGCTTTGTTCTTAAGGCTTTTTAAGCGATTTGAAAGGAAGCTAATACTTTCTGCAGGTATGAGATGCTAAATTGCCTTCCCTCTGGCATCACGTAGTGGTGATAAATAGACTAACATCCTATTCTGAGGAGGGTTTGATCAGTGGTATCTGATACACCATTTTTCCCCAATAGTATTCTATTTTTCCAAATACATGTAAAGATAGTTTTCAATATTCATTTTTATAAAACCAAATTTTTTCTCTTCCTCTCTTCTCTCCTCCCTCCCTAAGACAAATTTATAGGTTATTTATATATATATATATACATATATATATACAGGTTATATATAGGTTAAATATGTGCAATTCTTTTAATCATATTTCCATATTTGTCATGTTGTGCAAGAAAAATGAGATCAAAAGGGAAAAAAACATGAGAAAGAAAAAAAAGCAAACAAACAAAAAAAAAGTGAAAATATTATGCTTTGAACCACAGTCTCCATGGTTCTCTCTGGATAAGGATGACATTTTCCATTGCAAGTCTACTGGAATTGCTTTGAATCACCTGATTGTTGAAAAGGGCCAAGTGATGGACTTTTTTGTCCCCCTATAGAAGTAATAATTTTATTGTAACTTGATGTGCTGAAATGCAAAAAATATTTTCAGCAACAAGATACAAAAAAGTATCTTGAACATTAATCTGAACATTAATATCAATTGATTTTTAAAAAGAGGTCGGCTGGTTTGATGCAAGTATTGAACACATAATGTTATGAATTTTCTAACTCACACCCATCCAATACTGATCTTTAAATCATTATAACAATTTAAGTAAAGCCTTCATTTTAAACACCAAATACAGAATTCACTGGACTGCTGTGAATGATGATAAAATCAAACATTTGAAGAATTCCCACAAGTTCCCTTTCAAACATAAAGTCTAGTTACTGAAAGCAGAAAATAAGCTGTGAGAATGATTTGATTAAGCACTGATTAAACTAGCTTATTTTGATAGTTTATAGGAAACTCTGTGTGTATGTATGTGTGTGTGTGTGTATTTTTCCAATACATTAACACCAGTGACCAGAATTAATTTCAGATAAATAAAGTTAATACAAATTGGATGTTTCAATCTGGGCTTAAATATTGAGTTTAAACTATGAAACACTTCTGCAAGGAAATAATGATCTCTTAAAACTGCAATCTTAAAATACAAAAGACCATGAGAATGCAAATATAAATATTTGACATGTTTGAATTGGGGGGGAACCTCTTTCTATTCAAGAATACTATATATGACTGCATTTGAATAAAGGACTTGGTAGATTATAGGCATGTTGTTTTCAGTTATATATAAGCAAAGGAGAATTGCTTTGATTCAATTGTAAATTTAATGAAATGTCAAAGAGATAAAGAAATTAATCCAATTTTCTTATAATTTACTTTCAATCTACTTTATATATAAATAAGTAATCTTGAGAAAACTTGATATTTTAATATCTTATAACATTTTTATAACTGAAGTCCTAAAAAAGCACTGTATTTTCTTAGATCAGTATGCAGTAAATTGACCATATAAAAGTGTATTTTAAAGTTTCCTTATTTTCCAAACTGCTTCCTAAATAAAACAAGTTAATATGAAATATCTGAAACTAACCAGTATTTTAAGATTGGAAACCTATTTTTGGAAAAATCTCAGTAAAAACATCACACACACATATATGCAAATATGTATATACACGCAACATGAACCCACTACACATGCAAGATTTTCCAAAAAAGTTTGAAGGTAGTAGATGTGAATATTTAAGGAGGTAATGCTGGCAAGCCAAAATGTTATGGCACCTTCATACTTGTGTTCTAAATACTTGTACAGTTTTAAAAAACAAAACACGTGCATACACACATGCTGTTTTAAAATCTTAGCCTGAATAAGGACATTTTGTGATGGTTATTTTGTAACGTAGAACATTTTAAATTAATCACTACTTTTCTAGGAGTATTCAGAAGCAAGTTGATGACTCAAAAGGACAAAAATATTCTGGGCAGTTATTAGGACCCAGTGAGAATGCTACATAGGTTTAAATGCAACCAAAGAACTAATAATGAATGGATGCACTTGAGAATACAGCAACTATTTATCTTTTCCTTAAGACATAACAAAACTAAAAATATACCTAATAAAAATAAACAGAACAATGCCATACAATTTTCTGTCAGTGTAAGGAAAATATGCATTGAATTATCTGAAAGTGGGTATTTTTTTTTAACAACATCTAGGTACTTACAGCACAGTGTTTGGCATTTTTGATATAAACTGTGCTATTGGGATTTTAAAAAATCTTTATAATGAAATCCTTAAGTTTTCCAATAGCCAGTGACATATTAGAATAAGCTGAAATGAATATTACACAGTAAGAAACATTACCAAAATTACTTTTTTTAGAGCTATAATTTTTAGCAGTGAATTTATTCATGGTGTGAGATATGTGTGTATATGTACATATATGTATATCTTTGTGTGTGTATGTGTATTATATACTTTGGACTCAAGAGTCACTTTTCATGCTGAATCTTTGAGATTTAATTATAAAGGACTCCTTAGAAATTGAATAGGCTTTTAACCTATGTGCTAAATCTATTATATTAACATATACATACACCACATACTATCCCAATATGCATATCTTAAATTTTATATATATGTATATTTATATACATTTTATGGATATTTATACATAATACATGACAATGTATTATGTATAATACACTGTCATGTCAAAACTGAACTGAAGTGGAGGAAACATTCATACACCAAGTATCCAGGTGATGGACTTTTCTTAAGGCAAGAAGACAACCAGGTGGCAGCTTGTGTAATGAGGGCTTTTTCCAGGTTACATGAGACAACAGGCTCTACCTTAAGTTATAAGTGAAAGCTTTGTTAAAGACATTCATTCATTCTAGGGTCTTCCCTTTGCTAATTCTCTTCAATATATCCAATATATAGTTTATTTGTACATAGCCGTTTTCATATTTCTTCCACCACCCCCCCCCCCCAGCCCTATACTATGAGTTCCTTGAGATCGGGCACTGTCTTTATTAGTGGCCCAGCCTTCAGTCTAGTGCTTTGCACACAGTAGATGCTTTATAAATGTTTACTGACTTGAGACAGGTTTTAATGAGGTTCCTCACTCAAGGGAATAAAGTGGGGAAGACCATTGTATTTTGGGGAGTACAATTTCAGTAGGCATATCACAATGTCTTCAAGATTGTCTTTAGTTTAAGCCCTTTGCCACAGCCAACTAGCCCAGCTCACCAGGAAATCTATAAGACAAAGCTTCTGTATAAAGCCTCATATACTTCCACCTGTCTGCTTATCTCCCTGATGGGCTTAGCCCATATCTCTTTAACTCCTCCAGCAACTCACAAAAATAGGATTCTGCTTTATTGTTCCCTCTTTCCTGATTTGTTGCATGAGCTTCTTTAAACTATCAAGATGCTGACCTAGCACCTCATTTAATAAAGCCCTCCAATTCTTTGAGTGGAGGTGCACCCTGAGACTTCTAGGGTCTTTCAAATTAGTGCCTCCTATGAAGTTGGACCCTTGAGTCTAGGCAATTAGAGATCCTGAGTTGGGAGCCTTTTAAATCTGAGGCTTACTTCTTCTTCCTGGGGTTAAAGTGTCTGGAAACCCCTTAAAGAGAACATTTCACAGAGAGACTGTGAGCACAAATTGCTCTCCTAAGAGAAAGCTGCACTTCCAACCCTGATCTGGTTCTTTTTTTAAATACAGTCTATAAAACTTATATGGTTTACATTATTAATTTAACAAAACGTACTTCTAAAACATTACACCAGCTATGTCAATGGCATTAATACATCTGGAGTATTTAGCCACTGATTTTGGACTTTTATCAAGGCTGATACACTGCTAAAACAGCCTGACCTGATTCTTGTCTTGTCGTCACTGCCTGTGCTCCAGTCTTCCCCCTATAGTCACCCACTCAGCAATCCTGGTCTCCTGTGACTTGTGTCTATGTCACTTCATTTGCCCTCTCTATCCCTGTGGCATCCCCAAATTCACCACTGAAGAAATTCAGGTTAAACATGAAGTGTTTAAACATTTCATGTTTAACCTGAAGACTCTCTGGGGACATAATAGCTGTCCAAATATCTTAAGGACTCTCCTGCGTAAGAGGAATTAGACTTCATGTGTTTGCTTCCAAAGGGAAAGACAATAGTTACAAAAATGCCAGTTTGATATCAGTAAAAACTAACAATCAGAGGTGTACAAAAACAGAATGGACAATCTTTAGGAGGGAATGACCAGAAGACCTTTTGTCCAGTTTGGTATAGTAGGGAATCCTTTTCTAGTAAAAATTGAACTAGATGGCTTTTAAGGTCCCTTCTAAAATTCTATGTTCTCACTGGTCTCAACCAACTCTAACAGATAGTTCCAGCCAAACTTCAGCTATGCTTGCATACATAAACCCCACAACAGTTTAGCTTGACTGCAGCCCCCCAGCTTGAGCAGGCAAGTCCTAAAGGCTCAAGGCTAGTCAAATTCAACCCATGCTGGGGGGTACTTGCTGTGTCTTCAACCACAGTCTATAGATGAGACTATAGATGAAACCAGAGTTTAAGATGTGGTTATCACTCAAAAATTGCCTGACTTTGGTTAAGTCAATCTTTTTGAGCCTTATTTTCCTCATCTACAAAATAGGGTAGTTGACATTTGAGTTTTGTAAACTGCAAAACACATTATTGGAGAGGTAGCAACATATAATCAGTTGAATGGGCCAAATACAGGTTCTGTCACCTAGGAGCTATGTGACAACAAGCAAATCAAACTCTCTGACCTTTTGTTTCCCTATTTGGAAAATTGGAAAAATAGTACTGGTATTCTCTATACGTGTTAGGGCTATAAAGAAGCACTCTTTTTTTTTTTTGGCTGAGGCAATTAGGGTTAAGTGACTTGCCCAAGGTCACACAGCTAGGACCTGTTAAGTGTCTGAGGTCAGATTTGAACTCAGGTCCTCCTGACTTCAGGGCTGGTGCTCTATCCACTGTGCCACCTAGCTGCCCCTAAAGAACAACTCTTAATTATGTTAATCATAACTGTTCTTTATTATGGATACCAACTTTATTCACATTTTAAAACATTATTTAATAAGGGTTCCCTATACAACTAGACAACATTTTTTTGTTTGAAGTGTCTCTCTCCCTTCTTCCACACAGAAATAGCTCCTGGCTATATTGAATTTTGTGGAGACTTCATTCTTTTTGAGTCACCATCCTTAGTTATAGGATCATACTATAGCTATCATTTCTCTGAAGTTTTTGAAATATGCTTCCCTAAAGTCTAAGGCAGGTCCCTAAAGTCTAAGTCAATTAAATTTCTTTAAAAATTAACTAATTGAGGGCAGCTAGGTGGCGAAGTGGATAGAACACCAGTCCTGAGGACCTGAGTTCAAATTTGATCTCAGACACATAACACTTCCTAACTGTTGGGCAAGTCACTCAACCCCAATTGCCTCAGCAATACACACACACACACACACACACACACACACACACACACACAAATACACATACATACATATATGTGTATATATGTATATTTATATATACGAACTAATTGTTTTAGTATCACTGGTTTCCTTTGCAATTCTCTGTATTTAAAAACATTCTGGAAAAGTCTCACCCATACTATGAAAAGGTTCCATGACATAAGAAAAGTTAACACATGATCTAGGCATGTGTGTGACAATGTTTAGCCTTCCAACAAAACTTCTTTTGAAGTTCTATAGTTATTTTTTCCCTATATAACCAATCAGTTCTTGTTTTTCAGAATTTATCTCATCTTGTTTCTCAGTCTTCTATTCACCACTTATGTGTACCAGGAATTTAAGGAATTGATCTTTTTGCAGACTAAGACTTCCTGTAGCTGTCTATTTAGCTGAAGACCACACCCCCTTTCCAATAACTTCAGCTCTGTAACAGCATTGTTATACTGTAATAATTCCTTTACTTCTCTTGGCAAAAGTGGATAAAATAGAGGGAGACAATTCAGAAATTGACACTATTTAAAAATAGTTTTATATTGTTTCACAAGTCATCATGGAGAGCAAAGGGAAGAAGGAATCTTATTAAAGTTTTTTCTTTAAAGATTAACACTTGATAGAGATTTCCTCCCACAGTATGTCCCACATCTTTCCCTTCTCATAGCTAACAAATACTGTCATTATTCCTTAGCAATGTCTCATAAATCTTCCAGTTCCTTTAAATTCTCACTATACTATTGTCTTTATTTAAGCCGATATCATCTCACACAGAGACAAGTAAAACAATTTCATATTTAGTTTCCCTGATTATAGTCCTTTCTCCCAGTAATCTACCATGAACACCATCAGATTTATCTTCCTGACTGATATTATTGCCTCACTTCATGTCTACCAAATAAAATCCTAATTTCTGAACTTCATCTCGTCTTCTAGCTTTTAAAAGGTTCTCCCGTTACCATAAACCCTTTGCTTCAAACTAGTCTCTTACAATCCTAAAAATGTCTTGCCCTTGTATTCCCTAAAATGCTGTTCCCCCCCAACTAAATCCTACTTCCTTCTTGATACTTTTCCCAGTCAGTCCTTCTCTTCCTCTCTTCACCTTTTTAACAACTACAATATTTAGTGTCTATTACTTTATTTTCTTTCCTAAGCCCCAGAGGCTGTTCTTGATTCATCTTAGTATTCTTTCTCCAGCATCTGGCATAATTCTTTATTCATTATTGAGGCCCTAGTTGGGGGCATTTTTTATACCATCCTGAAACAGCATTGGATTCAGAGAATCAGGGCTCAAATTCTGGTCATTGCTACATAACTTTGTCCAAGAGACAATCTTTTGGAATAGAGTTTACTAATCCTTTAAATGAGGTATTTGGATCAGATAATCTTTCTCCAAAATTCACACCGCTCTAAATGCTATGGGATCTGGGTATCTTCAGGGAAAATTACAAGCTTCACCCCTTAAACTGATCTTTTGGGATGGAACATTAAGATGACTAAGTTTTAAATTTCCTCCAAGGAAAACATAGCCTACATTTGGAAAGTTAACCATCCCCCATGGCCTGCATCGAAAATTATAACTGAAAATTCTCCAAAGGAGATCCATCAAAACAGAATAAAGCAACACCACAGATCAGAATCCCGACGGTTCCAGAAGTTAATGCTGATTATTTCCTTCCTTTTACTTGGTACTTGATACAAAATGGCATTTGTTCGTAATCCAGTTCTTAGCCTCGGTATATTACACAGCTCCTTAAAGACTAAGAATGCTCACTATCCCGTTCCTTTGGCTAATATATTCCCCAGAAATACACTTATTTCTTTTTTATAAATTTTTATTAAAGCTTATTTGCAAAACATACACATGGGTAATTTTTCAACATTGACCCTTGCAAAACCTTCTGTTCCAAATTTTCCCCTCCTTCCCCCCACTCCCAACTCTAGATGGCAAGTAGTCCAATACATGTTAACTATCTTAAAATATTTGTTAAACGCAATATACGTATACAAAATATGCTTATTTCAATCACTCAACTACCATTTATTAAGCTCCTGCGATTTGATTGGCACTGTATTTTTAGTATTGGGAATAGAAAGGCCAAAAAACCCAACAAAAAACCTCCACCCCCAAACACAATCACTATTCAACTCTCAAGTTATTTATTACTTTAACGACTCTATGAAATTCAAAATAACGTTTCTGTAGTCATTCCATCTAATTTGGGATTTAAACCATTAAACCATTGGGATTAAAACATTAGTTTGCTCTTGGGGCGGGAGACTGGAATTAGCCTCAGATTCCCTTTAAACCACGTGGGGCTTGGCTTGACCAAAGTAAGTGGGTTTGGTTATTCCAGAAATCTTTCCAAGGCTCTTCTCTGCCACACCTCCATTTCAGTGCATCCTTCCTCGGACCTAGGAACAGCCTAGGGCCCGGGGTTTCATTTTCTCAAACCTCTAGGTGAGTTATCTGGGAAGCTCCCCACGGCCTGCTCCGCCTCGCACTGAGACGAAGCTTGGGAAAGACGCATGATCAGCGTATCCTGGATCAGGGACACGCGTTTTTCGGACATAGGGTACAGCCGCAGGCGGAGAAACCCCAAGTTCCAGTCCTGCTCCCCGCCCGGCCAATGGCCAGCCGAGGAGTAGCCCACTTCAGCAAAAGCGCGAGCCAAACGGCCCCAGGAAAGCGGAAGCCACCGCGGCCGCTGCCGTAATCTGCGTCACCCCACCCCCCAAAGCTCCCCAACTCCCGCTTTGTTCTCTCTCCACTCAGCCTAGCGGACTCTCATAGAGAACCGAGTGGCAGTTGCTGATTGGTAGCCACCAGGCAGCCAATCAGAGAAAGGCACCTCAGAGCAGGCTGGGGACTTTTAAATGCTCTCGTTGCGCCCCGGGACAGAGAAGAGGGGAGGAGCGTGAGCAAAACAGGAAAAGGAGGTGGGCCCGAGGGGCGGGGAGAAAAAGGAAGGCAGGAAACCCCGAAGGCGGTTCTTTAAGGCTGTGGCTCATGTGCCGATCCTGCGGATTCGTGGAGTTGCGGGGTTGGCTCCTCCAAGTGGCTGAACTGGAGGGAGGAGAGAAGGTGGGCGTGAACCTTTTAAAAGAACTTCGCCACGCGCCGTTTCAGCGGACGCCCGACTGGGATTGGCTGAGTTGCTGGAGCTTCCTTCCCCTCCTGGCCAATCCCCGAGGAGAACTTCCTGGAGGCTTTTTCTTTCTCCTCCACGCTTTTCTCACTCCAGTAGGGTAGGGGAGAGGCGGGGGCTCGCCCGAGCGCTAGGTGTCAGAGCCAGAACCTGCAGGGCCAGGAAGAGAGCGAGGAGGAGCAGTCGAGAGAAGTGACCGCACCTGGGCTGGTTGGCAGCAATTGCCCCAATGAGGCTCCGCAAACCCTGCCTACTGGTCCTTCTCTTGGGACTGGCCCAGCTGCTGGTGCTGGCGAGCGCCCATGAAACGGGCGAGGGTGAGTGTGCGGCGGGGACCCGAGGCCTGCCAACCCTGTTGCGTGGGACAGGGCCTCGTCCAAGGGGGCGGGTCGGATCCCAGGTGATCCTCGGACGGCTCCTCGGAGTTGGTTCTGAGGTGCGCCTACCTTGGTGCTGAAGAGAAGGGAGCAGTTTGTTGGGAGCTAAAGCCTCTTTTCTTTTCCTACCATGGTTTCTGACCCCACCTTTCCATCTCTGGATCCTGGGGCCGACCGGGAAGGGGGAGGCGTCCTGAGACTTTTCATGCATCTTAACTCTGGAAGGTGGAGTAACCAACTGATGTTTTAAGAGATATAGAAGAAAGATTCGGACATTTTCCTCCTCTCACGAGCTGCTGCCTTCTCCTATATCGGGAACAGGGGACATTAAACGAAGGAAATTTCCGACCCTCGTTCTTTTCACCTGCTCCGTACTTGACTATGACCCTGATCGGAGCCCCAAATGCCTTCGTTCTTTGAGAGATTTCTTTGGCAGAGAGAGGGAGGAGAGCTCTGGGTTAAATAGTCAGGGTTTTTTTTTTTTTTTTTAAAGAAGATGAACAGGGGAAAGCGGGACAAGAGAAGCAGGAACGGCTAACCGGGGAAAGATGAGCAGGGAAAAAAATATTTTTCTTCTAAGTCTGTTATAGGTGGGAATGATTAACCCAAGGCTTTTAGTTTAGAGTGAGAATTGAATATTTTCTCTGTTGTTTTGAAAGGAGGACAGGTAACTAAGACCCGTTAACTGAATAAAACAGACATATAGAAGAACTTTTTCAAGTAAAAGCATTGTATATATGTAATAACACAAATATTGCTTGCAGTAGTTGTCAGATAAAAGCAAAGTCTTTATCAGCGTTCTTTGCAAAACCTCTTCTATCTAGACACCTAGTTTAATCCCAGTGGACGTTGCTGCAGTACAAATAAAAATCTAAGCATTCTACTCACCGATAGCCGTATGGTGGAATTCACTCTTCACACTCTTTCAACCACAGACTTATCTTGATCACAGACTCAAGGTAGTCATTGTCAAGTTGAAAATGATCTTAAAATGGACATTTAACGGTTGAAATTACATAGTGCTTTTTTAAGCTTAAGAGATATGTATTATCTTAGTCAGATTTTTAAATTGCATTTTTGAATTGGGGAAAGGAAGCTTAGTCTTAGATGGACTATCTTATCCTCTGCCTGCTTTCCTGCTGCCTGCAAGGATATGCAAATATTGCAGATGGTTTGAGTACATCTGACCATCCTCTTAGGTTCGGTGAGAGAATCGAGATGATTTGTCGAATAAAAAAAAAAAAAAGAGGTAAATTAAAATAGGTGTCCACCAGAAACAGTTCTTTGGCTTGGCAGAAATCAGGGTCATACAACATACAATGTCGCTGAGAAACAGGCAACTCCTACTTTTATCTGATTCTTATGATCAAAATTTTAGTAAAAGAAATTAATGGAGTTGGCAACTTGTAGATAATTCGCAGGACCGGTGTTAACTCTAAAGCAAGGGTTCTTAATTTTTTTGTGTGTCAGGGATGCCTCTGGTGTCCTAGTGAAGCCTTTGGACTTCATCTCAGAATAACATTTTAAAGTAGGTACAATAAAGTAAATAGAATACAAAGAAAGCCAGTCATATTGAAAGTTACTTTTTTTTTTTTGTTAAGTTCACAGACCTGAGTAATGTTAGCCTGGTCTCTTACTACTTTTCCTGAATCAGAAAGAGTGCCAGTCTCCAAATCTCAAGGAATTAAAAAAAAAATTTTTTTTAAAGTCCCTCTCTCCTCAAACCTCCTTTAACCCAATCAAGGTGGAACAGTGTTTATTTTCCCTCTTAGTCTTTAATTTTAAAAGCCTAATGTCTCTTGAAATCCAGATATCTAATTGCTCTTGAAGTATAATCACCACATTTCTGCTTAAGGCTCTGCTAGCAGTTACATATTAAATATCTTAGATCTGAAGATAATGGTCATTTGGTACTTTTTTTCATTCAAGACAAATAGCAAAGGAAAAAAAAAGCAAGTTCTTGTTAGTTGGACACACTTTTATTTGGTATTTCATTTGTTCTTAAAAGTCCATAGTTCTTGAAAGTGCCAAAAAAACATTAAATGCTTTAAATAATTTTTCTTGAAGTACTACCCTGGCAACTTAAAGACATGGGCATCCAAGCATATACAACAGATATTTATTAGGCACCTATTATTTATTTGAAAAGAGCTGCTAGGCAGTATAGTAAGGATACAGTAAGAAAAGCATAACACACTCTGACCTTAAAATAGGTGATGTTCTACATGAAACTTAACTTTTCATATCTATGAGTAATACCTGATTTGCATGAATTGGATAATTTTCAGCTTTACCAAGCCAGCAGGTTCTCCTTTCATGTGTTTGAATTTAAAGGAAGGACAACATTTCATTCATCTTACAAATGGCGGTATTCTGGGAAATAGATTAAAATAATTTTGAATCATTTTTGAGAATTGATTCTAGAATAATTATCTTCTCCAAAAAGATTCCTTCCCAGCCAATGATGGCAGAGTTGTATAGGTAGAAGTACCCTGCACCTGTAATTATAAAAACCTGGATGGGGTCCCACTTCCGTACTGAGCAATATGGACAGCTAGTCTCTAAACCTTTTCCGAACCTGAGTTTCTTTGCTTGTCAAATGGGGATAATACACCCCCTAGCAGGGTTGTTTGTGAAGAAAGTGCTTTTTAAAGGTAAAAGGGCTATATATTTAAATATGTACTGTGGTTGGTTGGAATAATAGATGAGGGATCAAGGTAGAAAGAAAGTGCAATGTTTGACTGGGAAAACATGGAATTGAACAAGTTGCTTCCTCACTGTGTATATATCCTGTTAAAATTTAAGAAATGATTTCTCAGAGAACCTCCGGGAATTTACTGTCCGTCTAGGGAGTTTTGCTTTCTTCTTTGTCTTACAAACTACCTATTCCCTAGCTATGCCCCATTCTATGTGCTACCCCTTTCTTGCTGGAACATCTCATGAAAATATAGTGTTCTGGAATATAAATTTCTAGTTTCCAATATGATTGTTTTTCTTCTAGCCTGTGACCTCAGGGATTGGAAACTAAAAAGATTTATTTTACCAGGACCTTTCTTAATCCTGAAGTTGATTTGATTGTGAACCTGCCATCTGCTCTTACCCTGATGGAACTAATAATTGCTTGAGTTCCCCTGAATTTTGGACTATAACTCATCCTGCTATGATCTGAAGACCACAGTATCCCTCCGCTTTACCTTCCTGGTCCCACTTTAGAGGTCTTATTTGTTGGGAGTGGCTATTGTTAGCCATTGTGAGGGAATTGTTAGACAATCTTTAATTCAGAAGTTCTGTCTCCAGTTAAACATTTTTGGGGAGATTTTTCTTTAAATACAACAAATAAAAAGGACTTAATCCTTTTTTTTTTTTTAACTCTTCTTGGTTTAGCTAATTCTTCTTATTTTTTTAAATAATAACTTTATATTTTTCCAAATATATGTAAAGATAATTTTCAATATTCACCTTTGCAAAACTTTTTGTTACAAATTTTTCCCCCATCCCTAGGGAGCAAGCTATACACTATAGGTTAAACAGGGACATATTTATGAAACTACCATTTAAAGCTCTGTGTATGCACAATGCAAGAGTACCTAAACAATACGTCCTTGGTGTTATATTCCAGTGGAAGAACAGAGCCACCAAGAACTGGAGTAATGAGAGAAAGAAGAGAAGAATTAAGACTTGAGCTGTGACCTAAAGAATTGATCTGGCTTGGGAAAGAAAATATTCTGAGTTTTTTTTTTTGTTTTGTTTTGTTTTGTTTTGTTTGGGGGGAGGGTTGGAAGATGGAATGAACTTTGTGTTTGAAAGGAAAAGAATAAGTAAATACAGACACATGTAGATACATATACACAGTTGTGTATATGTAAAGGGTTAGGATTAGTTTGATGATAATGATTGCTAACAATATAGTGCCAGGTACTATGCTATGCACTTTACAAATATCTCATTTGATAGTCTTAACAACCTTGTGAAGTAGGTGCTATTATTATTCCCATTTTACAAAAGGGAAACTGAGACAAACAGAAATTAAGTGATTTCCCAAGTGTGTGAAGCCAGATTTGAACTCATCTTCTTAACTTAGGTTTATTTCTGTCCATTGCTCCACAAAACTAACTCCAAGAGAAGGACTATTATCCTCTAAAACTATAGGAAAGAAGGAAAACAAAGAAAGATAAGAGTAGGCAATAATTCACATTTATAAAGTGCTTAAGTGCTTTAATGTTTTTTTTTTATTAAAGCTTTTTATTTGTATAACATATGTATGGGTAGTTCCCCAACATTGATCTTTACAAAGCTTTCCATTACAAATTTTACCCCCAGTCCCCTCCCCTCCCCTAGATGGCAGGAAGTCCATGCTACTACATGCTAATAATGTTGAAATGCTTGAGAAGTTATGCAAGAAAAATCCTATCTACAAGAAAAAAAAAAAGAATCAGAGAAAGGCAACACAATGCAAACAAATGTCAATAGAGATCATGAAAATGTTACGTTGTGGTCCATATTTCATTTCCCTCTCTCTGGGGTGTATATGGTTTTCTTCAGTGAACAATTGGAACTGGTTTGAGACAATTCTTTGTTGCAGAGAGCCATGTCCATCAGAATTGATCATCATGTAATACTGTTGTTGCTGTGTATGATGATCTCCTGGTTCTGCTCATTTCACTCAGCATCAGTTCATGCAAGTCTCTCCAGGCCTCTCTGAAATTGTCCTGCTGGTCATTTCTTACAGAGCAATAATATTCCATAACATTCATATACCATAATTTATTCAGCCACTCTCCAATCGATGGGCATCCCTTCAGTTTCCAGTTTCTAGCCACCACAAAAAGGGCCGCCATAAACATTCTTGCACATGTGGGGCCCTTTCCCTCCTCTAAGATCTCTT
>JAJPUD010000866.1:311288-329522 GCA_023553655.1 Myrmecobius fasciatus
GTTTTAATTTCATCATCTGAAAATTGTCTGTTCATATCCCTTGACCACTTATCTATTGAAGAGTGGCTTGAATTCTTATATATATGAGACAATTCTCTATATATTTTAGGAATGAGGCCTTTATCAGAACCATTAAATGTAAAGATGATTTCCCAGTTTGATGCTTCCCTCCTAATCTTGTCTGCATTTGTTTTGTTTGTACAGAAACTTTTTAACTTAAGATAATCAAAATTATCCATCTGGTGTTCAATTAGGAGTTCCAGGTCTTCTTTGGACATAAATTTATTCCATCTCCACAGGTCTGAGAGATAAACTATATTATGTTCCTCTAACTTGCTTACAAAGTCCCTCTTTATATGTAGATCATGAACCCATTTAGATCTTATCTTGGTATGTGGTGTTAGGTATGAGTCAAGCCCTAATTTCTTCCACACTAGTTTCCAATTTTCCCAGCAGTTTTTGCCGAATAGTGAGTATTTATCCCAAAAGCTGGGGTCTTTGGGTTTATCGAATACTAGATTGTTAAGGTTATTGCCTAGATAGTCCTGATGTCCTATCCTGTGCCACTGATCGACTGTTCTATTTCTTAGCCAGTACCAAACGGTTTTGATGACCGCTGCTTTATAACATAGTTTTAGATCTGGTACAGCAAGGGAAATGTACTTTTATTAAGAATAGAGAGGTTCACTTCCAATTGTTCAGTGAAGAAAGCCATATATACCCAGAGAGAGGGATGTGAAATGTGGACCACAACATAACATTCTCATACTCTTGATTGATGTTTGCTTACATTGTGTTTCCTTTATCTGATATGTCTTCTGTGTAGATAAGATTTTTCTTGCACAGCAATGATAAGTTTGGAAATATGTATACATATATTTGATTTGCCAGGTATTTTAACATAATTAACATGTAGTGGATATCCTGCCATCTAGGGGAGGGGTGGGGAGTTGGGGGGAAAAATCTGTAACAGAAAGCTATGTAAGGGTTAATGTTGAAGAATTACCCATACATATGTTTTGCAAATAGAGAGATTCAGGCCCCTGCAATCTGTGTGAAGTTAGGGCCATTCACTTAAGCCTCAAAGACTGAAGTTGCTGGAAACTAGAGGGTGTTGTTCCGCCCTCTTCCCCCAACATGACCTGTTTATCCCTACAGTTCTTTCCAAACTTTAGGAAGAAAGAGTAGTCTTGTCTTTGCTTTCTTACAGCAGTGCGCAGACAGGTGGCTCCTTCTATTAGTATAACCAAGTCATGTTGGTTATGTCCCACCTTGTCCCTCTCCTGTAAGCAGAGGTTCTCTGCTTCAGTCTCCCTGTTAACTTGGCTTATATGGGAATGATTGAATTAGGGCTGGACTTTGTTGGCCTCCATTTTAAAGTGTAATTGATTTCACTTCAATCCTATTATGTTCATTTTTCTTTCTCTGATTTACATTTAGATCTTGCCGCACAGGCCAAGAGCTCTCTTGTGATTTACTCCTAAATTCATATAATCAATGTTTTTACTCTGTCAGCCATAATTTCTCCCCTTTGATTATTTGCCTTCTTTTTGATAACAGATGGTAGGGATTGCCTTTTGGTATCTGCTTTTGTGACTTTAGATATCCTATTGTCATAATATCATCTTTCTCAAATCAGGTCTAATTCTAAGCATAGGGTAGTAAGGCACATAGTCTCCTATGAAATAACATATTAATAGGAATGATTTTAATAGTTAATGAAAGCTTACTGGTACAGTTTTTTCTTTCTATTTTTGCACTCTTTATTTTAATTTATTGTTTATTTTTAGCATTATTATTTTCTTAATTTTGAGTTTCAATTCTCTTTTCCCTTTCTACCCTCTCCCATGCCTGAAAAGACAAGCAGTGAAATAATGCAAAACATATCTATATTAGCCATATAAAAGAAAGTGAAGTAATTATACATCAGTTTATACTTGAAGTTCATCAGTTCTTTCTCTATAGGTGGATAGTCTTTTTCCATTATGAGTCCTTTGAAATTGCCTTGGATCATTTTATTGATCAGAGTAGCCAGGTTTTGCATAGTTGATCATCATGAATCTTGGTTCTTTTCCACTGGTGCATTTTCAGAGATTTCTTTCCTTACAGCTTGCTAAAAGGGACACACTTGACTGGTAAGGTTTCCCAAAAGTTTTTCCCAAAGTTTTCCTATGAGAACCTTCTATTTAATTTATTGGTTATTAATACAGATTCTCCTTTATGGCAAGTATTCTGATACTTTGTAAGAACCTAATTTTTACGTGTTAGCCCATGAGTGTCTGTAATAAATGTCTCTTTTCTCACCCAACCATTATTTTGCAGAATCAGAATTGTGTATTTCCTGGGTCTGGCAGATTTCACTCAAACATTTTGCCATCTTTATCACCAGGCACCCTATTATCTATACTTATCCCAGTTACTTCTTAGTATGAAAGAACCTTCTGTTTCAGGGCTCTTGAATTGTCAGTATCCTTAAATCATTCTCAGTTTATTGAGTGAAAACTGAATATTTCTGTATCTTGGTTTTGGAAATTTTAGTGGATGGTGGATTATTTATCTGAAGTTTCAACCTAGCCTTGGCTGTGGTTTTGTTTGGTTTTTAAAGAAAGCAAACATTTTTTATTTTCTTTCTATCTTAGGCACCCTTTCAGCTTGTTGTTGTTTTAGTTTTATTCCTACTCTTTGTGGCTCCATTTGGGGTTTTCTTGGCAAAGATACTGGAATATTTTGCCGCTTCCTTCTTCAGCTCATTTTTAGATGAGGAACTGAGGCAAAGAAGGTTAAGTGATCTGACAGGGACACATAGCTAATTAAAGTCTGAAGTCAGATTTGAACTCAAGAAGATGAGTTTTCTGACTGCAGACCTAGGACTCTAGGGACCTATCTGCCTTCTCAGCTCTACAATGCAATAAAGGGCATGGCCTTTTTATCCATTTCCTTTTTTTTTTTAAATTATTGTGAACTTGACATGCAAACATTTCCATATCTAAGAACAGAAAAGGAATTTTGCATATGATGCTGTGACTGTTATATATAGCTTTTTAAAAAAATATATATCTTAGGTTTAGCATGATTGTTTCATTATTACTATGTTTATTTTTGTACTCTTTGGGCTATCCTTTTGCTCTTAAAAATGTTTTATTGATGCCCTTTTCTTTTACTTTTTTTGGCAGACTATCACAAACTGTCCCTTGTAATGAGTAAGTGTAGTTGAACAAAACACTCAGTCTTGTCCAAAACTGTATGTTTCATTCTTTTATTCTCTCTTTAGGAAACATTCTTATAAACTTAAAGGGTGTACTTCTGGCTCCCTCTGCCAGCTGTGCATTCTTACTCTTTATCACAAATTCTCTTCTACATAGGCTTTACAGGTTGCCTCCAGTCTTACTATCTATATCTAAGTGGCTTGCCTTGTTTTACTGGGTAGTGAAAGTTGAGATGGATGGTCCATGTAGTAATGTATGCCCAGGGGCTGCTTGAACTGGGATCAGCTTTGTAGGTATTGTGAGATAGCATCCTAGGAATTAAAATGTGGCATGCCATGTACCTTAGCTTGAGCTGAGGAGAGCTGAACAACCAGTAAAAAACTATTCTTAGCACAACAATAAAGTATCTGTTTAGTGCTTCGCAACTTACAAAGCAAAGCACTTTTAAATCTGTTTTCATTTGTGCCTGTTAACTGTGCTAGGCAGGTCAAACGGAGCTTATCCCCATCTCACAAGGGAGAAACCTAAACTTCAGGATAAGTGACTTTTCCCAAGGGTATGTCGAGATGGTAAGTTTGCAATAGGGAAAAGCAGGGTCTTTCTGATTTCTGCTCCCATGTATCTTTCATTCCTTCTTACTATTAGTAATTCACTCAGCAGAAAACATTATTTGCTGTTGGAGCATCAAGTGAAGATATATGGACATGTAAGGACCACTGAGTTAATTGGCCTTGTAGATTAACAATTGGGACCATGAAAATCACTGAAGTACCAAATTTAGACATCTAAGCTGAGCTTGGTTTTCCTTTTAAAATTTCTAAACCTCTTTTGGTTGCATTTGATGAGAAACAAAATCCATTTTCTTAATTAAAAAAAAAACCTGGATTAAAAAACAGATTAAATGATCAATGCTACTTTCTTTTTTTTCCCAGATTTTATTGAAAATTGAAGAAACTTAGTAGACACAATTGGTTTTCTTGTTGTTTCTCCTTAGAATCTATTAATTAGACTAGTGGCAAGTGACTCTTTACAATTATTAATCTCTAATTTATAATCCATTCAGGGATTTTCATAACTAATATGAGTGGGGTTTTGTTTTCTAGATTCTTTTATTAAAGATGATGCCATTGATGAAGAAGAAGAGGAGGAGGAGGAAGATTATGATGAAGATGAAGATGATTCCGAAGTGAAAGAAGACAATGGTGTCCTAGTCCTGAATGACAACAACTTTGACACTTTTGTGGCTGGCAAAGATACTGTGCTGCTGGAATTCTATGCTCCCTGGTCAGTATACTTTGTCCCCGCACAAGTGGTGATATGCTGTGTGCCTGTTTTTCAAGGATCCACCCACCTAGGTTTGCAGGGTCAGCAAATTGGCTAAAAATCCATAATAACTTGAACATTATTTCTTAAGTGTCTTAGCTTACAATCTGTGTCTATGGAAGGGTATAGATCATTTCATTATAGTCAGTATTTATTTTTATTTCTGCTGACTATAACAATAAATTTTTTCTGTCTATTGTCTATACTTACTGTCTTGTTTTTTTTACTAAATTACCCAAGGTCTCTTGAACCTTTTTTTGGAAGGGTAACAGCATTTCTATTTAACCAACATTTAAAAATTGCTATTTACAGAACATACAGTATTTATGATTGTAAATTACATTTACAATTACTAATCTTTAAATTAGTAATCCATTAGGGGATTTTCATAACCTGGAAATACAAGTTGAAGCCAAATTATGGAGGGCTTTGAATGCCAGGCTAAATTAAATCACTAAAAGTTTTTTCAGCAGAATATAAATATCTGGACAAGTTAGGCCCTTGAGCTAAACCTAATAAGATGAAATTCAATAAAGACATATATAAAATTTTAACTATATTTTTCAATAAATCAACTTCATAAATATAAAAGAAGGGAATAGTAGAAATGGGCATTTTATATGGGACAACTTTGAAGTCAGATATTTTGAATTGGAAGCAGTTTCTTGGGAAAAGATAGGAATTTTAGTAGCCTGTGAGATCAATGAGCTGGAATGAAATAACAGCTAAGAAAACTAATACAATTTGGGGCTTCATTAAGCAAAGGATCATATCCATGAGTAACAAAGAGCTATTTCACTGTATTTTATCCAGGTAAGACTTCTAGAGCAAGGGTCAAATGCTGCAGGCAGATTAAAATGAAACTGAGAAAAATTTAACTTAATAAATAAAAATATGAATGTATAACATTCATATATGATACTAATATATACTATACTATTATATACTAATATTAGACTATATATTACACTAAATTACTATAACACATATATATGTATATAAAAGTGCTAATAGATAATGTTAATATATGGTTTTCTAAGTCAATATGTGACCTTCATTTGGTGGCCCCATTTCTGAGTTTGATACCACTGATCTAGAAGACAGTATTACGTCCTGAATGTCACACTTTAAGTATGACAATCCAGAAGAGGGTTGATTAAATAGGAGACATCCTATGTGTAACTGTCCCTTTCCTATGTTTGTATCATCTAGATATTTGATAAAACTTGCCAACTTTTCTTTTATCTGAGTCATTGATAAAAATGTTAGCAACATGGGGCCAAAAGCATTGGTTTTTAAAATGTTTCACTGGAGTTCAACTTCCCAGTTGACATTTAAAAAAAAAAAAAGTTTACCCTTTGCTCTAAACTGAAAAACAAATATCATATGCAATGGGGATGCTCTAGAATCTTTTCCAGTAAAAATGGGAGTAAAACACACATGCCTATTCTCCAACTATTATTTGATATAGTTCTAGAAATGCTAGCAATAGCAAGTAAGATGAGAAAGGCATTTAAGACTAACAAAGATAAACAAGTTGATAATAAAACTCCCATTTGCTGATGCTATAATGGCTTATTTAGAAAATTCTAGAAAATCAGCAAAGATACTAATTGAAACTAAATAGATTCAGGAGAATTACAGGCTATATTAATATGAATTACAAATATTTTTGTATAATAATAAAATCCAAGAGAACCCAGTAAATAGAAAGGTAAATCTCCTTACAAATTGTTGGCATTGGGGCAGCTAGGTGGCGTAGTGGATAGAGTACCAGCCCTGAATCAGTCAGGAGGATCTGAGTTCAAATTTGAACTCAGACACTTAACACTTCCTAGCTGTGTGACCCTGGACAAGTCACTTAACCCCAATTGCCTCAGGGGGGGGAAAAAAGAAAAAACAAAAACAAATTCTTGGTATTTTGACTGTCTAATTAACAAATTCATCTTTTTTCACAAGACTTAACAAAAAGACAGTCAAATTTCTCGCCACAATCCAGATAAATTATAATGTCTTCTAATCTTATCAGAATGGTGTAACCCTATCACAAATGGAAATGAGGTTTATTGATGAAGCTACACTGGCACTTTGTGATTACTATTGTTTCTTTTTCTTCCCCTCCATTTAATGATATCTTTTAGTTGAATTAGATATTATTATGATACATTTTATATATATATATATAAAATCCTTTTTTAATGTTCTTGGTTCTTTTGGAAGGGGAGAGAGTTATTATAGAACCTGGCAAGCAGTGTTATAGATTGCATAGATTCCATGGAGGTGAAGTTGTATTGAAAGTTATTATTGAAATAGTTCCTAAAATATTAGTATTTTATTATATTAATTTTTTCCATTCAAGTTTATCACCCTCACAGAGTTTTGGTTAAAGCTCCTGCCCCAAAACCTCTTTTGATCCCTAGACCTCACAGAAATTTAATTTTGCTTTTCTATAATATTCATGTAATACTGTATGGTACAGTTAGCTGTTGAGATGTTAACCCCTTACCAAGTCCTAAATTCTAATCAGGTTTCTAAACTGTGGTTCATGAATTTGTTGTTTTAAAAATATTTTGATAAATGTTTCAATATAACTGCTTTCCTTTTTAATCCAGTGTACTTGTTTTTATGCATATAAAAACATTATTCTTAAATGGTGTCAAGAGGCTTCACCAGAATGTCTAAGGGGTTCATGACATTGAAAAAGGTTAACAACCCCTGCTTCTTTGAGAACAGATTTTATTTTCTCTAAACTTTCTGTCTCAAAATCCTTAGTGTGATGATATTTCCCCCAGAAGAGACTTGTTAAATATTCTTGACTGTTCATTCAATAAATAGTGAAAACTATTGGCTAATTTAGGAAATATCTAATCATTTTTTTCCTTATATCTTCTTACTTCCTTGGGAAGCAGGTTGCCATGGGTCACAAACTGTGCTCCTCCCCTTTTATTCTGTATTTTTTTAAACTGCTTATATACTTCAGTTAATTCTTTCTCAAGGTTACTTAGAAATATATCTTCTACAACCTTGAAAATCCTTCTTGCCCAGTCTTGGAATTCCTGACTTAGTTGCAATTGTAATACTAAAGATCTTATTTTTGTGTGTTTTTTATTTGATGAAATCTTTAAATTTACTTTTTTTCTCCCCTCTCCCCATCTTATCTTTCAGGTGCGGTCACTGTAAACAGTTTGCTCCAGTATATGAGAAAATAGCTAAGACCCTTCAAGAAAATGACCCTCCTATCCCTGTTGCCAAAATTGATGCAACAGCAGCATCTACCTTAGCAAGCCGGTATGATGTAGGCGGCTACCCCACCATTAAAATCCTGAAAAAGGGACAAGCAGTGGATTATGATGGCCCAAGATCAGAAGATGGTGAGTGGATCCTCTGGTTTGCTTAGAGCCTAAGTCTGTGGCCTTGCTCACAGATGAATGGTGAAATGTTTGGTAGAATGCTTAGGATAAGCCATTTTAGAGATCTGGACCCATAGGCTCCCCCATCCCTTTTAAGGGTCGTTTGGTTGACCTAGAACTACATATTATCCCAGGAGTCTTTGTTCTCCTTATTAATAATTCAAATTTGCATAGTGCTTTATAGCAGGAGAGTCAATCCCAAATGGATTCCTGCTGGCTGAACATTGACTTAGAAAACCACAAATTAATATAACTTATTTCATTTTTGTTTTATTTTGTTAAATTTAAACATTTCCTATTTAATCTGGTTCACCTTCGCTTGGGAATCTTTCTGGGAAGAGTTTGATGCCTCTGCTATAAAATACATAAAAGTATTTTCCTCATAATTCTCTGAAGTTGGTAGTACAGATGGACATTGTCCTCATTTGATGGCTGAGGCCACTGACCTAATGAGTAAGTATCACAGGTGGGACTGGAATTCAAAAGAATCTTTGGAATCTTTTTTTTTTCATCTTGTGGATCTGGGAAAATTGAAGCCTAGAAAGCGAATAATGAATGGGATCCCTCTAAGCCTAAGAACCAGTGGAAACCAAAATTGTGGCATCTTTTCTCCTCACACAATGGAGAAAGACATGAGGTTGTGTCCACTAGTATATGTAATAATGTTAAAACTAGGTTTACAAAGTGCTTTATATTAGTAATTCTTTTGGTCTCCAGAAGAACCCTGAGAAGTAAGTGCTGTTATTTTTACATGGGGGCAAACTGAGTCTGATTGAAAGGTTAAGTAAGTCTTCAAGGCAGGATTTGGATTAATTTTCCTTATTCCAAATCCAGCACTGTCCTTTAGGCCACCTCTCTGCTCCTACTCATACCTCAAGGAGTAAGAAAATTTATTCCCTGAAATAACTGTATGGAAGTCCAAATTTTAGTATTCCTTTATGCCATGTGGCATCAAACTTGGGAGGGAACATAGATAGAGGCAGAACCAGATTTCCAGGTTCTTTGGTTCCTGTGATCATCTGTTTTAAAAACTCATTTGAGAAAAGTGAATAAAAATATGGGTGTGGGATATCTTTGGGCCTAAGGAACTATGGTTAAATTCCCATGTAAGCAGGTACTTTTAGGGGTCATTTAGATGATCATTAGGGGATAATTAACAGAGCGCAAGGGACATAATCCTCTTGGCTACAGAAAACTTTGATTAGCTAAAGTATATAAGTATATAAAATGTTGAAGTTAGTAATCAAAGCCAAGACTGAGGATAGGTAGCCAGAATGGCAGCAATACAAAGTCAGAGAATTATACACAACATATTGAAGTGGAATTTGTCTCATATCCCTTTGGTCCCTTTTCATAGCATTTTCTAAGACAGGAATTGCTTTTTTGTCTTATGCTTGCCTTCTCCTACTTCCATTCCTTGTTCCTTTTCAGATGGTTCTGGATACCCATGACATGGAACCTGCATATTCTCTTTGAAGGGATTCTTCATTTCTGGTGTCAAAGAAAGTAATTGAGAAATTTGATTTTTCTCATCTGGTTTCTTTCAGACATTGTTGCTAAAGTCAAAGAGGTTTCCCAACCCAGCTGGACTCCTCCACCTGAAGTGACTCTGGTGCTCACTAAAGATAACTTCGATGAAGTAGTGAATGATGCAGACATCATTTTGGTGGAGTTCTATGCTCCTTGGTAAGATGCATATCATCTTGATAAAGTGGGACAGGTTTGCTGTTAAGTAATTATTGAGTACTTTGTCCTTTCCTAGCTCTGAGTTAGATGCAGCAGTGATGAGCCTCTGAAAGAATAAGCTCACAGGTTCATTGGGAAAAGATGATGCACCATAATGAGGGGGAAAAATAAGTGGACAAAGTGTAAATATTGCAAAAAATCAGAAAGGGCAAGAAGAGAGGATATTATAAAGTTGGTCTAGGAATGTGGGCATTAGCTAAATGGAGTTAAATGTAAATTTTTTTTTTAATATAGTAGACTTTCTACTTTAAAAATTCTTATTGGTAGTACAGATTCCTATTATAAACCAGATAACCAGAGAATGTTTTAAATACTTCAGAGAATTAATATCTATTTTCATGCAAACATTTGCTACCTGACTAATTTGGATAGTAAGTCTTCTAATGATATCAAATAGGCAAGAAGTATTACTTAATATATGTAATAGAAACTAATGAAATTAGTTTTTTTTAAAAATTCTGTAATTTTTTCTATTAATTAGAATGTCTTCAACTAAACAATTAGTGATATTTTTAATCACATATTAATTTTTATAAGGCAAAAGTTATGCATAAGAGACTTAAATATAGATAGATGAACACTAAATTTGGGGGTTGGTAGGAGGAAGATCAGTTACATGATGTTGGAATAGGGAGATCTTGATGAGGAATCTTCCTCTGATGCAGCTGGGTAAAGACTAATGGATAGTCCCTAATGAGTCAGTTACCTGAGTATCACTCAGCCAATTTGTGTCAGAGCAGAAGATTCCCTATTCTTTTTTTTTTTTTTAATGAGACAGCAATCCAGTTTTATTTTATGACGTAAAAGACAATAAATTTCCATAGCAAAGTAGGTTCTGACTCTGTCAACTGCTTTGATAACAAAATGATTACAAGTAAGAACAAAGTCAACAGGCACAACTGCTTTGTAAAACTACAGCCAAAAATCAGGACCCTAGTTATCATAACATCTCACTTTGTAAACACTTTATAAATAAATTTAAACTTATAAAATAAATTACTTAAGTTCCATTTTTTTTATTAAAGCTTTTTATTTGCATAACATATGTATGGGTAGTTCCTCAACATTGATCCTTACAAAGCTTTCCATTACAAATTTTCCCCCTAGTCCCCTCCTCTCCCCTAGATGGCACGAAGTCCACTACATGCTAATTATATTAAAATACTTGACAAGTCGAATATATGTATACATATTTCCATACTTATCTTGATGTGCAAGAACAGTCGTATCTACATGAACAAAAAATATCTGAGAAAGGAAACCCAATGCAAAAAAAATATTGATCTGGTTCTGCTCGTTTCACTCAGCATCAGTTCATGTAAATCTCTCCAGGCCTCTCTGAAATCATCCTGCTGGTTGTTTCTTACAGAACAATAATATTCCATAACATTCATATACCATAATTTATTCAGCCACTCTCCAATCGATGGGCATCCCTTCAGTTTCCAGTTTCTAGCCACTACAAAAAGGGCTGCCACAAACATTCTTGCACATGTGGGGCCCTTTCCTTCCTTTAAGATCTCTTTGGGATATAAGCCCAATAGAAACACTGCTGGGTCAAAGGGTATGCACAGTTTATAACTTTTTGAGCATAGTTCCAAATTGCTCTCCAGAATGGTTGAATCCGTTCACAGTTCCACCAACAATGTATTAATGTTCCAACTTTCTCACATCCCCTCCAACATTCATCATTATCTTTTCCTGTCATCTTAGCCAATCTGACAGGTGTGTAGTGGTACCTCAGAGTTGTCTTAATTTGCATTTCTCTGATCAATAGTGATTTGGAGCACCTTTTCATATGACTAGAAATAGTTTTAATTTCATCATCTGAAAATTGTCTGTTCATATCCCTTGACCATTTATCTATTGAAGAGTGGCTTGAAAGATTCCCTATTCTTAATTGTAGCTATTTAAGATAAACTCAGTATCCATTATTTCCTTGGATAGTTGGGTCTTGATGCATTGATCTGAGTTGCTAGGTAAAGGAATCGGGTCTTCTCTTTTGGAAAACTGACAGGACTTTATATGTTAAAGAAATATAAATTGTCTTCATTTGCAGTATTGAATGTTTAAATGGAGACCCAACTTGACTTTGGGGATGGCAGTCAGAATAAGTCCTAGACTGTAGTTGCTGTGGATCTCTGATTTTTGTCTTGTTTTTTTGTTCTATGAATGGAAGATTAGTATTTTCATGCACTGAGTACCTTAAAATTTTGGTGAGGATTTCTTCCTGATAAAGGGTGCCTCTGAAGTCCCTTTGGAAATTCTGATTCCATTCCTCTTCATTAGAGTTGTTCACCTGAAAAATACTTCTCCTTTGACAGGTGTGGACACTGCAAGAAACTTGCTCCAGAATATGAGAAAGCTGCAAAAGAACTTAATAAACGTTCTCCACCCATTCCCTTGGCTAAAGTAGATGCCATCGAAGAAACTGATCTGGCCAAGAGGTTTGATGTCACTGGATACCCAACTCTGAAGATCTTCCGCAAGGGAAAAGCTTTTGACTACAATGGCCCACGAGAGAAATACGGTATTGGCCCTTTCACTAAGACCACACTGGGGAAAATTAGCACTATGATTTGGGGATTGTCAAGAAGAGAAGCATTGTTAAAAATCTGCTTCTAGATGATCTTGAAATGGGGATCAGCCAGCACAGAGCCAAAATGGTCAATTTGGAAAGGAATGGTTGATCTGTTTGGACTGCATTACCCTTCTTAGACCTGTTCTTTGGTTCCAGGTATTGTGGACTACATGATTGAACAATCTGAACCTCCATCCAAAGAAATTCTGGCTGTGAAACAAGTCCAGGAATTCCTGAAGGAGGGAAATGATGTCATTATTATCGGCATCTTCAAAAGCGCTGATGACCAAGCTTACCAGCTCTATCAGGAAAATGGTAAGTTTCATTTCCTTGAATGGGAAAGAGAATGGGGCTTGCTGCCTTAGGGCACTAGTCTTGTGTCCAAATTAAATATGCCCCTCCAACTCTAAAATTCATTTATGTAGTGCTTTGGGTTTTAAAAAAAAACCTTGTGAGGTAAGAAGTACAGAGAGAGATCTCTTGGAAAATGATCTTTCTATCTCACTTCTTTTATGATGAAATGGTCTTCAAGAGAAAGTAACTTGTCTGAAATCAAGCAGGTAACCAAGTCATCAGGTAGGAATTTGAATCTAGGCAGGTGATATGTTTTGCTTCTTCCCAGGAAGCTATTTTTTTGTATTTAAAGTGGGGAAGAGTGGGGGACAGGTTTTGGCACAAGGAAACAGAAAGTGCCAAAAATGTGAATCTATTTAAAGACTTGAAGGTCAGGAATGGGACAGCACCATGAGTAATTGTGGGGAAGGAGATCTGTGATAAAAAACAATAAGAGATAAGGTCTTTGGCCTAGCTTTGCACCACAAATTATACCAAGTAGTATTAAAATAATTGAAGATATCTGAAGATATGATGCATATAATTTCCCACTAAGGTACCCATTTGTAAGAACTACCATTTATAGAGTGCCTCAAATTTTGCAAAGCATTCTTTTCCTATCTCATGCGAACCTCACAACAACCCTATGGGCTAGATGCTACTATTAGCCCTATTTTACAGATGCAGAAACTGAGGCTGAGTGATCAGCCTAAAGTCTCATAGCTGTTGTTGCTTGCCCTTCATTCTTAAAGAGGCCCAGACATCAGGGAGATGATGCCATGACATGCAGGTGAATTGGATTTAAGGGAGGGAGGGCTGGGCAAGGTCACCTACCTCATTTTCCCCACCAGAGCCATCTGTGTCTAAGGCCAGATATATCTTAGAACAACTGGAGATGACCCTGGATATGGCCAGAGACCTTGTCCTTTTTCAAGCTAAGGTCTCAGTTTGACTGAGGTCACACCCATTCAGTGATGAAGATTAGGCAGCAATTGAGGCAAAGGCGATTCTTTTACCTAGTCCAAAAAAAAAAAAAAAAATCTAAATAAATAAGTTTGGGAGGGGAAGATCCTCAGGGTTCTGAACAAAGCAGAAATGGTTGCTATTTAAGTTAGATCTGAGTCTATCAGGATCCAAACAATGACCAAATGGGGCTTGGCCTGGAACCTATCAGTGCCAATCAGTGACCAGATCACATAGTTAAAAAATATCTAAGGCAGAATTTTAAAGACTCCTACCCGCTATGCTCCATTTCACTTCTTGTAAAGCCTGTATATGGAAAAGCCAAGTTAATAGAAAGGTTTATAGAGATCTGGTAGAGACTTATTAATTTCTCTGATTTTTCTTCATTGGGGTGATCTCTGTGTCAGATTATGACAGGATTTCATTTCTGGGAAGTTCTCTGTAGAATAAAAAATATATGAATGCAATAGAAGTCAAAATTGCTTTGAAAAAAGACTCCCCATCATCACAAGATAGATGACTCAAAGCCAGAATTATAGACGACAACAGATATCAAATACAGATATTTATTTCATTTTACATAACAAAAGCACATATAAATTAATCCCATTATTTTTATCAGTTTGCTTTCTCATTTAATTTGCTTCATCTTTTACCATTTATTCTTGGTAACAGCTAATACTTTTTAGCTTCAAGCTTCTTTTATGTGAGAAATATTTTCTTGTATTTTGTAAATTCCATTATTTGGGATCTATTTTGCTAACTCTAGTGATAAATTTCAGAGATTCTTACTTGCTGCCTCCTTTATTTCCCAGCAAACAACATGAGGGAAGATTACAAATTTCACCATACTTTCAATAACGAAGTTGCAAAATTCCTGAAAGTCTCTTCTGGGAAGCTGGTTGTGATGCAGCCAGAAAAATTTCATTCTAAGTATGAACAAAAAATCAATGTTTTAGATATTAAGGTGAGTAGTGGTATTTCCCAGGTAACTGAATGGGACTGAAAATTTATTCATTGTTAAGTAAAACACTGATTGTTGGGCAGTTTTAATGGTCTGGCTTTTTTCCTGTTTAAAAAGTGAGATTTCCTTCCCTAACATGTCATCAGAGCCTCATTTACTAGCCTGTGTCCCAGGCGTTAAAGCCAAAACTCCAAAAGTTATCCTTGGTTTAAGATATGCTTGAACTAGCAAAACACAAATACCATTTCCTTTTTATTATTTACTGGAAGACTTGGCCTTAAGTTTATAGATTTGAATTGTGTGTGTGTCCAAGTGCCAGTGACTGCCTGTGGCAGAATGACAAATCCCAGAGGGCATTTCAGTCACCCTAAGGCAACTGGCAAGACTTTAACTAAGCCAGCCAATAATTCTTTTTTCCTGTTCTTGACACTAGTAGTAGATAATGTTGCTTTTCACTACCTATTCTACTGTGGCATTTCTTAGTGTTTTTTATTAAATTTCTGGGAAGACTTTTATCCTAACTTAAAACTCAGGTAGTAGCTTGGACGTTGACAATGATAATTTGTGTTTCTGTGGTATTATCCTTTACAAAGTATTTCTCTCATACTCCTGTGATGTAGATTGTTCTCTGTGCCTGTCACTGGGGATAATCCTTCTACTTGTGTCATTTACAAGCCTATCATTTCCTAATTGACAAAGTTTGGAGGGCTCTTTCACTGTACCAATCTTGGGATGAGTCTTTTCACTTTGAGAGAGGCTGGTCTTCACCTGCAGATTCACAGTCCACTAAAGGACATGCCAGAATTCATATTTTGCTGATGTAGTCTTTACAAACCCAGGGTCATCCCTGTGCTATAACTAAGCATCAGAGTGGAACTTGAATGGAGATGCAGTGGTTCAAGGTCAGATATAGTTATTGTATTTTGTATGCTAAGAGGCTTTTCTGTTTGTTACCTAACAAGTTAAGGTAAGTGAATTCTCTCCTAATTAAACTTTTTCTCACTATTGATGTATTTGTTTTTGAAAAGACAAGTTCTGAATCTCTTATAAATTTAAAATAGTATAGTGGCCTTGAGGATTGAGAACTGGATTTGGTATGAATCCTCTTGATACTTATTGTGTAATCATGATTCCTTCTGTGAAACTTATAGGAGGAAATGGTCAAGGACTTAGTTGGATGGATAGCTTATGATCTGCTTTGTTGGAGATAACTTCAGAATGAGATCACAGACTCATCTGATTATCTACCTCTTCAGTCGTTTTCAGTCATGTCCAACTCTTCTTGACCCTATTTGGGGTTTTCTTTGGCAGAGATACTGGAGTGGTTTGCTATTTCCTTCTCCAGCTCATTTTACAGATGAAGCTGGGGTAAATGGAGTGAAGTGACTTGCCCAGGTCACACAGCTAGGAATTGTCTGAGGCCAGACTTGGACTCACCACTCAGCTGGCCTTAGAAAAAATTCTTAACAACTCTTAAAGTTCTGTATACGTGTCGGTGTTATCTTATTTATCCCAGTTTCCAGTGGGGTTCAAATAGAAACCATCCTGAGACAAGTCATTTCTGTTATTCTTTAGATTCAGTGTTCTGCATATATTGCACAGGTGGATGAAATGATTGTTTTTGGTAGTTGAATAAGCATATTAGGATATATATTCATTCTTATAAGTTCATTTCAAAGCATCTGTATTCGATTCTGGTAGCAGATGTGATGTGACAGCAAGCTAGGTGGATTCCCCATCTTCTTCTCATGTGATTTTCCTTGTCCAGGTGTCTTCTTAGATCGTAGAGATTGTATTTGGGGCAGTGACATCTATTAAAAACATCATTCATATTTGGACCATCTTCTGGGCTTGATTATTCATAATTTCAGGCTATTAATATTACTTTCTGGTTGCTGAATATCAAGCAGCTGTGAGGATAGTTGGTGGATAGTTCACAATGGGCATCTCAGTCAAGGCACGTTTGCTCAACTAAATTAAATTATGTTATCTTCAATGCCTATTCTTGTTGAAGATTTTTTTTTTTTGCTATAGCAAAGTATATCTATTTCTGTTAACTATTATTCCAGTAGCAAACCTGAACTAATAGGGACTAGACTGAGCCCAGTTCAGTCCCCACCAAAAGTGGACATTACAACTGATGTTGTAGAAGTGGTAATAGCTTTAAGCTTATTCAATTTGAATTTCAAAGTGCTAGTAAGGTGCTTTTTTGCTTTTTTTTAAAAAATATGTATCCAGTCTCAGCCTTCTTGATTTTTTTTTTTTTTTTGCCCAGAGAAGACCAAGGTATCTGTAAATAACACTTCAAATGGTTTGTCTTTCTTTGCTGTATGTTAAGAATTTCATACTTATTAAGTCAAAATAACATTTTGATATCACTGGGAGGAAATCCACAGATTGAAGATTTCTTTTTTTTTAAGTGGAATCAGATAATTTGATATTCATATACTGTTGTTAAGGAGGTATTTTTGTCATTTTCTTTAATTCAGAAACCTACTTGGCTCCTTTGAGGAGAGAGAATGTATTTAAGGATATGCAGATCTATAATGGACTTAAAATCACTGAAAAAAATAGCATTTAAAAAATGAACTTTTCTTTTCTCTATAGTATTTTATTTTTCCAAATACATGTAAAGATAGCTTTCAACATTCATTTTTTGTAAAACTTTGTGTTCTAAATTTTTTCCCTCCTTCCCCTTACCTCCCCCCTCTCCAAGACAGCACAATCTTATATAGGTTAAATATTTGCTGTCCTTTTAAATATATTTCTATATTTGTCTTGTGCAAGAAAAATCAGACAATGGGCATGGTTCTCTTCAACAATGATGTGATTCAAACCAGTTTCTATTGTTCAGCAATGAAGATAGTCATATACATCCAGAGAGAGGCCTGAGGCAACTGAGTGTGAACCACAACACAGCATTTTAACACTTTCTGTGAATATTTCCCTGAATTTTGTTTTCCTTCTTAGGTTTTTTTTTCTTTTCTCTCTTTCTAGATCTGATGTTTCTTGTGCAGTAAGATAACTGTATTGATATGTATACATATATTGGATTTGTCATATAATTTAACATATTTAGCATGTATTAGATTACTTGTCATTTAGGGGTGGGGGGTGGGGGGAAGGAAGGGAAAAGCTTGGAACACACAAAAAAATTTTCAAAGGTCAATGTAGAAAAATTACTCATGTTTTGTAAATAAAAAGCTTTTAATAAAAAAAAAGAAAAATCAGACAAAAACACAAGAAAGGAAAAAACAAAAAGGTGAAAATACTGTACTTCAATCCACATTCAATCTCCATAGTTCTCTCTCTAAATGTGGTTAACATTTTCCATCCCAAGTCAGTTGGAATTGCTTTGAATCAACTCATTGTTGCAAAAGAACCCAAGTCCATCATAGTTGATTATTATATAGTCTTGTTGCTGTATACAATGTTCTCTTTGTTCTGCTCACTTTACTTAGCATCAGTTCATGTAAATCTCTCCAGCCTCTCTAAAATCATCCTGCTGATCATTTTTTATAGAACAATAATAATCTATAACATTCATATACCATAACTTATTTAGCCATTTCCCAATTGATGGGCATCCATTCAGTTTCCAGTTTCTTGCCACTACAGAAAGGACTGCTACAAACATTTTTGCACTTGTGGGTCCTTTTCCCACCTTTATGATTTCTTGAGAAACAGACTCAGTAATGGCACTGCTAA
>JAJPUD010000866.1:334522-347181 GCA_023553655.1 Myrmecobius fasciatus
GGAGGTGATCGGTGAATTCTTTCAATGGTGATTTTGCCCTTTGATTCTACAATCTCAGGGCAGTTTTCTTTCAGGATTTCCTGGAAGATAGTGTTTAGATTCTTTTTTTCATCATGGCTTTCAGGAAGTCCAATAATCCTTAGATTGTCTCTCCTAGATCTATTTTCCAAGTCAGTTGTTTTTCCTAGGAGATATTTCATATTTTCTTCTGATTTTTCATTTTTTTGTTTTTGTTTGACTGATTCTTGAAGTCTTATTGAGTCATTCACTTGCATTTGTTCAATTCTTATTTTTAAAGTGTGTTTTCTTCAGTTAACTTTTTAAGCTCCTTTTGTAACTGGCCAATTTGTTCATTGCACTCTTTTTCCACTTCACTAATTTTATTTTTTAATAAATTGGTGTCTTTTTCATATCTCTTTTGCAGGGCATCATATCCTTCTTGCAAGATACTGTATCCTTCTTGCACTGATTTCAGTTTATTTTCCCATTTATCCTCCAGCTTTCTTTTGAGGTTCTTTATGCAGTCTTCCAGAAAGGCCTTTTGAAAAGGGGACCTGTGATGGTCCTGGCTGATGTTCTCTGGATTTTTGTCTAAAGGAACCTCTGGCTCTGGGGTCGTTTCTTTGCCTTGATAAAAGCTGTCTATGGTGAGAGCTCTCTTTTGCTTCTTCATCATATTTTTTTTTTTTTTTAGACAGCATGGATATCTCTTTAAGGTAGGGGAAAAAAACGGAGGCTGCAAAAAGCTTTGCCCTGGGGCACTTCGGCGAGTTGACTTAAGGTGCTGGGCCGGTGGGGGCTAGGACTAAGTCCGAATTACTCCTTAAACAAGGCAAGTCTACCAGAACACCTGCCCTCAATCAGGGCAGAGTGTCCCGAGTGCCTCAGATAAACTCCAGGTGTTTGGAATTTGGAGTTTGGAGTTTGGAATTTCTTCCATGATGAGCTGAGCTGAGTCCCACCCTCACTTCCGGCCTGCACAGTTGTCGTCTATTTATCTCTCTGTCCGAGTTCGACTAACCTGATATGAAGTTATCCAGAGAGCTGTGCCCAAATATTTTTGAGTTCGTTGACTTGAAGATCAGTTCAGAGTCTTATTTTATTGTTGATTTGGGAGAAGATCGGAGGAGAGGCAGAAAGTCACCTTTTCACTCCGCCATCTTGGCGCCGCCCCTCCTCAGAGTTGTCTTAATTGCATTTCTCTAAATCAGTAGTTATTTGAAACATAAAATAAGAATTTTTTTTTAATTGTGAGGGCATATTTTAAATAGATAACTTTTAAAAAATGTGGGCATCAAATCCTTCATCATTGTCCATTACACTTTGGTTTTTAAAATATATTTATAGTACACGAAATAACCAGCATGCATGTGGGCTATGGCATTTCATGATCAACTAGTTCAGTAATTAGAGAATTAGAAAGCTCTTCTATAAACCCTTTGGACTTTTTGATAGTTGGGTCTGCTGAAGCGAACTTGAAAGTGCTCAGGATAGCCAATTGTTAAGTTTTTCAGTGTGAACAATTAATACCTAAGAAAATCAACAAGTGCTACAAATTCCAACTTAATTTATTGTTTTCTTAGTTGTCTAGGCTTAAGAAAGCGTTAGTGTATATTATAACCCCTCCACACTCCCAAAGGATTCTTAAATATTTACCAAGACATCCTTATACTGCTCTATAAACATTGCTTGAACCCAGGAATGCAGTAGAAAGCTAAGGGAATGAATCATCACCAGGCTAGAGACCTGATGACTGGAGACTAATTAATAAGAGTGATAATAATTGGCATTTCTATGGTGCTTTAAAGTTTGCAAAGTATATATTTGCTTTATATACTTTATCTCATTTGAGCCCTGCAACATTTTTGGATACTCTCCTATTACTTCTTAGCTAGTATATCTTTTTTGCATCTATAGAATTTTTTTTTTCATGAGACTAGTTGTGAATGCTGTGTATAAAATACAAAACATAATTGTTCTACAAATAACGGAATTTTTTTTTCCATTCTTTGGTAATGTAGATACAATGCCTTCTTTTAAGAAAAGTGGAATCAGACTTGTCTGCCTGATTAAAAAAATCTTTGCTAGTTATTCACATACCATTGAGAAGCATTTAAGCCAATATTTATGGTTCTTTTTTGGCCCCTTTGTAGTTTTTCAGAAAAGCTAACGAAACTTTCCGTCATCTCCCCAATGGTAACTTTTTTCATTGATTATGTTAAGTGTTCAAGCTTTCTGTTTCTTGTTTGACCCAACTGCATAAATGACCAGAAATGTTCCACATCCTACTTCAGGGATTCTCTTTTGCTCCTGATTTCTTTATTTCTCAAGCTTTATCTAGTTAAGGTTTTTGATTCTAAATAGTTGATTTTGTTTTTTGTGCTGCTTTGACTTTTTATATTGACTTGGCTTTTGTTTTCAATTTTGCTGATTAAAGAAATCAAAAATTTCTTATTGCACTTTTGTTTTCTGGATTCTTTTTCTTCATATTTATTTTTTGTTGCCTTATATTGGACAATACGACATTCAAGTTTTCTGCTATCTGTAGTAGTTAGATAATTGATTGGATCTTGTAATTTTTGTAATATTGCTGTAATCATCCAGTGAACTTTTCCTCAGATCTTTAAGTTGCTTGTGTCATGGTGGTGTTCTTTCACAGTGGTGTTTGATGCCTTCCCTTTAGAGTATTTTTCAGTAATTCCATATTTCCTCCTGTGGTTCTTACTGTGGCAGGAGCTTCGCCATATACTGCTGTGTGAAAGACTGATGTATTTTTGTACTTTCTGTCTGATATTATGGGAGAATGTATCTATCTGTTCATGGTGGCTATAGGTTTCTTGACATATTATGTTGGTATAATTGGTCTACTGGTTGGATTCATGCCATTAAACTCAAAAAGGGGTTTTTCTGATTCCAATATAATGTAAACATGTTTTCTAGTAGTAAAGACTTTTTTTTAGAGTCTGCTATTTTCTGTCACCTCTCTCTCTGTCCTTTATTTACGGAGAGTGATGGAATCTGAGTGTTCCTTTCAGGCTCAGCTTTTCTGTTGTATTATATTCACATCAGTTGGATGTTTGAAACAGGAATCCACTGAAGGCGCTGCCATCAGGGACCACGTGGTAAAGCATGCTGTGCCATTGGTTGGTCATCGAACAACTTCCAATGACGCCAAGAGATATGCTAAACGTCCTCTGGTGGTTGTCTATTACACTGTGGACTTCAGTTTTGACTATAGAGTTGGTAAGTGGCTGTTTATCCAACAGGTCACCCATTAATTACTTTAAATCTTTCTTCTGAGGTCTTTGAAAGTTAATGACCTTTAGGGGAATGACTGAAGCTGTGATCCATAGTTTTTACTTAAGATATGTTTTCTGTTGTGACATTCTTACACCTTTAGAATCACTTTTCATTATGTCATTTCTATTCTGCATAACCATTTTATTCTCCCTAGAAATCATCCAGCAAAGAATAGGATCAGAGTCATATTTTTGGAAGGCACCAGGAATTTTTTGCAAATGAGGAAATTTCACCTCTTTAAAGTAACTTGGTCAAGTGCAGGGGCACTCAGCTCTAAAGCTAATGGCAGAAAGACTAGATAAGAATCCAGGTCCCCTGGCATCAAGCTTAGTGGTCCAATATGTTTTAACATACATGTGAAATTCTTACCTCCTTTGAAAAATTTGTTTTTAAAATTATGAACTTAAAAGTCACCTACAAAACAAAATATTCTAATATACAAAGAATGAGAGGATTATATTATGAAACCATGAACTTTGTTACACAAAATTTATTTTTAAAGGCATATATTAAATTTAATAATTGCCTTTTATATTCACTTGTGTATTTTTAATGCTTTTTAGTGAGTCTCTTGAACTTCTAAAAGTACATATATTAGATTTAACATATATTTTAATATATTTAAAATGTATTGGAATACTTGCCATCTAGGGGAGGGGGGTAGGAGGAAGGAAGGAAAATTTGGAACAAGTGGTTTTGCAATGGTCAGTGTTGAAAAATTACCCATGCATATGTTTTGTAAATAAAAAGCTTTAATTTAAAAAGAAAGTATATTTAAGCTTTTTTGTCTAGACATTGTATAGAAAATTCAAAATTTGTGTCTCATTGGCATATATTCTAAGTAGAATCTTAAGTATCTCAGGAAGGTGCAAACTCTTTCATCAATTGTCATGTATTCTAATTGGTTTCAGCTACTCAGTATTGGAGGAATAAGGTCTTAGAAGTTGCTAAGGACTTCCCTGAATATACCTTTGCCATTGCTGATGAGGATGACTACTCTTCTGAAGTGAAGGACTTGGGACTGAGCGACAGTGGTGAAGAGATCAATGTAGCCATCCTAGCTGAGGGTGGCAAGAAATATGCCATGGAACCAGAGGAATTTGATTCTGATACTCTCCGAGACTTTGTGATGGCCTTCAAAAAAGGTGAATTATCAGGGATGACAAAATTATATGTCAAGAGAGTCTTCCTAGGTGAAGTCTTGGAGTCTTTAAAGGCCAGACCACCATTAATTATTCTGCAAGAAGTTGAATCTCAGAGGTCTTTGGTGCTGATTATTTTCAGTGTACTGCTAGTTCCACCCTCTCTTTTTTATTTATTTTATTTTTGCTGAGGCAATTGGGATTAAATGACTTGCCCAGGGTCACACAGCCAGGAAGTGTGTTGAGTGTGTAAGGCCAGATTTTACTCTCAGGTCCTCCTGACTTCAGGACTAGTGCTCTATTCGCTACACCACCTAGTTGCCCCATCCTCTCTTTTAAAATAAAGCTCTTTCTACCTACTCCCTTTTTTTCCTTTTCTTGTCAGAGAACTGAGGCAGCTCCTTCATTTCCTTGCAAAAGGAAGGAGATAAACATGAACTCAGGTTCTCCTGAGTGTAGAGAACAAAATTAAAGCAGAGGAAAGCATCAACAATTAGAATAAAACCATCTGTATAGCAAGTGCTAGGTACATAATACAGTAGGGCTTAATAAATGGTTATTGAATTATGTGATAGGTTCTTAAGCTTTCCCTCAAGGAATACCATAATTAAAGACTGATTATAGTTTCATTATATTCCTTCCTTTGGTAATGCATATGTATTAGTCTCTTCTTAATCTTGCTTTAAAAATGTAAGATTCATTACCCATTTTGCAGTTACAATTAATCATGCATAGAATGACTAGCCAGGCAATCTCAGCTAACCAATAAATAGTCCAAAACAAAATAAGCCAAAAAGGTGTCCTAAAGGCTAACACTAAGAACAAAGCAAAAAATGTCTCTATGCTTTCTTTTCTTAAAATAATTTTTATTTTTTGTTACTGGACCCAGCATGAACATATGAAAAACAGATGGGGGAAAAAAAGATTACATATTAAACTGTGAAGTTCTTTATCATATACAGCTTTTCATATACTTTATTCATTGGAAAGCTCCTTAGTTTTTTTATTCTTTAAGTTTATGAGAATAATATATTAGAATAAATATGATAATTTACCTTTAAGGACTTAATAAGACACCTTTCTAAGGGATGTTTCTGTTTTGAGGGGGAGGGTGGTTAAGGCAATGGATTATTGAGAAGAGAATCCCCCCATTCCTCCACAGGAGTCTGGGGTAGGTTCATGGGACCTCAGAGCTGGAAGAGACATCAGAAGCAGTTGTACTGCACAGTGTTAGTTGACTTGTAAATAATAGCCATGCTTGCCAGGTGGAGAAGCTCCTCCATTTGGGACCATTGCACTAGAACCTGTAGACTACTGATCACTTCTCTCCTTTTTCCTATAGGAAAACTAAAGGCAATCATCAAATCCCAGCCTGTGCCCAAAAACAACAAAGGGCCTGTAACGATTGTGGTAGGTAAGACATTTGACTCTATAGTGATGGACTCAAAGTCAGATGTCCTCATTGAGTTCTATGCCCCATGGTGTGGACACTGTAAGCAGCTAGAACCTGTGTACACCGAACTGGGGAAGAAATATAAGCATCGGAAAAACCTGGTCATAGCAAAGATGGATGCCACCGCCAATGATGTGACCAATGACCACTACAAGGTGGAAGGATTTCCTACTATCTACTTTGCTCCTCGCACTGACAAAAATAACCCTATTAAATTTGAAAATGAGAAGAGAGATTTGGAGCACTTGAGTGCATTTATAGAAGATCACAGTACAAAACTGAGCAGGACCAAAGAAGAACTTTAAAGGCCAAGAGGAGGAAGGGAAAGGCCATAGATACACTGTAATTTTCTAATGAAAGGTTGCTGAATGGGGAAACAAATGAGCCTTGTAGACAAAAAGGGTTTGGGTGTTAAAGCAGTTGCAGTATCTGATTTTTTTTTTTTTAATTTCACATTGTGTTACAGACATGGAACTGACATAAATGTCTCATGATAGTATGGTTCAGATATTTAAGGAAAATACATCTATTTTTGTCATTATTTGGGCTTGATTATTTTCATTTTTTAACCTCTTTTTAATACTTCACCAACCCTCAAGCAGATAGTCTATGTGTGTGAATGTTTTTTTTTTTAATTTAAATTTTAAAAAAGAAAAAAACTTTGCCAAATCACTTTGATATTTTGACTTTTTATTTTTGTTCATCGTCTGAAGTGTTGTAGTTTACAGCAAAGTTAATTATTGTATTTTTTTTAGTTTTGTAGCTTTATTTCAAAGAAGCCTGACCATTTAAAAATTTGGCCATTAAGAGCAAAAGCTGTACATCAGAGCCAGCACAACAATTGACTTCCCAGTCTCCCAAAGATGGCAGTATTTGTCAGTTCCTTTTCTGCCTAAAATATCTTGAGGATAGGTGTATAGTGAGGATTGCGAATAAGTAGAACTCCTGTGGTACCTCGGTATTTAAGATTGTTGACTGCTTGAAGGAACTATAATTGTAACTGCAAGAGAAGCATCTTAGAAACTGTTGGCCCAAAGCTAAAGCTAACTGACCTGTCCAAGTCACACCAGGCAATAAATAGCAGAACTAGGATTTAAAACCTCTGTCCAAATCCAGAATTCTAGCCATTACACCATAATGCTTTTCTCTCTTTTTTCCTTGGTGTTGCCCTTCTGTCCCTCTCTCCATCCCCTCAAAAAAGATTATGATACATCATCTGTCAACACCAGCATACATTCCATAAAACACATGCAGTTCATTAACAGCAGTAAAAATGTTATATATAGATTGTAGTGATAGAGATGTATGCTAGGATATATCATATGCAGTAGGAGCCGGGATTGTACTATGGAAATAGCAGGTGTTCTGGAAAAGAACCTTATGCATCTGAGAGATTGATAAAGTTGTTGTTAGGGGCAGAACTGAAGCAGAAAAACACTAAATTAGTAGACCTGGAAGCTGCTGTTATCTGAGGGACTTTAAGTAAGGCACTTAGCCTAAATAATGAATTTATCTAAAGTCCCTGCCAGTCCAAAATTATGACAGAGGATAAGATAAGAATCAGATAAGAAACACAGGTTCCTCACTCCTGCAGCTATAGTTCTGAGTCTTCTTCTAGGGAGCAAAGGGCTTTCTGAACCCTGCAGTTTCAGATGTCTTCTACTTATATTCTCCTTCCCTCAAGAGTATAAATGACTTATTTTCCTGTTTTGAACAGAGAGGGTGAAAAATTGGGGTACTTGGACATTTATATGAATTTATATGAACAATCAACAACCGTTGGAGGGCCTGTTCTATGTAAAGAAAGGGCCCCCAAAGAGATCTTGAAACAGACTGCAGCTTGCTAATCTTACCTTCTAGGCCAGTAGAAGTAGAATAGAAGGTCTTTGAGGACAGGGAATGTCTCCTTTTGTAGTCTAGCATTATTGGTTGTTGAATGCTGGAAATCATGCTTTGGGAACTCTTCTGACCTGCCAAACCAAATGCATCACTTACATGATTATTAAAGGTTTTTTTCCTTTTCTTTAAAAAATAAAAAACATGGATGTTCCTAATGACACCTTTCCAGGGCTGCCATCATTGATTCAACAACAGGTTTTAAGTCAGATGGTAGATGAGTGGGTGGGTGACATCATATGGGTAGCATTGACTGGACTTTGTAAAAGTCAGGCAAAGGGCACCCCAACTCTCACTGAATTTGGAAGGGAAGGGGGAGCCTAAATTCTTCAGGCAATAACAGCTGTCACTGTGTGGCCCCAGCAAGGAAAGCAAACAACCAGTGGTGATGCTGTCTGAAACCAGCCATGTGTCTATGGGTAAGTTTAGGATTAGGGCAGGGGGGAGAGAATACCCCACCAACCTCTCAGGATGACTGTGGACAACTCTTTGTAAGCCTTAAAACTTCAATAAACCAAAGATGGATGATTGTACTCCTGGGGATATTCCCTCCATGGATGGAGGTCCACTCTTGTTTCTTTTCTTAGCAGGTGTTCTTCATGAATTCCTGTGGCCAACTCTTAGGTAATTTCTAGCTATGAACTGGACTTATGATTTTCCAAGGATGGGAAGGTTGTCTTGATGTCATCCTCACTCTGGTATCCTTTTGTAGGATGCTGTTTCCCAGTACAACCACATCTCCCCCATTCCATCTCCCATAGCTATTCAAGCTCTCAACCTTCCTAACCTATTCAGAGTTTCTTCAGGAAAAACTTCACCAGAGTACCTCCAGCATGATAACATTAACCAGAGTACCCGCAGCAGTTCCTGTTCAGGTACAGTTGGGAAAAATCCTTTCCTGCCCCCATAGAAACCGAAAAAAAAATATTATTGATGGGAGTGTGGTCAGAAAAATATGGTATTGAGAACTCATTAGGAAACCCTCAACCAATGTGGTTCTGTGACTTGGCTCAAAGCACTGAGGTTGAGACTTGGTTAGACTCATACAACTAGTACAAGACAAGACCATCCCAGGTGGCCCGTCCTCCAGGGCTAGGCCATATTGCTTCTTTTTATTGTAATAAGAGTACAGTCTCTTTGCCCAGACTAGTGGGAAAGGGTATCTGAGGCCAGATATAAACACTCCAGGCCCAGCACTATGCATTGTGGCGCTTCCTAAAGGCCCAGTAAACAACTCAAGTACAACAGTGGTTAGAAGGGGGATAGAGAGTAAAGGGGGTTGAAGTTTGAATCACCCTTTCCTTGCCACTTGGTTTTGCTAGGAAGACTCAAAATTTGTAACTTCCTACCATCTTCCTTGGGTCTTTTGACCCTTCATAGTTAACACAAAATGCTTCCCTGATTTAAAAAAAACAAAAATGCACATTCTTTTAAAATATTTTGTTTTGGAAACAGTAATGAATCCATCAAACTGACACAATTTCAAGCAAACTCTTCAATTTGATTGCAATTATTTTTCTCAGTCCCATACATCATCACTTCTGTGATTGTTAGAACCTTCTGGTGATTCAGTTGCCCAAATACCCAGAGCTAGCTGGTGCACATTTGTGGGTACGAAAACCATCCTGTAAACCAAGGATAGGGAATCTCTTTTTCTGCCAAAGACCATTTGGCTATAATGTCCTGGGCCATGCAAAATTAGCAACTTATAACTCAAGCAGTGGTAGGTGGTTGTACTTGGCTCTCAGCTCAGTGTGGCTTGCAGTTGCCTGAGAAAATGATTTCTTGGGCCTGATACAGCCTGCACTCTCTGTAAACCCACAAATCTTCAGCCTTTTCACCTTCACCACGTGTATACATGCATATATACATCACAATTCAGTTTGGCACAAGTTCCAGGAATTATGATTTTGATTATATTGGGAAGTATATTTATGATCTCTGGGGTTCTAGTACTCCCGCTACAGGCATAGATCATTTTGGGTTCACTCCAAATTTTACTAGTCACAACTTGACTTGGATTATGGGTGAGGAGGCTGCCACATGTCTCCAGCAGAGCTGATTGTTCAATGTAGGGCATTTTGTTTGAAGAGTGTCTTAAAATAGGATTCTCAGTTTCAGGTGGCATCTATTCCTTTTTGTATAACAACCTTAACCTGTCTCCCTCAAAAAGACCTCATCTATTTTTGGAGCTGGACTGCCTTTCCCCTTTTCCAGGCATCTGTAACATTCTAATTCCCCTCCCTTTTTTTATTTTTAAATTAAAGCTTTTTATTTACAAAACATGCATGGGTAATTTTTCAACATTGACCCTTACAAAATCTTGTATTCCAAAATTTCCCCTCCTTTCCCCTACCCCTTCCCCTAGATAGCAGATAGTCCAATATATTTTATACATAAAATATATATTAAATCCAATACATGTATACGTATTTATACAATTATCTTGCTGCTCAGGAAAAATCAGATCAAGAAGGAAAAAAAAACCTGAGAAAGAAAACAAAATTCAAGCAAACAAGTGAAAATATTATATTGTGATCCACTCTTAGCTCCCACAGTCCTCTCTCTGGTACAAATGGCTCTCTTCATCACCAGATTATTGGAACTGGCCTCAGTCATCTCATTGTTGGAAAGAGCCATGTAACATATACTCTAAGAGAATTGCCTAGATCACCCACATAGATCTAAGGTGTATGTATGGGGATGGGGGGGGGGAGGGAGAGAAACAACATGCATCTGTAATGACTATTTTTAGTTGCTTAGAGCAGGGCTTTTTAAACTTTTCCTCCTTACAACCCCTTTTTGCCCGAGAAATTTTGACATGACCCCAGGTATGAGGGTATATAAATCAGACATTGATAATTCAGTTTTATGACCCTTGAGTTGTTATGTGACCCTATATGGGGTTACAGTTTAAGAAGCTGGGGCCTAGAGCACTGAGGTTGTGATGTAGGAGTGTATAATCTAGGGTGATGGGGGGGGGCTGGGGGGGCGGGAGGAGAATAACCCATGAATACAAGATCTATACAGTATGAACAGAGTAATCTCAAAAGGAAGGGAGTGGGCTTTCTGCAGATGTCGAGATTTGAGCTGAGCCTTAGAAGCTGAGGCCCAAGTGAAAAGAAAAGGAGTATTTATTCTAGGAGTCAGCACAGTGCAAAGCTGCCCTCTGGAAATGGAATATCCTGTATAAGGAACACCAGTGCCACTGAATTGTGGAGAGGGCAGAGGGGAGTCAAGGGGAAGAAGGGGAGGCCTCAGGCAGTAAAGGGAGCGTTTGAGAGTCTTCCTACTCTACAATTACCTTGTCATTCTCTTGCTGTATCAGCATCATCTTCAGCAAGTTAATACCCTAAATGGAGGGCTTGCAGAATTAGAAATGGGATATGGGGACAGCCCATAGAGTGAACAAAGGGGGAGAGAGAAATGGGGGAAGGCAACTCAGCCTCCAGGAAATAGTATCTGGTTTGCCCCCTCTCCAGTCTCCCTCTGCATCCCCATACACTGGTATTTCTAGAGAACGGGGATTTTCTTCTCAAAACTTTGCGCCTCCCCCAGCAACCAGTACAAGACTGCATGTCAATGTAACAAACGTTTGTTTTTATTCTATTTTATTTTTTTGTTTTTTGCTGAGGCAATTGGGGTTAAGTGACTTGCCCAGGGTCACACAGCTAGGAAGTGTTAGGGTCTGAGGTCAAATTTGAACTCAGCTCCTCCTGACTTCAGGCCTGGTGCTCTCTATCCACTGAGCCACCCAGCTGCCCCCAAACATTTGTTTTTAAAAATGGGGGAGGAGACAGTACCCCAGTACCCCGAGCTGCTGGGAGGGGTGGGAAATGAGCGTTTCTTTCTGGGGTCCTTGCCAAATGAGGCAAGGTGGAGATCGTTCAGCATCCTTCCATAGCTCATCACCCCACGCAGCTGCCTTTCTCACGTTTTTTCTCTTGCTAGCTACAGAGCTGTCATTTTACATCAGGGTTACACTCCCAATGTAGAAATAAATCTGGTTCCTTCACTACACAACTGACTTGGTAACTTAGGCTTCGGCTACACCGCCATTAAAAGGGAAGGGAAAACAGGGCCATCTGTTAGATGCCCCCAGACTCCCTCAGAGAGAATGGGACGACAGGAGGCAGCAAATGGTTCTTCTCTGAAACGGGTAGAGAAGATTTTGGCTGAACCAACAGCAGCCAAAATCGGGACCAAAGTGTGGAGTCGGTGAGGAGAGCTCACTCCCCTCTCACAGTGTTTTCTTCTTCTATCTCATATCCCCAAATCCTTTCTCCATTGGTCAATCACAGCAGTTGCCAGACAGTGGGTGGCGGCTTACTGTAAGGAAAAGCTTCTTAAAAACAAACCCACCCAGAACTATCTAAAAATGGAATATTGTTTTGGCAAATCCTAAATTTCCCATCACGGGAGGTCTTTGGGTAGAGGCTAGATGACCACTATTCAGGTACATTATAGAATAGTGGTACTCAAGTAAAAAAAAAGAAAAAAGAAAAGAAATGGGGGCCATTATAGTATCTCTAAAGATCCCTGTGGGCTATAAATGAATAGTTTTAAGATATAATAGTAACTATGTTTTATTGTATTTTACTCATTTTGTTAAATATTTCCCAACGGGGAACACAGAAGGATGCTGTGAGCATGGTTGCTGTCTCTGCCTCTATCCGTGTCTGTCTCTCTTACTCTGTGTCTGTCTCTTTCTCTCTCTGTCTCTCCGTCCCTCTCTCTCTCTGTCCCTCCGTCCCTCTCTCTCTCTGTCCGTCTGTCTGAATGTCTCTCTCTCTCTGTCTCTCCTCTCTCTGTCTGTTTGAATGTCTATCTCTCTGTCCCTGTCTGTCTGAATGTCTCTTTCTCTCTCT
>JAJPUD010000866.1:347191-370876 GCA_023553655.1 Myrmecobius fasciatus
TCTCTCTGTCCCTGTCTGTCTGAATGTCTCTTTCTCTCTCTCTGTCTGTTTGAATGTCTGTCTCTCTGTCCCTGTCTCTCTCTCTGTCTCTCTGTCCTTGTCTGTCTGAATGTCTCTTTGTCTCTCCTCTCTCTGTCTCTCTGTCCCTGTCTGCCTGAATGTCTCTTTCTCTCTATCTCTGTCTCTCTCGCCTCTCTCTGTCTCTTTTTCCTCTCTGTCTCTCTGCTCTCTCTCCTCTCTCTGTCTCTGTCTCTATCCTCTCTCTGTCTGTGTCTGTCTCTCTGTCCCTGTCTGTTTGAATGTCTATCTCTCTGTCTCTGTCTTTCTTCCTTTTTCTCCCTCTCTATCCTTCCCTCTCTCTCCTTCTCTCTTCCACACACACACACACACTCACACACACACACACACACTGGTGTGATATCACAATTTCTGTTCATCTCTTTTTCTCTTGTATGTCTCTAGCAGAGGTTTCTAAGTGGGGGTCCTGCCTAGAGTAGTTTCCCATTCTAGAACACTCAAGCTGGGCACATCTTCCTGGAGAGGAGTTTCTCCATCCTTTGCCTATTTGCCAGTTCCCACGTGATGCTTTCCCTGCTGGTGGTTCTTGGTTCTGAGGATGGTACCACTTGAGCCTTCCAATTCCACATATTTAAACCTGACTAAGACATACGAGAGGCAGCCGTGTGGGGTCAGAGTGGCTCCTTGTGTTCCTACCTGGCCCCAGGTGTTCATTATTACTGTCTTGATTCTGGCTTGGAAAACAAGAGGTGATAGGAAGGACAATATTATCTTTAGGAACCCACAATTAAAAAAAAAAAAAAACAAAAAACCAAACCACCAGCTAATTATATAAAGAGTTCAGGTTACCTCCTGGGGTTATTATACCTTTCAAAACTCCCCACTTTAAATATATCTTCAGGGACGCCCCTAATGAGCTACAGATCTGCTAGTGCCCACAGCTCAGGCGTTTAATCAACAGTTCTACCATACTACTCTTGTTTTCAGCCCTTAGAGTACTAAATCATAAATGTGAAATTGGAAGGCAACTTAGAGGTTACTTGGTTCAATTAGCATGTTTAACAGAGGAGGAAACTGAGCTTCAGAACAGTACAGTGACTGACCTAAAGCCATACAAGTATTAAGTAGTGCTGGTGGAGCCCAGTTCTGTCAGATGGAGTGTCCCTTCCCTAGGCTATTCCTTCCTTCTCAATGGATAAGGGAGCCGGTAAAGAGGGAGAGAATTTGGAATTGAAAATAACTTTTAAAAATTCCCCTAAAAATCAATCAAAGGGGGCAAATGGGGGAGAAACAATCAATTCAGGCATATTTTGGCCAATTAACACTAGTAAAATCATCAAGAACATTTGAAAAACAGGACCTTTCTGATAAGGAATGATCCCAGAACAGAGCTTTTCTCTCTATAAGCAAGAAAAATTCATCTTCAGAAAGCTACTGCCAAAGAATTATCTATCATGGCTTCTGGTGCTTATATTGGTATGGAAAAGACTGGCAGAGAACCAGGAACTTTACAGTTTCAGAAGAGCATGTCCCTTATCTGTATGTAACCATGGGGACCTTGGGAGATTTCAAATTCCTTGTACCATCTATTAATCTGAGATCTGACTGTAGCCCATGCTTTAATAAACTCCATAGAATTAAACACAAAATCCCTCCCCAAGGTCAGATTGAGATACTCGATGGAGGTCCCTCACAACAATATCCCTTCTCCACAGGTGCCTTCTTTGTTCCCCCTTGCCTCACTGGGAACACCTGGATGATTGGGGAGGAGGTTAATTCATTTAGTGTGGATTAAGGTGAGAAAGTCCAAGTTTGGGAAAATTATACCGCAATGAGCCAAGGCAGAGTGGGAGACTACAGAAGCATCTCGGAGCTAAGTGGACAAAACTAGCTTTTCTCTTCAACTCCCACCCCTTTTCTTGATACCCCTCTTTCTATCTGCCTTTCCCCCTTAGATTTCTCAATCAGAGAATTGAAAAAGCTAAAAATAATCACAATGATGGGCTTCCTAGGGGACTAAAAAAAAAGTAGTTTTAAAAATTTTACAAAAAGCCACCCAATGAGGTGAACACAAGATGAACAGAAACATGATCCCAGCTTCCACCCATGTGAGCACATATACACCCCCCCCCATTTTTCTCTGTCTTAGAAGAGACAAAAAAGGCAATATATTTCTATCCCCTATTTCAGGTGATTGATAAAAGGGGATGGGAAAAACAGGGAGATAGAGAGGGAGGAGAGGAAGAGGAATATGAGAGAGGAAGGGTGTTTTTCAGTGTCATTTCATATGCACCTGGTAATTTAGGATGCTGAAAATGTGACTTTGTGGGAACAGTCTTTTTAAGGAAACCCCTTCTCCTTGAAGAGACATGATGGGGAAGGGAGGGCAGCAGCAAGGAAAGCAAAAAAGGCTCTGGAGAGCCACGGTGGCCTTGCATTGATTGGAAAAGGATGAGGATGAAAGGAACAAGGAAGAGATGGTGAAAGACAGGTTTGGTTTTTTTTTTTTTTTTTTTGCCAATTCACATATTTTTTAAAGTCTCCTAAATAAAGGGTTATAGCTAATGGATGGGCATAGCTCTTCCTGGCAGCTGGCACAGCTTCCAACACCCAGGCTACAAAAAGCAGGCAGGAAGCGTCCTCTGCTGGTAAAATGAGGTGGGAAAAGATAATAGGATTCTCTGGTTTCTATGGTAACTATTTAATAGATCCAGAGCCTGCCAGGCTGCTGGGCAGAGCTTTCAATTAAGAATATGGAAATGAAGGGAAGGAGGAAGGGAAAAAAGGGAGAGGTTCAGGTTTCCAGGCAGGAAGGATGCTTGAGCCAAGGGGAGTGTGAAAATACTGTTGCTTCTCATTATTGCCGCCTTTTAACAAAAAATGATAAAAATGGGAGCCACCTTAGATCCATACAATTTCCAGGCATTTTAGAGTCAATTGTAAAAGGACTGTGTTTTTTTTTTTTCTTTAAGGTGTATTTTTTTATTGTTATTACCATTCTGTATAAGGAAAAATGGTTTTGGAATTGTGGAAATAGAATATTTTTAGAAAATGTGAAAATAAAATGCCATTTTGGATGTTAGCAATTAAAAATGACCTAGTTGGTAAGGTATATAATGGTGTCTGATACACAGGAGACCCCTAATAGATGCTTTGTGCCCTTCTTCCCCCTCCCCCAGTCTAGTCCCACAATTTTAATAGTTCCTTGCAGTTATATCCCACTTTTCATCTTCAGGGCCTTTGCTGGTAGATCCCTTTGTCACACTCTCCAGTGATATAGCCATATCCAAGTGTCCTGACTTCCCACTCCACCATAAGCACACTCATTATGGAATTTTAAAAAAAATATTCTCTGTAAATCTAAAAATACTTGGCCATTTTATGCATAACTTGGTTTGCTCATCACTACTGTCATAGACCCTTGAGAGGAGCCTCAGAAACCATCTAGTTCAACCCCTTTTAAAAAGTGTACTGACTCATTGAGTTTATATTTTTCATTTTCATATCTCCACCTAAGTTGTTGACACAAAATGTAAAGAAGGGCAGGATCACATGGGGCTTTATGGCAGACCACTGGAGACCTCCCTCCAGACTGAAACCAGGGTGTTTATCAACATTCTCTGGGTACAGTGTTCAACCAGTTTCAAATCTACTTAAATACCTAAAAAAGCCATCCACGTCTCCATCTTGTCCATAGAAACATTAGGAAAGACTCTTTAGTGTTTTGGTAGAATCAAGACATAATAGTGACCTTATCACAAAGGAATATGAAGTTTCTCTGATTTGTTTCCCAGGAATTGCTGCTATCCTTTCAAAATATCCCAAACCATCTTCCTACATTTAATTTGTTCTGGAACTTGGCTGAGAAATAATATGTAGGGTTTCCAAAATCTATAATTTCCACCTCTTTGAAAATTAGAGCAACACTCTTCAATGTTCATATTTTTTACACATTACTTACTCCCTATGATTTTGCAAAAAATATTGAACTTCCATCTATAAATTTATTTCGTTTTCTTGGGTACATTTGGACTCAGAAACCTAAATTCAATCAGATTATTATTTTTTTTTTTTGGACCTTGATTCCCTTAAAAAAAAATACCAAAAACATTTATTTTATTGTTTCTAGTTGAAAGATCATTGTCCTTGATATAAAATGGATGTTTACCTCTTCTGTTTTTTTTAATCATTTGTTGCAATCTTTCCCAAGCACTAAGCTTATTTCTTCCTTGTTATTTTTCTTAATCTTTTTTTCCTTTACAGTATTTTATTTTTCCAAATACATATGTAGTTTATATTAATTTTTTTAAGACTCGGTGTTCCAAATTTTCTCTTTCTGCCTTATCTCTTCTCCTCCCCAAGACAGCAAACAATCTGATTTAGGTTTATTTTTCTTAATCTTAACATAATTTACAATAGCATTAAATAATTTTTAAAAGTTTTTTTTTTTCCTTTCCTTAGATGTCATCTTAACCTTAGCCATCCTGATATTATTCTTATTCATCCTTGGTCATATTCCTCCTTCCTTTTTTTTTTATACCTATCACTTAAAAATCTGAACTCACCAGCCATTTCCCTGCTGTTATATAGTAAGATTTTTTTTCTGTTTATTTTTTGGTGCTTTCCCTCTTCCAAATTAGAATGATTTGTGATTGCAGAGCAGTAAGTAAGGACTAGCCAGGAAGACGGTGTCATGCAAAGGGACCCTTGCATATCTGTTTCCAGGGGCTACTGTTTGAACTGTGGGTGAGAGAAGTAAGATTTAATCTGAAGAGATGGACAAATAGCAACATGCAGTATATTCTCCAGTTTCAACAGAGAACATTTAAAAAACAAACAAAAAACCCCAAAACAGCAGGGACTGGATGGCCTTTGCAAGCCTATTCTGGTTGAGTGCCTTCCACACAATGCACCCTGAGTCTGCGTCCAGCTACTGGTTTTGCATGTTAATTTCCCAGCATGCTCTGCTTTAATTTTTAACTCCGTTTCTAAAGAAATCTATTGAATTTCTAACTCTATAAATGTTTGCAGCAATCTGAATTCATACATATGCTTATTATAAACAGTTGGCTAACGAATTTATTTAGATCCAAAAAAACACTATAAGGTAAAAAGGACTCCTTATACAAACTTTAAATAGTGCTAGGTATAGTTTCTGACTTTGGCTGGTCCGAAGGTAGTGAGTTATCTCAATTGATTGTTCACAGTCAGTTACAGATCGATCTCCTTGTTCTCTCTTTCCCTCCCTTCTCACTACTGCACTTGACTAGTCTTTTACCACTACGCATCAAAAGAAAAGTTTTTAGATGGGGGAAGCTCTTGAAATTTGTACTTTCCAATATTTCCTCTGTGATCCTCGTGGGGGTGTTTGTGTATCTGAAGACAGGATCGATCATTGGGAAAGGGCAGAGGCTGCCAAAAGGGGCCATGGCCGTCACCAGAAAGCCTGAGAATTCCGCATTTACCCCTACCCATCGGGGCACGTGCTAGGTCTCGGCTCCTGGCCACTTGGAGTGAAAAAGGATAACGAGACCCTGTTCTGCTTTCCAAGTTAACGAGAATTAAAAAGAACTAATAGTCAGGATGGGATGTGCTAAATGGGGGGAGGGGAGGAAGAGAGGGAGGGGGGAGGGGAAGGGGGAGGGGTGCAGGCAACCGTTATGCGGAGGAGGTGGGAGTCGGGACTAACCACGGCGATTTCAAGTGACCATTTCATTTTCAGGAACGAATTTATTTTTGCATTTACACAAGAATATGAAGGCAGCTAAAAGGACTTGGGTCCAGACCATCTGGAAAAGGCAGAGTCTGAGGGAGCATCTGAAAGTTTAGCGTCCAGATGACTGAAGAAGGGAGCTTGCTGATAATCGGAAATGGGGTGATCGATAGAGAGAGGGAAACATGGACCGCAAATACTAGGAAGGGTCATTGATCACCCTAGGATATCTATTAGAAAAATCACAGAAACTTAATATTGAAAGGGAAGTTGGGAATCATCCAGTGCAGGCTCTCAGATTTGGACTGAAGGCAGAGAGATTATTTCCATTTTACAGATAATGAAACTGAGGCTTCTTCTCTGTAACATGGAAATAATAATATTCACACTTCCAACTCCTTGTTTTCTACAGAGCTATTTAAGTGTGCAACATGATTATTAGAAGCAATTTTTTTCATAAAGAAACTGAGAAACACCAGACCAAGGCCAAACATCTTAGTGCCTGGGCTGGTTTCATGTACTTTGTTTATTATCCTTATACCCTAGGTATTATCATACCTAATGAGATAATATTCCTACAAGCTTAGCACAGTGCCTGGCACATGGTAAGTGCTATAAAAATATTGATATTATTATTATGCTATAGATATTATTCTGAGATAATATTTGTGCTAACCATGCTCTATAATTATTATCTCATCAGATATAATGATATCTATGGTTGTATAATAATAACGTGACAACATTTACATAGAACTTACCATGTGGGTACTGTGCTGAGCACTTTGTTATCTCATTAAACATAATATCTATAGTTGTGTAATAGGGATAACATTTATATAGCACTTAACTGTGTGCTACATGTTTTACAGTTATTATTCCATTAGATAAGATAATGTCTATCATTTCATAATAAAATTGATATAATACCTACTATGTTCCAGATACTGTGCTAAGCTTTTACAAATATTATCTCATTAGATAGATATAATATCTATGAGATAATGATAATGCTTATAATAATAACAATATCTAACATTTATATAGCACTTATTTTGTGCCAGCCGCTGTGCTAATCACTTTACAATTATCTCATTTGATTTTCCCAAGAACGTTGTGAGGTAGGTGCTATTGTTACCCCCATTTTCAAGATGGGGAAACTGAGGCAAACATATTAAATGGCTTGCCCAAGATCACACAGCTAGTATCTGAGGTGGTATTTGAACTCAGTTCTTTCTGACTCCAGGCCCCAGAACTCTGTATACTATGGAGTGGATGGACTGGGGGCATTTCTTTCCCTTTCAGCAACCACTGACTGGGAGTCTCATCTTTACAGGGATCTGGATATAGCCAGAAACTGTCCTTGGAAGAACAGCCTGCTGAATAGATGGCCTCCTTTACAAAAAAAAATTGTCTTAATTTTCAGATGATGAAATTAAAGTCATCTACAGCGTATGAAAAAATACTCTAAACACTATTGATTAGAGAAATGCAAATTAAAACAACTCCGAGGTATTACCTCATACCTCTCAGATAGGCTAAGATGGCAGGAAAAGATAATGATGAATGTTGGAGGGGACATGGGAAATCTGGGACACTGATACATTGTTGGTGGAGTTGTGAACTGATTCAACCATCCTGGAGAGCAATTTGGAACTATGCTCAAATGGGCTATCAAATACCTTTGATCCAGCAGTGCCTTTATTGGGTCTATTTCCCAAGGAAATCATAAAGGAGGGAAAAGGACCCACATGTGCAAAGATGTATAGCAGCTCTTTTTGTGGTAGCAAAGAATTGGAAAATGAATAGATGTCCCATCAATTAGGGAATGGCTGAATAAGTTGTTATACATGAAGATAATGGAATATTATTGCTCTGTAAAAAAAAAAAGATGAACAATGCTTGCATTTTGCTTTCTTATTCATTTTCTTTCCTTTTTGATCTGATTTATCTTGTGCAGCAAGATAATTGTATAAATATGTTTATATATATTGGATTTCACATGTATTTTAACATGGACAACATATTAGATTGCTTGTCATCTAGGGGAAGGGGTGGAGGGAAGGAGGGGAAAATCTGAAACACAAGGCTATGCAAGGGTCAATGCTGAAAAATTATCTTTGCATACGTTCTGAAAACAAAAAGCTTTAATAAAAAATAAACTATTAAAAAAAATGATGAACAAACTGATTTTAGAAAGGCCTGGAAAGTGTTACATGAATGCTGAGTGAAACAAGCAGAACCAGGAATATGTTAACAAGAGTGTGAGATGATCAACTAAGAAAGGCTTGGTTCTTTCCAGAGTTTCAGTGATCCTAGGCAATCCTAATAAATTGTGGATAGGAAATGCCATCTGCATCCAGAAAGAGAACTATGGAGATTGAATATAAATCAGCACATGATATGTTCACCATATACGTGCCCCCTATTATTATTATTATCATCAATATTAAACCTAAATCTTTCTTCCTGTAATTTCACCCACAGATTCTAATACTATCTCCTGGGGCTGCACAGATTATACTGGTTTCCTCTTCCATATGACAGCCATTCAAATATTTGAAGAAAGCCAGACTGGTTTTATGAGTATTTGTCTTTGTTTTCCCACACAGGTTGCTGCTGCTGGATTTAATTCCACATTTTTTTTGCCCTTTGGGGGTGAATATTTAAACAGCTGATCCTCTGTGAACAATTCCAGGATATTTATGGTCTGCTTGTTAAGAAAATGGAAAGATTATGTGGAAAATTGGAGAGTTAAAAGAGGAGGGGAAAATCTACACAAAGAGGTATATTTAAGAGTATTAAGATGTGAGGAAGAGAGGTTGGTTGTGGGCAAATTGCAACTCTAGTCACTGAAGACTATGCATTTGATAAATGTTTGTTGGCTATAAAGGATCCCAAGAAAATATGTTCCAAATCATTAATAATAAGAAAATTAGAAATTGAAATATGTCTGAGGCTTTACAAATTATTTGCAAATAATGAATGATGCAAACAGTTGAATTTGGAGGAGTTGAGGAAAGGCAGGTATACTATTATGCTGGTCTTGGGGTTATTCGTTTGGTTGGAGGAAATAGAAAACCATTTGGAATTTTGCAAGGAAAGCGTCTAAATTGTCCATATGTTGTGAGGGAGAAATCTCACAACTGGGGCAGATAAATCCAAGGTAGGAAAAATAAAAGCAGACCCAGTTAGGGGTGAGAGTGGAGTGAGAGAGAGGGGAATAAGCATTTATTAAGCACTTACTAGATGCCAAGCATTGTAAAGAGTACTTTGCAAACATTATCACATGTGATCCTCACAACAATCCTGGGAGCTAGGGGTTGTTACTATCCCCATTTTTACCATAAGAGCACTACCTCCCAAGGTTGTTGTGAGGATAAAATAAGATAATTGTAGAACTCTTAGCACAATGCCTAAAACACAGTAAGTGCTGTATTCATGTTAGCTATTATTGTTATTGGACAAATAGGTGGTAAAGTAGAAATAATTCTGCCTTGGGAAGAAACTTATCTTCTTGATTTGAGTTCAAATCTGAACTCAGACACTTATTAGCTCTGTGATCCTAGGTAAGTCACTTACCTGAAACTCTGTTTCAGTTTCTTCATCTCTAAAATGAGCTGGAGAAGGAAATGGAAAAGCACTCTGGTATGTTTGCCAAGAAAACCCCAAATGGAATCATGGAGAGTAGGGTACAACTGAAATGACTAAAAAACAATAACCCAATGAATATGAAAAGATCCCTTAAAGGAAGCTGTAGTGAGTATAACTTATCTCTGTTATAACAATTGAAAAATTAACACAAAAGAGTAAAAGATTTTAGTATTTTAGCCTTTTTTTACTGTTTCAAATATGAAATATTTTAATAGTAATAGCTTTTTAAAAAAAATGCAAAGATAGTTTTAAACATTCATCCTTGCAAAACCTTGTGTTCCAAATTTTTCTTCCTCTCTCTCCACCTCCATCCTCCCCTAGTAATCCAATATAGGTTAAACGTGCAATTCTTCCAAACATATTTCCCCATTTATTATGCTGTACAAGGAAGATCAAAAAGATGAACAATAAAAAAAAGATGAAAATACTTTATTTGAGCCACACTTAGGCCCCATCCTCTCTGGATGCAGATGGCTCTTTTCATCACAAGTCTATTGGAATTGCCTTGAATAAAAGAGCCACATCCATCACAGTTGATCATCATATAATGTTGTTGCTGTGTATAATGATCTCCTGGTTCTGCTCATTTCACTCAGCATCAGTTCATGCAAGTCTCTCCAGGCCTCTCTGAAATCATCCTGCTGGTCGTTTCTTACAGAGCAATAATATTTCATAACATTCATATACCATAATTTATTCAGCCACTCTCCAATTGATGGGCATCCATTCAGTTTCCAGTTTCTAGCCCCTACAAAAAGGGCTGCCACAAACATTCTTGCACATGTGGGGTCCTTTCCCTCCTTTATGATTTCTTTGGGATATAAGCCCAATAGAAACACTGCTAGGTCAAAGGGTATGCACAGTTTGATAGCTTTCTGAGCATAGTTCCAAATTGCTCTCCAGAATGGTTGGATCCATTCACAGTTCCACCAACAATGTATCAGTGCCCCAGTTTTCCCCTCCAAGATTTACCATAATTTTTTCCTGTCAGTTTAGCCAATCTGACAGGTGTGTAGTTATACCCCAGAGTTGTCTTAATTTATTCAAATATGAAATCTTAACGTAGTAATTTGACCAAATTCCTCTGAGAAATGACTGCTGTTGTTTTCTATCTTATCTAATCTGAGTTATAAGGTTTAAAATCTCCCTGTAGCATATCTGACAAGTTCATAAAATGAACAGAGTTGCATGGACCCACTTTACTATTAGATAAAATAGGTACCTGTCATTGTATGATTTCAGAGTTTCTGAAAAAGCTCCTTACTTTAAAAAAAAATCCGATAAATTATTTGCGACTCTAATTCTATACTCATTTTCCCCATTAGAAATTAATTCATTTGGATTAAGATTTTATCATCCTTATCATTACACCTTAATATAAATTAGCTTTTCAGCTCCTTCCTTGGCACAGGTTTTGGTAGTAAGGATTGTGAAAGATGGAAAGGGAAAGGTAGCATGAGCGTCCTTAAATGGAAGGGCAGAAACAGGGAAGAAAGTTATTAAAAATGGAAGCTTAAGGTCATTGATGACAAAATTTCCCTTCTCCACAGTTTGACCCTGGTGTTTTGTAGTATGAAGCTGTTCAGAGAGCAGTCTGAGAGTAGCAGCAGGAGCAGCCCCAAGAAATTAGCACATTTCTTGGGATCTCAGTGATCATACACCTGCCTTTTCTTTTCTTATTGTCCAGCCCCGTTCCTAAGGAGATACCCTTCTCTTTATTGTTTCTAGGACTCCCTGGGCTTCCCATTGATTGGCCACAGAATTACCCTCTCCCTACCATCACAACACTCCTTTCTTTGTAACTCATTTTCCACACTCCACAAACTTTCTCTAAAGGGGAAAAACCCTTAAGATAAAGCAAAACCCATATACAAATCTCTTTTTAAATTCAGTGGAAACAGTGTGGTTGTAGTGGAAGACATGAGTTTAAATTCTGATTTTGGAGGAAAGTGACAGAAAAAGGAGAAAAAAGTTAAGGGCTAAGAAAAAAATGAGAAAAAAACAATGGAAGAAAGGCTAGAAGGAATTACAGACAAGTAGGATGGCATTGAAAGTCACATATTAAATGAGTTAAATTTTTAAAAAATATTTCAAAAGAAAAGCAAATTCTACATAGTGATAATAATCCACCATTTCATGTATAAATCCCTCTTACGGTGTGTTTGACAAAATTTATGGAAATGCTCATTTTAATGGGTTCTGGTTAAATTCAGAATAAAGATAATGAAAAACCAAAACAAATCCCAATACTCTACTTACCATCTGTCACCCTTAGCGGAGCTCAGTTTTCTCACCTATAAAATGAGGCTACCCTCTATGACCCTTAGCTCTAAATTGGTGGTCTTAAAAGTGTTAGCTGGGAGGCTTTAGCCCAAAATCGTAACAATGAGAACCTGTTGAATTGCCCTTTTCCTTTTTTGAATCAAGGAGACCCATGTCAATATGTCAGTTCAATAGAGAATATATGTGACTGCTTCACTGGGGAAGGAAAAAAAAAGAACATTGCTTTCATTGCAACTAGATGGCATAAGAGATAGAATGTTTGAGTCCAGCCTTAGTTTCTTTATCTGTAACATATTAGCACCTTCCTCACAGAGTTGCATGAGGATCAAATGAGATTGTATGTCAAGTGCTTTATAAATGCTAGCTATTTTTATTGGGTTTCTAGTCCTCAGCATTTGATCACCACTCAGCAAAGGGAAAAAATACATATATAATAGAATATAATAATATATGTTTTCTATCTACACCTATTATATCTATATGATATATGTTATATAATTATGTATAATATGATATATAATTATAATATATAGCCACATATATTATATATATACATATATATCTAAAAATAAAATATATATAACTCCTGTGAAGTTAAAATAAAGGAGTTCTCTGTGCCAGCATTTACGTCCTACTGTAAGATACCGTATGGAATGACAGCTGGGTCCAGATATGTTATCATGCAGGGATAAAACACTGGGATGAATAGAAATTTGTCCTCAATACTAGAATTTACTTCCACTTTTCTACCCCCCAAAGGAGTTTGAATTATGGCCTTGAAAGACTGAATGACTTAGCCCTTAATGAACAGCCAGGGCCAGGCTGTTTTCATTATTGATTTACAAGATGCGCCGCCTTTCACATGGCCTGTAATTTTGAATCCAACGACAGATGTACCATCCCTTGGCTTCTTTCCAGACCATTCATTACTTTCCATTTTCTGTTACAGCTTCTTTCCCAGTACATCTTGGCTTAGAAGGAACAAGGGGAGGGTGAGTCCTGCAGCCTTTGGCAACAAGGGGCAAATTACACACGAATGTAGCCTTTGTCCTGGGCAGGGGCCTAATTTCTCATTAGCTCTCTGGGAATTTAAGCAGAGCATCCACTGATGATCACAGACTTCATTACGCTATAACCTGGGTCATTGGTCGAGCAGAGTAACCCAGGGAGACTTCAGAACAGAATATAAGGTGCCTGCTTCCAAACTCAAGCAATTCCCAGACCTGGCACCAGCCGAATCCTGGGGTTAAGGATGACTGGCAGTGGGGCAGCCAGGTGGTACAGTGGGTGGAGCACTGGCCCTGGAGTCAGGAGGACCTGAGTTCAAATCTAGTCTCAGACCCTTAACATTTCCTAGCTGTGTGACCCTGGGCGAGTCACTTATCCACAATTGTCTCAGGAAAAAAAAAGATGCCCCTATCTGGGAGTCTCAAGTGCACCTTCATAGGGATCAAGAAAAGTCTGGAATCTTTCTGTAGCAAATCCAAAAAGCTCATGAAATGGATAGAGTTGTACAGGTCCACTTTACCATTAGATAAAATAGGCAATTATTTATATAGTATGATATCAGTGGTGCTAAAAATAAAAAAGGCTCCTTCTCTAAAAAACACAATTTCCCATCTCTTCTCATACTCGAATTTTCACCATTAGAAATTCATTCCTTTCCTTTACCACCTGTTAGACTATAAATCCCTGGGAAATATAACTCATTAATCCTTTTCATTAAATTATACTTCTGTATAAACTTATAAGCCTGAGCTATATTCCACATGTATCCTCAAATTAATCCTATAATCCTCATATAAGCTTTTATGTACGCTGTCTGAGTTGTCCTAATCTGGGTGTCCAGGTTATAGGGTCAGATCTCAAGCTTGTAAGAGAGGGAAGGTTTGGGGGGTTTGCCTATCTATCAGACATTCCCATGAAGATGATAAAAAGTTAAATAAGACAAATTTTCTGCTTCCGTGGAGGGAGCTTCCTTCCTAGCAGGAGAAGAAAAGCCATGTAAATAATTAGCAGTATAGAAAGACTCACAAGGTTATTTTTTTTAATTAAAGCTTTCTATTTTTCAAAATATAGGCATGGATAATTCTTCGACATGAACCCTTGCAAAACCTTGTGTTCCAATTTCCCCCCTCCCCTAGATGGCAAGTAGTCCAATATATGTTAAACATGGTAGAAATATATGTTAGATCCAATATATGCATGCATATTTATACAATTGTCTTCACAAGGTTATTTTTTAACATAGCTTATGCACATTCTCTGATAGGTCCAGAGTTTGGGAAAACCTGGGAAGGCCAGATGGATCAATGGGATTTATCATTTCCTTCTCTGAGCCTGAATGGCTCATTGGGCTGTCAGAACACAAACTAATGTTGCAGCCAGTCTTTTCTGGTCTTTTCTGGTTTCAGGCCCCTTGAGACTTCCCCCACTCCTTGCAGCTCAGGAATCACCCACCTACTGGTCTCTTGTAAAGGGATGAGCCAAACATCCAGATTTCAATTACCAGCCTCTTAGGAAGAAGACACATGAAGTCACTAGCACCACCTGGTGGCGCAGAAAATTGTTAGGGTCCTTGCTGCAGAAGCAGGGCCTGGGTTATTCAGACTGTCTGGGAGGATTTGTGACAATGTCATCCAATTTTGGAAATTCAATGAACGAACGTCAGTGGATCGAGGGCCTCCCTTGTGTCTGAGAACCATGATAGCCACAATGGAATATATGAACAAAGAGGAGCCCACACACTTTGAGGAAAACAAGTCAATTCAATGATTCAAGAAATATTTCTTAAGTACTTGTGGTCCATAAAGTTCCATGCTAAGCCCTGGAGATGTCAAGAAAAGAGGAAAAACATTTCCTGCCTTCCAGGGGCTTCCATTCTACTGATAGATGCAATCAACAAACAATCAAGTAAATAAAGCAATGATTAAATAAATCGTGGATGGATAGCTAGATAGATTGACGGGTAGGTCTATTAAGCACTTACTACGTATTATTCATTTTATATTAAATATAAATATTTATATTAATTTAATTAAATTTATATTAAATAAACATATTAATATGTGAGATAGAGACAGGATGATCTCTATCTCAAGGAACTTACATTAGAGAACTAGAAAGGAAAGCAAGGAGGAAAGTAACCATTTGGGAATAAGGTTGTGATTGGAGAAGTGGAACGAACAAGAGAGTGAGCTGAAAGTGAATTGAATACCCTGCCTGCACTGGGGCTTTGAATATGTATCTTTGGTTTCTTATACTTTTCAAATCCAAGCTCATAAGAGAGATAATACTAACACAAGTAATAGAATAATAATAAACATTTGTATCATGATTATTATGCAAGTACCATGTCAAGAATTTTATAAGCTAAGTACTTTATTATACTAAATACTTTATTAACTCCATTTTATGAGAAGAAACTGAGGAAAACAGGTTAAAGTACTTGCCCAGGTTGGAGACCAGATTTAAATAAAGTTCTTCTTGACTTTGGGCCTGGCACTGTATCCACTGCACTACCTTGCTATATAGCAAGTTTCTTTTCAGACTCCTCCCTCTTTTTTCTTGTCAAGGTAGTTCACAACTGGATTGTCAATATTTTGTTCTTCATTCAGTTTCCCTCTTAGAGTCTCAGACTATAGAATATACCCATCTTTTTTCTCAAATATCCAAAAGTTGTTTTCTTCAGTCTTCCCTCTTTGGTTGTGAGAAGTTCAAAGGATTCTGCTTCCATCCTTTCACTTTCTCCCACCAACCTTGTTGTAAGAATCACATCTAGAATAGATGTTTCTTTAACTTTTTGCTAGATTTTCTGAAGGATGAATGTTGCAAAGGCAGTCAAGAATTGACCTGATGCCCTGCTTTTAGCAAGAGAGACCTCCAGTATCTTTCAGGGAACTTGAAATATAAATGGATTCGATACACCAGAGATAGTAACATTTTGACTACAATATTCCTGATTGATGCCAGAATCCATTTAAAATGTAATGGGGAAATATTTAATAAAATAATAAACAACACAATAGCATATAGATATTGCTGATATGTGGGTTTCTAAATCAATATGCAGCCTACAGGGATCCTTCTGTATGGTTTACTGGCCCCCATTTCTAACTGAGAAATGCCAAACACGCTTGCCTAAAAGTTTATTTTATGGAGAACTCACACAAAACAAGGGCTAACATGGTGTTTGGAAAAAGTGATACAAGGAGATTTTCATGTCCTTCAGAGAAGGGGTTGTGCTCTGTGAACAAAGAGAAATTGAAAGTTCCAAAGAAACAAAATGCATAAATTTAGAGAATCCACCCCAAATGTTCACGTGGATTATTTGTCTGACATAGACACACTGTAACTGGACTCTAACAGAGTCCATAGATGCTACTTTGGTTCTCTTCCAGAACAAAGGATGACAATAATTATAATCTGGCCCAATTCACCCCTCCTTGGGTATTTTGTGGCCTCCATTGGAGGGTGGGATTGACCATATTGATAGTAGATTTAGTTCTGATACATGATTATCTTTGACCCTACTGTCACTCAGGACTTCAGAACTCAAATGATCCATCTGCTTCTGCCTCCCCCAGTAGCAGGGATTACAGGCCTCTGTCACCACATTCAAAGAAATCACCATTTTCTCCTTTAATTGACTATTGTTTCTTTATGGTTGTATATTTTTTAAAAGTGGAATTGAGAAAAGAAATGTGTTCCATAGGGTGAAAACAGTTAAAGATGATGAGAATGGTGTTCTTACCAAAAAGCAAGTAGCAAAAACAATACCAGAAGAAAAAGAGGGGAAAATGCTTTCAGATGAGAAGATTTTTAGAATGAACAAGGATGAGTCTGTGACCTTTAATGTAAAAAAAATTTTTTGGCTAACTAGTCTGAAGGTTATTTTTCAGCATTAATTATCATTAAATTAAGTCAGTTAATTTATGATTTAAATAATCATTATTCAATGGCTATAGCTAGGGATCAGAAGTAATGTCATTAGTGATTCCCCATTCAACCTTTCTGACAGAGAAAATCAAATTTACCATAATTTTTAGAGATTAGATAGGCTTGGTCCTGTGAATTCATTAATTTAGAAGCTCTGAAATTATCAGAGGGATGCCTAAATTAAATCAGCTTGCCCAAAGTCATATCACCAAACTACTCACAACCACCCTACAGGGTAAGGGCTATTATCATTCTCATTTTACAGATGAGGAAACTGAGGTTTGTCTAAAGGAGAATTCAGACAAGGTTTTCCTAGATCAGATGCCAATTCTTTATCCAGCACACAATAAACTTTAAAATATAAATCAGTTGAAGGAGAAAAACTTTATAAAAAACAAACTATTCCACTCTTTAGAACTCTTCAGAAACATATCAGCATGCATTCCACATCACTGAGCAACACAGAAAGTTTAGGTTTAACATTCATGAATAAAATCAATCAATCAACAAATATTTACTAAGCACCTACTATGTGTTTGGCGCTGCGGTAGATACCAGGAATAAAAGTACAAAGAATGAAACAACCCCTACTTGTAATTAACTTCTGATCTATTTGGAGAGGGGAGACATGTACATGCACTTTTAAAAACCCATGTGCATTATACACAGCAACAAGATTATACAACAATCAATTCTGATAGATGTGGCACTCTTCAACAATGAGAACAATCAGACCAGTTCCAGTTATCTTGTGGTGAAGAGAGCCATCTCCACCCAGAGAGGACTGTGGGAACTGAGTGTGGACCACAATATAGCATTCTCACTCTCTCTGTTGTTTGCTTGCATTTTATTTTCTTTCTCATTTTTTTTCCTTCTTGATCTGATTTTTCTTGTTCATAAAGATAATTGTATAAATATATATTCATATATTTAATATAACATATATTGTGACATATTTAACATGTATTAGATTACCTGTCATTTAGGGGAGGGGGTGGAGGGAAGGAGGGGAAAATTTGGAACACAAGGATTTGCAAGGCAGTGTTGACATATGTTTTGTAAATAAAAAGCTTTAATAAAAAAATAAAAAACCTATGTGTATATAGATGCACATAAAAGTTTGTTATGTAGTAATATATGTAAATAAGCATGTAAATAAAATATATATGGTATAATTATAAATTCAATTATGAAGGGAGAAATGACAAGATTTGGCTACTGGACAGGACACAAGGGGTGAGATAGAGTGAGGAATCCAGGATGATGCAGAATGCATGAGTGCATGACTGCCAAGTTAAAGCATCTGGTTCGTTTTCACTGGACCCAAGTGGGTATTCTTCTAAAAGGAAGCGATGCATTATATTTAATCCACTGGAAAAGATAGATAAGAAGAATCAACTTTGTTTTTCCAGGCTTTATTGACCTAACAGCTTGGTTGTCAGTGAGGCTCAGTTTGTTTTGTTTAGTTATTACCTGAAAAGGTGATAATAGGATGTCTCTTGAGACAGAAAGTTTCTGTGAAGCTTAGGAGAATGGTGGGACCCCACCCACTCTAGAAGGTCACCTGGAACGTTGCCATCCCACTCCAGTAGTCCTGGTAAGAGAGAGCCTGGCAGCCAGAGGCAAAAGCTTGTGGATACTCAGATGGGCGGGCTCTGTTAGAAGAGGAAAAGAGAGTGTGTTTGGGGGACATGTAATGACAAAGTGATGGTATATTATTCACGTAGATTTTTCTAGGTTAGCTAAAGTGTAAAAGAGGTTTTATTGTGTCTGGTAAGTGGAGTCCTTTTTCCTAGGTTCAAGAAAAAAAAAAAGAAAAGGTAAAAGGAGAAAGGTGAGAGGTAAATCTGGTGCAGTGGAAGTCCAGTTTATCATGGAGGCAGAACCTAGGAAAAAGGATTATGGATATGGGTAAGTCACAAATTGTGGAGCAAGAAAGTGGTAGTGTGGTCAGTCTTGGTTTTTCTCCTCCAAATATAGCTTAGGATGGATTTCCTTTATAACTGCCCCATCTTAATAAAGCACAAAACTCCTTAAGAACAAAACTTACTCATTTTTATATTTGTCTCAATTCCCTAGCGTTGTGCCTTGCAGAAAGATCTTAATAAATGTTCCTTGATTAAGTAATTGCTGGATCAGGAACAACCCATATAGAAGAAGGGAATCAGAGGATTGTTTGTTGTTGTTGTTTTTGCTGAGGCAATTGAGATTAAGTGACTTGTCCAAGGTCACACAGCTAGGAAGCGTTAAGTGTCTGAGGTCAAATTTGAACTTAGGTCTTCCTGACTTCTGGGCTGGTGCTCTATCCACTGCGACATCTCGCTGCCTCCAGAGGATGTTTTTTCAAGACACCTATCAAATCTCACATGTGACAACCAGTACAACATGTCAGCCCTAGAGTCCTTATATTGTTGTTTGTTATGTAATAAAGAGGCTTTCTGAACACTTCATTCTAGTTCCTAATGATTGTGTCAGAGTAATTCTGGAGCTAATTGTTAAATTTACAATGTAATAAGCATTTACACATGAAAAATCCCCAAATCCTGTAAATCAGAATTTGGTTTATTGTCTTTTTGATTCCCAGACTTATAGAGAAATTGTCAACAATCCAGATTCAAATCAAAAGCATGCTATCCATGTAATTTTTTGAGGGAGGGTGGGTGGGAGCCAATTGTTAAACATTTACCCAGCACATCTTTTCTTACTCTCTTGTTTCAGAATCCTTAGTGTGCTTCAGGCTAGGGATAAGTGCTATCTCCTATATGAAGACTTTTCTACTTCCTTAAATTATAATGTGTTATATTTCATATAGAGAGGTGGAAGAGACTTCATCTCCACCCCTTCAGTAGAAGTTCAGTACAAGTTGAATCTAGGGATTCTATTCCAGAGACTTTCCACAATGCTTCCTATGTGCATCATAGGAAATTATAGATGACCTTCTATTTTTGGAATCCTCCCATAGAATACAGTAAACTCCTTAAGGTCAGAAACTGTTCATTCTTTTTGTCTTTGTACTTATTGCTGACCCAGAAAATCACTAGGTGTTTAATAAATGCATGTTGGATTAGATTGGAGACTACCTTTAGGAGGCTAGGGCTGGAAGGATACGATTGCTTGCCTATTCTGCGTGCAAAATAAAACAAGAGTAATTGCTTATCTGAAAAGGCAGGGTCACAGTGCTCCGTTACCCTCTGGGACATAGTACATCTTCCCATCTGATCTCTGGGAGGAAAAGAATGACTCCAGCTATCCCTCTGATCCCTTAATCTACTTTTTGGACTGAGATTTAGGACCCCTTCCCTCCCCCCCCCGGGCTCGCGCTGTCTCTGTTTCTCTGTCTCTCTCTGTCTCTCTCTGTCTCTGTCTGTCTCTGTCTCTCTCTCCCCCCCTTTTCTGGATAGAGAACTAATCTTAAAGCCAAGAAGACCTGGGTACCTCATCCTTTCTCTAACTTCTGAGCCCTCCAGGCAACACTAAGGCTCTCTAAATTGCAGAGAAAGTGCTAACTACCAGGCCAGGGAGGCTAGGGAGGAAACTAGGTGTCTGTCATCTCCAAGGATCCCAACCCTAGAGCTGACCTTTCTTAAAGCGAACCCAGAAACGGAACATCCCAGCATCCCTCCCTTGTTCAGCCCATCTAATAGGTAAGAGCTCTTGGACAGTCTGGTCAGGGGATCTGGTACTTTTTAGTCCCAGTCCCTTAAGGTGACTCCAAGATCATCATCAAGAAATGCAAAATGTCTGCCCACTGTCACCATTACTATTTAATATTGTATTAGAAATGTTAGCTTCGGCAATAAGAGAAGAAAAAGAGATAAAAGGAATCAGAGTAGGTAATGAAGAAACCAAATTATCACTCTTTGCAGATGACATGATGGTATATTTAGAGAACCCTAGAGACTCAACTAAAAAACTACTAGAAACAATCCACAACTTTAGCAAAATTGCAGGATACAAAATAAATCCACATAAATCATCAGCATTTTTATATATTACCAACAAAGTTCAGCAGCAAGAGATACAAAAAGAAATTCCATTCAAAATAACTATTGATAGTATAAAATATTTGGGAATCTATCTGCCAAGGGAAAGTCAGGAACTATATGAACTAAACTACAAAACACTTTCCACACAAATAAAGACAGACCTAGTCAATTGGAAAAACATTAAGTGCTCATGGGTAGGCCGAGCGAATATAATAAAAATGACAATACTACCCAAACTAATTTACTTATTTAGTGCCATACCAATCAAACTCCCAAGAAATTTTCTTACAGATCTAGAAAAAATAGTAGCAAAGTTCATTTGGAAGAACAAAAGGTCAAGGATTTCAAGGGAATTAATGAAAAAAAGGCAGATGAAGGTGGCCTTGCTGTACCAGATCTAAAACTGTATTATAAAGCAGTGGTCATCAAAACCATTTGGTACTGGCTGAGAAATAGAGCAGTCGATCAGTGGCACAGGATAGGTTATCAGGACAATCTAGGCAATAACCTTAATAATTTAGTGTTTGATAAACCCAAAGACCCCAGCTTTTGGGATAAGTACACACTATTCGGCAAAAACTGCTGGGAAAATTGGAAATTAGTGTGGAAGAAATTAGGGCTTGACCCACACCTAACACCACATACCAAGATAAGATCTAAATGAGTTCATGATCTAGATATAAAGAGTGATATTGTAAGCAAATTAGAAGAACGTAGTATAGTTTACCTCTCAGACTTGTGGAAATGGAATAAATTTATGTCCAAAGAAGAACTGGAACTCTTAATTGAACACCAGATAGATAATTTTGATTATATTAAGTTAAAAAGTTTCTGTACAAACAAAACTAATGCAGACAAGATTAGGAGGGAAGCATCAAATTGGGAAATCATCTTTACATTTAAGGGTTCTGATAAAGGCCTCATTTCTAAAATATATAGAGAATTGTCTCATATTTATAAGAATTCAAGCCACTCTCCAATCGATAAATGGTCAAAGGATATGAACAGACAATTTTCAGATGATGAAATTAAAACCATTTCTAGTCATATGAAAAGTTGCTCCAAATCACTATTGATCAGAGAAATGCAAATTAAGACAACTCTGAGGTACCACTACACACCTGTCAGATTGGCTAAAATGACAGGAAAAGATAATGATGAATGTTGGAGGGGATGTGGGAAACCTGGGACACTGATGCATTGTTGGTGGAGCTGTGAACAGATCCAACCATTCTGGAGAGCAATTTGGAGCTATGCTCAAAAAGTTATCAAACTGTGCCTACCCTTTGACCCAGCAGTGTTTCTATTGGGCTTATATCCTTTTTTTTTTTGAGATATATTTTTAAAAAAATAATTATTTATTAATACTTTTTATTTGCAAAACATATGTATGGGTAATTCCTAAACATTAACCCTTACAAAGCTTTCTGTTACAAATTTTCCCCCCTACTCCCCACCCCTCCCCTAGATGGCAGGATATCCACTACATGATAATTATGTTAGAATACTTAAGAAATCAAATATATGTATAGTTATTGCATCATTTTTTGTGCAGGAGAAATCATATCTACAAGAAAGAATAATCCGATAAAGGAAATACAATGCAAGCAAACCTCAATAGAGAACATGAAAATGTTATGTTGTGGTCCACATTCACATCTCTCTCTCTGGGTGTATATGGTTTTCTTCACTGAACAATTGGAACTGGTTTGAGACATTTCATTGTTGAAGAGAGCCATGTCCATCAGAATTGATCGTCATATAGTACTGTTGTTGCCGTGAATAATGATCTCCTGGTTCTGCTCACTTCACTGATATTGGGCTTATATCCCAAAGAGATCTTAAAGGAAGGAAAGGGCCCCACATGTGCAAGAATGTTTGTGGCAGTCCTTTTTGTAGTGGCTAGAAACTGGAAACTGAATGGATGCCCATCAATTGGAGAGTGGCTGAACAAATTATGGTATATGAATGTTATGGAATATTATTGCTCTGTAAGAAATGACCAGCAGGACGATTTCAGAGAGGCCTGGAGAAACTTGCATGAACTGATGCTCAGTGAAATGAAAGGAGATCATTATACACAACAACAATACTATATGATGATCAGTTCTGATGGACATGGCTCTCTGCAACAATGAGATGTTTCAAATCAGTTCCAATTGTTCAGTGAAGAAGGCCATATACACCCAGAGAGGGGGATGTGAAATGTGGACCACAACATAACATTTCCATGATCTCTATCCATGTTTGCTTGCATTGTGTTTCCTTTCTCTGATTTTTTTTCTTGTAGACACGATTTTTCTTGCACAAAAATTATAAGTATGGAAATATTTATACACGTATTTGATTTGTGAAGTATTTCAACATTATTAACATGTCATGGACTTCCTGCCATCTAGGGGAGGGGAGGGGACTGGGGGTAAAATTTGTAATGGAAAGCTTTGTAAAGATCAATACTGGGGAACTACCCATACATATGTTATACAAATAAAAAGCTTTAATAAAAAAAAGAAAAAGAAAGAAAAGCAAAATGTTACAGTAGCAAAAGACTAGTCAAGTGAAGCAGTGGGAGCGGAGAAAGAACAAAGAAATCTGTAACTGACTGTAATCAATTAATTATAATTACCACTGCAATCGGACCAGCCGAGGTGCAAGAGCTACCCATGAAATATATAAAGCCCAAAAACTCTTTTCCTCTCAACTTATGGTAATTATGTGTAAGCCGTGCTATTGTTTTTTTAGAACGGCTTTTTTAAAAACATATACAAACTAAACAGAAACAATAAGTTTTTTACATGTCCTTAAAAAATTCACCTTATTAAAAACATTTTTGTTACAACGAGGGAAAAAAATTAGGGCAGAGTCGGACGAGTTGCATTGTGGGTGCTTCATATGCATAATAAGCATCTACGAGTTCTTTCCCTTCTTTTTCAGAGTCCCAGGTTGCAGTGGTTTGTTTTGGATTTAAAAGGTCAGTTATGCTTTGCCTCCAAGTACCTGGAAGGTGCTTTCTCGATACTGCGCCAACACTAGTGGCTTGGGCACTACTTCGGTGCTGGGGGCAGCCCGGGCACTTCGGTGCTGGGGGCAGCC
>JAJPUD010000866.1:370886-393919 GCA_023553655.1 Myrmecobius fasciatus
CCCGGGCACTTCGGTGCTGGGGGCAGCCCGGGCACTTCGGTGCTGGGCGCCTCCAAAGAAGCCTTTACCGCTTGCGAGCTTGTGTTTCTTGAAAATAAAAGTTTTCCTCGATTTTTAAAAAATCCCCCTTTCTCCCTTTTACTTATAATATATGTAAAGTCTGCTATTCTCAGCAAATCATTGATCCAAGACGTCTAAAAGTTTTAAGTAATAAAAACGCTTTCTATATCCAAAGAAAGAACTGATTGTGTCTGAATACAAACTGAATCACCTTTTTTTTTTTTGCTTGTATGTATTTTTTTTTTATGGGGGGGGGGAGGAAACTGAGGGGAGGAAATCTATGTTTTCTTTCGTAATATAACTTTTATGGAAATGTTTTTCACAAGTTCACATGTGCCTTCTCAATGGGAGGAAAGAAGGGAGATAATCTGTAACTCAAAGTTTTTTTAAAAAAAGTTTAAAAACAAATGTAAAAAATTGTTTTACATGTAACTAGGAAGAAATAAAAAAATTAAAACAAAATCTATGTTTATATGCGTAAAGTCATGTTTATTTGAAGGAGGTGAATCGGTCATTGTCCTTTTGACTTATAAAACTATTTTATTGCTCCCATTGATTTTTACATTTTTGAATACCTCTTGTCATCCTTTGCCAATAAAGCCTTGTAATGAGAATTTAAAAAGAAAGGGAAAAAATTAGCAAAAAGACAACCAACAGAACCACTAAGTCTTAAGAGTGGAAGAAAATTTCCATACCCAGAGTCCCTCACCTTTGCAAAGAAAGTAGGGAAGGGAATCTCCTCTTTCCTTTTGGGACAATGGGGATATGGTGGTGGGAGTGCAGGTTTGGGCATTATCATTACCCAGCCTCCTTAATGAAATAATTGTGTATTTAGTATTTGGGGGATTCTTAACTCTTAAAAAAGAGTCCCTAGAGCAGAACTGAATTTGGAGGAAATTATTTTTTAGACAACTAATGTCACAATAATACTCTCTTAATCTTATTCAATCACTTTGCTTTTAAATGCTTTAAATTTGCTTTAAAATTCTGGGAAAATTCGATTTTATTGGAGAGAGATTAGAATCACTCATTCAAGAAGCCCTTATTAGGCACCTACTGTGTGCCATGGCTGGGACTCCTTTATCAGAATAGTCTTATAACAGAAAACAAGCATATTTTGTCTTTTGAAGCAAAATTATTACAATTAGCAAACAAAAAGTATTCCATGTAACAAATAGTTTTAGACACAAAAACAAGGGGGGAGGGGGAATCTGCATAGAAAAAGTCTCCCAAAAGTTGATTTTTGGAGCAATCTGCCTCATTTCTATTTCTTTTCACTTCCTTAAAATCAATTTGAAACTTCTGTCTAAATGACTAAATTGATTCTGCTAAGAGAATGTACTTCAAACCCAGATAGCATTGGGGAACTCTTCAATCAAGAGGTCCTAAGATCATCCCAGTAGTAATTCTTCTCACTTTGGTCCATTTGACTGAGCCAGGCCAATAAGCAAAGAGCCAGGGCTAGCAGATTTAAAAAATAATAACAATTAGTATTTTTTTTTTTGATGGGCAGTTGCCAAGTGGCTCGCAACTCAAAGTGGAAGATACTCACAAACTTAGTCAACATTACAGATGACGGAAGATTCTATCAGATGAGAGTGCCCAGCCACTTTTCTTATTTGAGAGATTCATTAATCATTAGTATAATTCATTAGTACTGGATGTCCAGTGCTTTGGAGAGACTGTGTTAATGCTGATGTCTCTGGAGCTGCAAAGTTCTAGTTGGTTCTTGAAGGGGCCAGGTGGGGTAGGGAGGGAACATTTCCTCTTCTTAATCTCATCAAAATATCTTGGCTGCCAGTGGAAGCCTTCTTGAAGATAGAATCTGGGGGCTTGTCTTGCTCAGTAAAAGGCAGATTGAAGGTCTGGCTCTATTCAAGTCTATAGCTCAGTTTCTTTAAGCTCTAAAGTCAATTTTTTTTTTTCTAGGGAGAAGATATTTCCTCAAAATTTATAGTCTACTTTCTCCACAAACTAAAATATGCTTCAGGTCTATCATTGTAACACTTCCATATCCTGTAGTTATTTTCAAACCAAACTAACCAAATATATATATATATATATATCCAATCCCTGAGGCGATTTTGCATTTCTTTTATTTCACCTAATATGTTTTCTAACATTCTATATTGTAGATTCAGGCAATCTACATCTTGTTCTATTTTAGAATTACTATGATCATGTTTGTGCCTCTCACAGACTTGTGATGTAAAAACAAGCCTCTTCATTTTGGTGCTGGTATAGATTCCACATGAAGTAGTCTTCCTCTTGTGCATCTTGTTAAGGACATAAAAAATATAGATTATTATTGGTAACCTGGTACTTAGCCCATCACATCCATATGGGAAAATAGGCACATATAATATGTTAAATTCTTCAACTAGTTCACATGCTTGGTCCCATCAATTAAATTTTGATTCCCATTAAATCTGGTATCATCTTAAAATTCTCACTAAGCTAAATTTCACATTATTCAAACCTAGATTAATCTTTATCTAGTTGTAACAAGTGAAAATTAATGTGCAACAGGAATGAGAATGACCAATCTGATTACAAAGTTTGAAAAATTATACAGTATCCAACAGCTACACACAGTATTAATAAGTAATTGTAATTATTTATGAGTGAAATTTATGGTATTATTTTTTCAAGTGACTAAGAAGTTGTTAGGACATAAATACTTAACAAATTATTTTGACACAGCTACTTAGTAAACTGTTGGATATTTCTTCTGGCCATGGGTGCCGTGAAATTATTATTGAGACTTTAAGGGTACCACCACTTTTGTACTTAGAACCTTTGGGTTGTTGTTTTTTCCTTCTCTTCTCGATGGGGGTAAGGAGTAAAGACCTTAAAAAGTTGTATCTTGATTCAGTCGCAGTGGTCTCAGAACATAGAGTATTTAGTGTGACCAGTGCCCGGATGTTGGGAGCACTTAATAAATGCTTGTTGACATGTTGAATAAAAGGGCAACATATAAGACAAATGGTTATTTGAGTGGGGGTTAGCACTAAATTTGAGAGATTAGGAAAAGTCTCCAGAAGGAAGTGGCACTTTCATGGAATTTTAAGGGAGTTCCAGGTTCTAAGAGGTGGAGGTGAGAAAATAGAATATTTTAGGTATAGGAATGGCTTTCCCAAAAAGCACAGAAATATTTGATGATATGTGGTCTATGGGGAAAGCACACAGATCAATCAGCATAACAGTTTGAACAATAATTGCCTGTTCTTCCCCAGTCACTTGCTCTGTGGATAGTTAACAGTGTAGTATCTAGCACATAGTAAACACTTAATAAATGTTGATTGATTGATTAATTTGTTGTTGTTGAGTTGTTTCTGTTGTGACCCACTCTTCATGACCCAGTTTGGGGTTTTCTTGGCAGAGACACTGAAGTGGTCTGCCATTTCCTTCTCCAGCTCATTTTACAGATGAGGAAACTGAGGCAATCAGGGTTAAATGATTTGTTTAAGTCACACAGGTTGGAAATATCTGAGGTCAATTTTGAATTCAAGAAGATGTCTTCCTGATTCCAAGCCCGGGGCTTTATTTGCTGTGCCACCTAGCTGCCGGATTAATTGATAGTTGAGCCAATTCTTACCTAATGATGGATCTCATTTAAGAGACTCTGAAATATTTTGGAGCTTAAGACAAAGACCCTATCTTGAAGAGGAGGAGACTAAGCCAAATTACTTTGGGAAAATGATCTCAAGCTTCTTGAAATAAAAGCCCAGATTTTTTTCTAATTAAAAATTTTTTAATGGTATATTATTTTTCCAATTACAAGTAAAGGTGGTTTTTAACATTCATTTTTGTAAGATTTTGAGTTTCAATTTTCTACCTCCCTTCTATACTTCCCCCCTCCTCAAGAGAGCAAACAATCTGATACAGGTGATATATGCACAATCAGTTCTGAACACATTTCCATATAAGTCACGTTGGGAAAGAAAAATCAGGACAAAAGGGAAAAACACAAGGAAACAGCAACAAAAGGTGAAAATGGTATGCTTCAATTCACATTCAATCTCCATGGTTTTTTCTTTGGAAACAAATGGCACTATCCATCTAAAGCCTATTGGAATTGTTTTGGATCATTATATTGCTGAGAAGGTCTAACGTCTATTATAGTTGATCATCACACAATCTTGCTGTTACTGTTTACAGTGTTTTCCTGGTTCTCCTCACTTCATCAGCATCAATCACGTAAGTCTTTCCAGGTTTTTCTGATATCAGCTTGTTGATCATTTCCTATAGAACAATAATATTCCATTACATTCATATACCATAACTTACTCAGCCATTCCCCACTTGATGGGCATTTCTTCTATTTCCAATTCTTTGCCACCACAAAAAGAGCTGTTACATTTTTGCACATGTGGGTTCAAAGGCCCATCTTTTAAACATCAATATGCTCCTTGAATATGATTTCTTGAAAGACACATGGTGGGTGTAAGCACATTGGAACATGCAATGACTTTTGCCTGTTCAAATCAGCAGTGCTATTTGGCTATAAAACATATCCAGAGAATTAAAGTTGCAAGTTCCTTAAAAGGCAATGGATAGAAGCAAGGTGAGTGCCAGTCATCTGTTGCATGTTACCAGTAAGGAAATGTTCAAGGTAAGATGACTTCTGCAATTATAGAACAATAGATTTAGAATGGGAGATAGTTAGGGAGATGGAGGTGGGTCAGTTATGCAGCAAGAAAAATATGCTATAACTGGCAGACAGACCGTGGACTTCGGTGATATTCTCACAACTTTAAGGGAGGTTCCCAACAATTGAGTGAACCCCATCATGAGAATTTACGAGGGAAGATAGATGAGAGTCATGTAGAAGAAGAAGGCATGGATGACTTGCTATCTGCATTCTTAGAAAGTGTATGCACATTGATAATCCCATATCACAGTATAGGAAAAGATAGGTGGTGTAAAGTTGCAGGTAGCTAGGTGGCTCTGGATAAATTTCTAGGTGTAGAGTTAGGAAGGCTCATCTTCCTGAGTTCAAGTCTGCCAGCTATGACTCACTTAATCCTGTTTGCCTCAGTATACTCATCTGTAAAATGAAGGAAATGGCAAACCACTCCAGCATCTTTGTGAAGAAAACTCCATACATTAGATTACATGCCATTTAGGGGAGAGGATAGAGAGAAGGGGGGAAAATTGGGACGCAAGGCTTTCAATTAAAAAAAAAAAGAAAAGAAAAAGAAAACTCCAAATGAGGTCATGAAGAATTGAACAAGATTTAACAACAACAGAGTGGTGGCTTATTGTTGTTTCCTAAGGAAACCAAATACCAGTTTCATTCATTGCTTAAACTTTCACACCAACAGATCCATGAAGCTGTATAAAAGCATTTGTATGGTTAAGAAACACTTTTGCCTCACAACTAAAGTAAATCTGAATCTTGACAACAATGGGCTTAGACCCTTTATTCAAGAGACTGGTTCTGCGATTTAATCATATATCAGTTTGCTTTCAGGGACTTGCTCTCTTCTGACTTGAAGTGGAACATTCTGATTATTTGATCAATGAATCAATCCACTCCAGGGGCTGTCTTTAAGACTCAGCAGAAGTTTCCTAAGGCTGAGAGATAATATTTCGATTTGTGAAGAGATACAGGTGCCTACCTGATTAACTGAGATGAAATTGAAATTCCTTTTATGAAATTGAAAGGTCACACAGTCTGGGAAAGAGAACCATCCCAAGTAAGGATTCAGGTGGTGCTGTCTATCCCAGACTTCCTGAGATAAGCTTTGAACCACATCTGGCCAATTCCTCTTTGGATTCCTATCCAGTGAGCCCTTTTTATCCAAAGTGACTTTGATTTGAATAGACTATAATGGAGGCTGACATACTTCATATCACTAAAATGTATGTGGGAACAAAGTTTATCTTGATCATGGACTGAAATGGCCTAATAATTCCCACTTCCCACATCTAAACCCAGATCCTTAAATTTCAGAATTGTGAGGTTCTGTGAGGTAGCATTTGGAGAGGTAGATTTTTAGAACCAGGAAATCTATTATTTCACAAGGGAAATGGATTCAATAGCTTGATTTTAAAAACAATCTTTATGGATTCAACTACCAAAGCAGAGATTAATGCAAAGACTTCATTGCTTAAAGTCTTTGATAAACTGGAATTATTCTTGGCCATGGGGATTCTTTTCTATAGATCAGAGGTCTCTTCAAGCATTTGTAATTAACACGAACATGAAGAAATAAAGACATTATTTAGCACTGCTTCTTTCTTTAGTTGTGCTTTAAAAAAAAGATTTTAAGCGGATATAGACAAAGAGATTATTTACTTCACTAATCTCAAGTCTAGAGGGATGATGATGAGACATATACTTTTCTTTAGAGCAAGGTGGTAGACTATGGGTACAGAATGTTGCATATGCTGTTGGATAAGGTGACCATATCCATTAGTTTTGCTTAACTAAGAAACGACAAACCCAAAGCATCAATAAAACATTTTATTTTTAAAATAAAATTATTTTTCCGAGAGGCTGGGCTACACCATCTAGAAAGAGTCTAGAGGTCTTCTGGAGAGCCTTCCTTATTCAAAGAAGGTCAGGAATGCTGTCTGGCAGCAGTGGCTACCATATCAAGCCACACTGAGTTTGGTCCTTTCTCTTTCTCATACATCCACATTTTCTCTGGATTCAAGTCTTATTTCAGAGAGAACCTACTTACCAGTTGTAGTATGGATGGGCAAAAAGCTTCATTTTTATTTTTCACTAACCTCTAAATGAAATTTGGCATTTACTCAAATTATTTAAAAACCATGACTCTGAAGAGGATCTATCCATTTCACTAGACTGTCAAAGGTGTCCATAGCACTCCCCCCCCCAAAAAAAGTTTATATATTCATGGCATAAGGGGACATAATTGTTGTTATTCAGTTGTGTCTGAATGTTTGTGATCTCATTTGGGATTCTCTTGGCAAAGATACTGGAGTGGTTTGCCATTTCCTTCTCCAGCTCATTTTACAGATGAGGAAACTGAGGCAAACAGGGTGAAATGACTTGTCTAGGATCACAAAGCCAGTAAGTATCTAACGCCAGACTTGAGCCTACCTGACTGCAAGCCTAGCATTCTATCCATTGTGCAACCTATAAGCCGACAAGGGGGGGGGGCATATTTTTTTTAGATCCCTTCTTGTTCTAAGACATAATGACACCTTAACCTATTTGAGTTGAACATTGGAAAAAGCCTCAGAAAGATCTCCCTGTTTCTAGAAGACTTACCCAAAATTCTCAGCAGGGCTCCCACGTTCCACTTTAGCAGCTTCTGATGACTTTGCAGACATTGCATATTTCTATTTTAATGACAATTCTGCTCACCTGTAGTCTAATTTCTTTCTATAAGCCTGTGCTCTGTGGCCCAGTTTGATTTCGCCTTACATTGGTAAACTTAATTTTTCCAATCCTGGATTTCAATTCTTTAAACCTTGTAGGATGGCATATGAAGCCTGAGACAATCCTCTGATAAAAAGATGAGTGTGATTAACTTAACAAATCATACCAGCTGGTGCAGCTTGGTGCCAAGAGGAGAGGATGATCAATAACTTCCCAGTACATGACCAACTTGTACCTAAACAATGGGAGAAAATCAATAATTACATCATGAAACTATTTTTTTTAATAAACTCATTTTAAAAATTAAAATCTATGTAATTAAGATATTGCCCAGGGAACCAAATTAAGCTTAATGGTACTTCCTGGCAGACACTGGTGCCTTAACTGAACTGGTAATTACACCGCAGAAAGATTGATTCGACTGATTAGCTGGCACATATTACCTGAGATAAACAAAATGTGATTGAGATTTACTTCCCATGAAATCGCCTTTGTCGTGGAAAAGAAAAGAGATGGCTAACATTTAATGACTTCCAATGACATTTAACTATTTACATGCTAGATGGTGCTTTGAAAAGGAATAGACAAGACTTAAGACAATCATGAAAAAGAAAAGGAAGACCTTGAAAGGAAGATCTTGAAAGATCCAAGAAAGATCTCGGATGATCCATGAAGTTTGGGTAAATGTGAATGGGATTATTTCTAAGAATCTAAAGGGTATCACAGTGTCAGAGCTGAGGGACTTCAGAGGCTATTTGCTCAGAATATTGATTATGAAGTTAGATTCAGATCCTATCTCTGATGCTGGGTGTGACCTTGGGCAAGATACAACCTTCCTGGACCTCTGATTGCTCATCTGTAAAATGGCATGAAATCCTAGTTCTTAGTAGTGAAGAAAAACTTCACAAATGACTATTTGTGGTTTTTTCAGGCAGAAAGTAGCAATAAAATATAATCATAAGGAGTATGCTGTCTTTGAAATCCAAAAAGAAAAAAAAATAGATCATCTCTACACAATAGTCATCTTCTCTAGGGAATTATATCACAGAATGAAAGGATTTGAGGGTTTGGAAGGGCTTTCATGACCATCCCATACATTAATGAGATTCTCACTATGCCATATCTTGCTAGCTGTCCTATGGCCTCTGCCTGAAGCCTTCCAAGCAATGGAACCTACCACTTCTCAAGGGAACCCATTCATTTTTGGACAGCCCTATTTATTAAAAAAAATTTGTCCTTAGATTGTAATTTCACCCGGTAGTTCTGCTCACTGGAATAAAATTAAGTAAGTCCATTTGCATGCTATTTGTTATATATTTGTTAACCATGTAACAGATAGCCTTTTAATTAGTTGAGAACAGCTCTCATATCACCTCCTAGCTTTCTCCTTTTCAGGCTAAATATGCTTGGTTATTTGCTGATCTCTATAGGACATGGATTAAAGGTTTTTCACCATCCTGACTGACCTCCTCTACATTCCAGTTGACTTATTAATGTCCTTCAAACATGGTACTTAGAATTGAGCACAAGATAAGACCAAGGACTATTTACTTTTTTTCAGTTCTGTACAATTCTTTGTGACTCCATTTTGGGGTTTTCTTGGCAGAAATACTGGAGTCGTTTGCCATTTCCTTCTCAAGCTCATTTTAGAGCTGAAACTGAGACAAACAGGATTGTGGTGACTAGGGTTATATATTTAGTAGGGTCTTGAGACCATATTTGAACTGAGGAAAATGAAGACCTGGTGCTCTATCCACTGCGCTACCTACTTCCCTTGACTCTCAGCTCCCTATTTCAGGGAACTATTCCTCCCTTAATGCAGCCCACCATCATGTCAACTTTTTTGACTGCCATATCACACAACTGACTCATGTTGAGTCAAATCTTTATCAGATCAACTGCAATTTAATCATCCCTCTCTTATGCTTGTGAAGTTGATTTTTTTTTTGTATCCAAGTACAAGAATTTACATTTATCCCTGTTGAATGTATTCTAATTAGCTAAATGCTATATCTGTTTGTATACTGACTTTGTCACCCATTGCATTAGCTAGTCTTCCTTACTTTGTATCTTCAAAAGTGATAAACATACCATTTTTATCTAGGTCATTGATAAAATATTAAACAAGACAAGATACCAACCACAGATCCCTGAGATATTTCACTGGATACTAGCTGCCACATTAATATCTGAACCTCTCAGATAGTCAAGAAACATTTATTAATTGCCTACTATGTGTCATAAGAGCTATTCTTATGAATCCGACCAGTTCTGAATCTATTTCATTATATTATTTCATCCACATCTCTTAAACTTCTGCTTAGAATAGTATAAGATACTTTATCAAAAAGCTTTGCTAAAATTTAGGTAAATATATATCTGTAGCATTCCTCATATTTACTTGTTTAGTCATCCTTTAAGAATCCAGAAAATAATAGTGAGGTTTGTCTGGCACAACCTGTTCTTCATGAAGTCTTGCTGACTCTTTGTAATTACCAGTTCCCTTTCTACATGTTCACCAACTATTTCTTTAATCATCCGATCTAGACTTTTCCTAGGCATTGAAGTCAATCTCACTGATTTATTGATTGTAGAATCTTGTCTTGTCTTGTCTTGTCTTGTCTTGTTTTCTCTCTCTCTCTCTCTCTCTCTCTCTCTCTCTCTCTCTCTCTCTCTTTCTGTCTCTCTCTTTTGGAAAACTAGCACAACAGTTGTTCTTCACTCTTGTGGTACTTTTCTCATTTCCATTTCCTTTCAAATATCACTGCCAGAAACTCACCAATCATGTCTGCTGCTTCTCTCAATACCTAAAATATGTTTCTTGGGGATCAGATGACTTTCATTCATCAATTTATGATCCTTTATGATCTCCTTACAGATCTCTTGATTGGTCATCTTTGCTCTGTCATTTCCAGTGTAAAGATTGTTCTTCGTTTCAGGGAAAATAGAGACATCATTGTGACTTAGCCAACAAGTTTCTATTTAAATGCTGGAAATTTATGTTTGCCATCATGACACTCACCACTGACAAAGCTAATGTGTTTATAGTATAACTCTAGGGGCTCATTTTCCAAACGAACTCAGAGAGATCCAAGATTAATCCTGGAGGACAGATTGGGGCAAAGGCTGAGAGCAACCTTTAAGGAAGAATTAATGGATTTGACTACACAGCTACTGCCATTAAAAACAAATGAGAATAATTCTTTCTAATAAATGTAAATTACCTTCAGAAAATAATACTGGCTATAAAGTTCCTTAAATATTTCAAAAAATTTTTTTCTCTCCCCAAAATTGCACATTAATTCCTTAAAGGAAGGAAAAAAGGCCAGTCAAGTTTAGCAGTGGGGGTGGAATATATTAACTTGTTGTGAAACTAATATTAATAAGTTCTGATAAACCACTGCCATCGGACCAGCCAAGGGAACTTTGGCTATTCTCTGTATATAAAACTCACAAGATAGAATTCTAAATAACTTAGGCTGGTTTCTTTTAAGGTTTACAAAGACATCCATTTCTATGAGTGTCATATATAAAGTGCTTCACACATTACTATATTAGTTCATTATTGGCTCATTTTCCTTTTGCATGAAACTGCTTACCAGAAACAAATTTTCAAACTGAAATATAGTTGCATGATGGGAAATATAGGCAAATCACCAGTTGGAAAGCAGTATCATACTCTGGATTTCTATTTTAAGAGTTGTTTTAGTTGATGGGTCAGCAGGGAAATGGACATCTGTTTGCCAAGTGTTTAGTAATAGAAACAGCAAGTGTTAAGCGTAGAGGTAAGAACAAGTTTCGATAACTATATATTTTTCTTTTTCTTTGCTATCTAATCTGCAAAATAGTCTTTGAATACAGTGTGGCAGCAGGTGGCAGTAATATACAAAGGATACACTATTCCCTTGACTTTTTCAAGTTTTCTGGAAGCTAAAAAGATCTTTAACTTTAGCTGAGAATTTCAAAAACATCACAAACTAATGGTTCATATTTTTAATATTTTTTCAATATTTTCTATAGTGATTATCAGAGCTTGGGGTAAATATGCCAAGTTAAAAAATTACTATACACCTTTGGAGAGGAAAAAAAGTATGTCTTGTATAGAGTTGCTATTTCATACTTTAAATGGTCCTTTCTACTCTGTTTTAATGTTGAAAAACCAATAGTACTCAATTATGATTATATAATTCAAGCACACTCATCTTCCCTATAAATCTCCATCTTGTGCCAAAAAGATAAGAGGAGAAAAGAAAAGGCTTAGTAACATATCAGTCGTTCAGTATTCATTTTTCAATTTTAGTCATTCATTGTTTTAAAAGATATATTTTTAAATTCATCTTGAAGGATTCAGGAAGATAAGAAAAGGTTTCTTCTTGTATTCCTGCTAGCCTAAATTCCTAAAAAATATCACTGATTGGGAAAAAAAACTGACAAGTTGAAAAATATCTTTTCCTCAGATATCATGGGCAAAAGTCTGATATTCAAGATATGTAGGGAATTGACGCAAATATAATGGATCAAAAGGCATTTCCCAATACATAAGTGGTCAAAGAATAAGGACTGACAGTTTTCCAAAGAAGAAATGCTAGTCATTAACAATAACATGAAAAAATGCTTAGAAATCCCTAAGAGTAAGAGAAATCTAATTTAAAAGAGTTCTGAGGTTTTATTTAAGCCCTCAAAGTACAAAGATGATATAAGTCAGAAGTAGTGATTATTACGGGGCTTTGGGAAGTCAGGCCTACTAAGATATTGTTGGTTTCTATTGGAAATCAGTCTAGCTGTTCCGAAAAACATTTTAGAATTATGAAAGAAAATGAATGAATGAATAAATGAAACATTTATTAGATGCTTATTATGTGCAAAGAAAGACCTGGCCTAAGTACTAGAGATAGACATAGAAAAGTAAGACAATCCCTTCTCTTAAGGAACTCACCTAGAAGGTAAAGTAGGGGAGACAACACAAAACAGATGGAAAAAGTACATAGTCCTTAGAGTGCAGCAGGAAAGCACTTGTTATTGTCGCTTTTTAAATGCCATTTCCACTGATAAAATTCTAATAAATTTTGACAATGCCAAAGACTTTGGTGACAAGTTATTGAATTGTTCATATTCTTCAACTCAGTGATTTCACTACTGGGTATATAAATCAAAAGAAGTCAAGGACAGAAAGAAAGCCCTAATAAATATCAAAATATCCATTCTAGTATTTGTTGTGATTTTTTAAAAAACTGGGAAGGCATATATTTATTCATTGAAGAATGATTGAATAAATTATGGCATATAAATCAAAATAAGTAAAAAGCTTCTAAAATTCTAAAAAAAACTGGAAAGAAGACGTATGTCTATTCATCAAAGAATTGTTGAATAAATTATGGCTCATAAATGTAATGAAATTTTGTGGCACTAGAAACAACAAATAGGAATTCACAGGGACTTGGGAACACTTTATGAACTCATACAGAGGGAAGAATGAAACAACATACAAAATAACTACTGGTGGAAGAGAAGAAATTACACTTGACCTCTTAGGCACAGAAATAATCTTAATAATTTGTCATTTTTCTAAATCTAAGCTTTTAGAGAGAGATATATAAACAGACATATCCAAACCCTTCCTCTTATCTTAGGATGTGTCTCTCACATATAATAATTTGAATAAGGAACTTTGAACAAGAAAAAGTGACAATATATTAAAATGCAGCTTTAGGTCAATGTTCTTGAACTATAATCCTTATTTTCCTACTATTCAAACTATTGGTTTCCTTCCTTGACCACTCCTTGGGAAGATGGAAGAGGCAGAGCCAAAAAATATTGTGGTAGCAGGAAGTTCAGTCAGTTCCCTCACACAGTTCTCCAAACAAAAATTTTAAAAATGAAACAGGCAGAATCCTAATTAGGAAATTAAAAACAAAACAAAACTCTACTCATCTTTTAGACCAATTCTACAGAGGGATTCAGAGCTCTGCAGACAGTGGGGACCAGGTCCAGGCGAGAGCATGTGTGGCTGATGGATCACTCCAGCACAGGAAGAGCTGTCTGTGGGCCTGGGCCAAGAACTGTCTCAGACCCAGCACAGAGAGGCTTATATTTGTCATGTACCAAGTGCCATTCACTTTGTCATTCATTGTGCAGTTCCAGGGCAGATTGCAGAGGACTTGTACCCAAGGTAGCATCCCAGGGTAAGAGAAATTGGTACTAGGCTTTGTTTTGAAAGAAGAGCAAGTTCAGAATCAAATAGCACCTGTGGGGCTCACAAGTCCCAGGAAAGGAGAGGGAGTCTCATTTCCTGCCTTCAGCCAAGTCTGAAACCTGAAGCAGAATAACAGGGGTGAGAATCCCAAAATAAAAGGGAGCTGGGTGACTCCATGAGACTACAAGAAGTATTAAAACAAAGTCAAAAGACTGAAAAAAAAACAAAAAGAAAATAAAATGTAAGGTCCCTCATAGCAAAAACAATTGGCCTGGAAACCAGATCAAGAAGGAAAAATTTAAGAATTGCTGGACCATTGAATCAAGAGCTCAGACATCATATTTCGAGACATCTTAAAAGAAATCATCCCAGAGCTCTTAGAACCAGAAGGCAAAATGGAAAGAGAAAGAATCAATGAGTTTCCACTAGAAAGAGACTCCAAAATGAAAATTTTCAGGAACATTATAACCAAAAATGCAGAACTTCCAGGTTAATGAAAGAATACTACAAGTAGTCAAGAAGAAAAAAAAAATCAAGTACTAAGAAGCCACAGTCAGGATCATACACAATTTAGCATTTTCTATTATAAAAGACCAGAGAGAGTGGAATATGATATTCTAAAAGGCAAAAATATGAGCTTATAGCCCAAAGAACTTACTGAGAAAAATTGAGTATAATCTTATAGAAGTGCTGAGGGAAATGAATTTTTAATAAAAGAAAAGACTTCCAGGCCTTCCTGATGAAAAGAACAGAGCTTTGTAGAAACTATGAAGTACAAACCCAGGACTCAAAAGAAACTTTAAAAGGTCAGCATGTAAGATCGTTCAATCATCAGGAACTAAATAAACTAGGATAAACCCCCTACCTCCTAATAAGAGGTGATGCATGTGTCCCCTTTGAACCTTAGAACCCTCAGAAATCTTAGAGGGAGTCTAATTTAAAAGAAGATCTGGGATCTTGATGATCTTAAAAGAAGAATGAAAGGGGAGGGAAAGAGGAATACACTGTGGGAGGAAAGGAAAAGTTGAGGGAAATGTATCAAGGTGCAAAATAGAAGATAATGAAACAAGGAGAAAATGATGGGAAGAGTAGCTGACACTGCCCCTCACTTGAATCTGCACTAGTCAAAGGAAGGAATAATACGCACACAAAGTTAGGCAAAGAAATGTATTTTACTCAATAGGGAAATAAGTAAAGGGGAGAAAGGGGTGGGAAAATTAGAATAAGGGAGGAATCCTTCCTAGACAAGCTCTAAGTATGCTTAGAGGTGATAGAGAATGGGTATACAAGGCAGTACACATAAACTGGGAAATGGCTAAACAAATTATGGTACATTGATGTAATGGATCACCATTGTGCATTAAAAAACGATAACTTCCTGGGCAAGTCACTTAACCCCAATTGCCTCAGCAAAAAATAAATAAATAAAATAAAAAATGATAAACAGGATGGTTTTAGAGAAATCTGAGGATATTTATATGAAATGATGCAAAGTGAAATGAGCAGAACAAAAGAACAATTTATACTACATTAATAAATACTATTATATACTATATAAATATATTAAATATTTAATTGATAAAACTAAGGAGAAATTCTATCTCGTAAAAAACAAAAAAAAATTTTAAAATCATAAGTGAAAAGCGTATTGAAAAACAACTGAACTCAGATTAAAAGTAATGACCCATATTGATTCCAAAATGTAGAGACTGAAATACACTTCTGTTTTCTCTGTAGAGGTGAACTAGCACATAGGCTATTGCGCGCTCTAGTAGATGTCATCATTGTATCAGATGATTTTGCTTAACTATTTTCCTTAGTTTCAATGGAGGGTGCTATGGTGGGGAGAATATCAGGAAATGTCTTTGGTGTAAAACACAATAAATAAATAAAACATCAATAAAACTTTTTTTTAAAGTTACTCATGACTTAAGAATATATCTTTTTCCAGATGCAGAATGGCCCTAATTGCAACCTACCTATTCACAGAGAAAGTGCCTCAAACATCCAGGAAGGAAGTGGTGATATGTAGTTGACATTTGTTGGGTTTGGGATGTTTGTTGCTGTAAGTATTGAGCACTCTGAAATAGATTTACAAAAGCAGAGATGACATGACTTCATGAAGCTCATAAGTATAGATTTAAAGATTAGAAGAACTTGAGATATATCAAATTCACTCATTCATTTTTACCAAAGAAAAAATCAAGACTTAGGGGAAGTACTTTGCCCAAGATTATACAGATATAAGTAGTGGGGTTGAAATGAAAAATCTAGGTCCCTCGACTCCAAACCTATACATATATATGAATTCATACACATATATGTATGAATATATATATTCATTTATTCAAACCTTCTATAACAAGACTGGTCAATAGCAGTACAATTTGTAAAGCATGTATAGGTGTTCTGTGACTATTTTTTATCCTCAGTTGATTGCTAAATCAGAACAGAGTGAGCATATAAAAGTTCCAAATAGATCAAAGCTTTCTTTCCCTGATGGTTTTTAAATGAAGAAAGATATTATAAGCCTTTGAATGAGGATGGCCTTCCCACACCTGGTTGCCATATGAATATGTGTCTCTGTTGTGTTATAAATATTTAGAAGTGTCTACTATGTGCCAGTCACTACACTAAACACTAGGGATACAAAGCAAAAAAACACAACTCCTGCTTTGTGGGAGCTCACAGTCTAATTAGGCAGTCAATATTATGTAGGTTTTTAGAGGTATAAATTTTCCCTTATGATGTACTGCTTTGACTTCATCTGACAGATTTTTGTATGTTGTCTCATTGGTGTCATTATCTGTAATGAAATTATTGTTTCCATGATTTGTCCTATAAGCTACTTATTCTTTAGGACTAGATTATTTAGTTTCCAGTTAATTTTTAATTCTGTTTTTCAAAGGCTCTTTGTAATTTTTCAATTGCAAATTTGAATGTGTTTTTTATTACATTATGGTATGGAAAGGGTACATTTAATATTTCTGCTTTTCTGCATTTGTTTGTGAGGTTTTTAATGCCCTAATACATGGTCAGTTTATGTGAGGATGTCATGCAAAACTAAGAGACAATTGTATTCCTTTCCTTAACATTCTCTAGAGAGCTTTCATATCCAACTTTTCTAAAATTCTATTCATCTCTTTAACTTCTTTTTTTAGTTAATAGTTAGATTTATCTAAATCTAAGAGGGATAAATTGAGGTCCCCCACTAGTATAGTTTTACTTTTTATTTCCTCCTGCATCTCCTTTAGCTTTTCCTTAAAGAATTTGTATACTATGCTATTTGGTGCATATATGGTAAGTAATGATATTACTTCATTGTCTATAGTAGTTTTTCTTAAGGTGTAATTTGCCTGATTATTTCTTTTTAATAAGGTCTACTTTTGCTTTTGCATTATCAGAAATCATAATTGCTATCCCTGCCTTTTTTATTTCAGTTGAAGTAGAATAGATTTGATTTCAGCCCTTTATCCTAACTCTGTGTGTATGTTCCTGTTTCAAGTGTTTCTCTAGTAAACAACATATTGTTTGATTCTGGTTTCTAATCCATTCTACTATCTTCTTTCATGTTATGGGTGAGTTCATGCCATTCATATTCACAGTTATGATTGCTAATTGTATATTTCTCTGTACCTTATCCTATTTATCCTTTTCTTTTTTATCCTGTCTCCTTTTCAAGAGTTACTTTTGTTTTTGATCCCTGCCTCCCTTAATTTACCTTCTTTTTAAAAATTATTTATTTATTTTTAAAAAATTAATGTAACAAATTTTTAATGAAAGCTTTTTATTTTCAAAATATATACATGGATAATTTTTCATTCATCCTTACAAAACCTTGTGTTCTGATTTTTTTCCTCCCTTCCACTAGACAGCAAGTGATCCAACATGTGTTAAACATGTGCAATTCCTCTATACATATTTCCACATTTATCATACTGCACAAGAAAAATCAGATCAAAAAGGAAAAAAAAATGAGAAAGAAAATAAAATGCAAGCAAACAATAAAAAGAGTGAAAATGCTATGTTGTGATCCACATTCAGTTCCTACAATCCTCTTTCTGGCTATAGATGGCTCTCTTCATCCCAAGGACATTGGAACTGGCCTGAATCACCTCACTGTTGAAGAGTCACGATCAGAATTGATCATCATACAGTATTGTTGTTGCCGTGTACATTGATGTCCTGGTTCTGCTCATTTCGCTCAGCATCAGTTCATTGTAGGTCTCTCCAAGCTTCTCTGAAATCATCCCGCTGGTCGTTTCTTACAGAACAATAATATTCCATGGCATTCATATACCATAATTTATTCAGCCATTCTCCAACTGATGTTGGAAACTCCACTAGTTTCCAGTTTCTTGCCACTACAAAAAGGGCTATTACAAAAATTACTCTCTTATTTATCATCCTTTCCACTCTTCCCTCTAACCTTTTTCTTAGCCACTTTCCCTCCTACTTCCTTATGAAGCAAGATTTCTGTACCCAGTTCTCTGTGTGTGTTATTCTCTCTTTGAACCAGTTCAGATGAGTGAGGTTCATCTATTGCTTGATCCCCTTCCTTTTCCCCCTCCATTGTATAAAGCTTTCCTTGAGTGCTTCTTTTAACATAAAATAGTTTTCTCTTTCCCCAGTGCATGTGTCCCATTTGCTTTCCTTTTTGAGATTTTGCTCGTATTCTTTTTGTTGTTGTTGTTGTTATCCACTCATTTTCTCACCCTATTTTTTGTATTTGGACTTTGTTAGAGTTGGACTCTGCTCACTTCTGAGAAGGATGACTAAACTGAATATCTGTCTTTTCTATCCTTCTGCTGCTTCTACATATCTGTGTGAGGGTCTCTTAAGTAAGAATTATACCAACAAATTAGTATAATTCAAGAAGAGGTCCTTTCACTGTCCTTCTGATCTACATTCTGGTCCTTCCACGGGTTGGGCTCCTTCTTTCTCTCCTGGAATTGAGTAATGGGCAACAGAGCTGCTAAATGGCCTCCAATCCTATGCCCAGTAGTAGGATCCTCTGGTCTCTCTGCCCAGGTTTCTAATCCCTTAATATCCTTAAATGCTGGACTCGATTTTATTTCTGTCATGGTCATTGTCCAATAAGTAGGTTGTGCTCCTGGCTGTTTCTCACCCCAGTATCCACAGCTCTTTCTCTTTCTAAACTTCTGTGGGGTGGAAAAAAAACTAACTTTATTCTTGGCTTTCCCACTCAGAATTAGGTTGACATGTTTTCTGGGGTCATTATAGAAGAGGTTTGGGGGGCTTTGGCAATTATAACCACTTTGCCATCTTGACTTTGCAGCCGAGGGAGTCAATATGTAAACAACAAAGAAGCTAAATACAGGATAAATTTGAAATAATCAACAGAGGAAAGGCATTAGAATTAAGGGGGAATTGGGAAAGACTTCCTATTAAAAAAAAAAAGTGGGATTTTTTACTTTGGACTTGAAAGAAGCCAGGGAAGCCGGGAGGTAAAGTTGAGTAGGAGGAATATTCCAGGCCTGGAACTGAGGGTTGGAGGGTCTTGTTGATGTAACAGCAAGGATTCCAGGGTCACTGGCTTGATTACTATGTGAGGGTGAGGATAAGGTGTAAGAAGACTAGAAAGGTAAAAAGGGACTAGGTTATAAAGGGCTTTCAAACAGAGCCTTTTTATATTTGAGTCTAGACATGCTAGGGAGGCACTGGAAGTCACTGAGTAGGAGAGTGACATGGTCAGACTTGTGCTTGAGGAAAATCACTTTGTCCCAGAGGATGGACTGAAGTGGAAAAAAGATTTTTGGCAAGACAGACCAACCAGCAGGCCATTGCAACAGTCCAAGTGTGAGATAATTAGGGCCTGAAGCCGGGGTGGTGCAGAGGAAAAAATAGGCTTTTTAGAGAGATGTTAGGTAAAATGCACAGGCTTTGATGAGCTTGAACACAAGGCTGAGAGTGAGAAGGTAAGGAGGACATCTAGGTCGTGTGCTTGGGGGGCTGGGAGGCCTGCAGGTACCCTCAAGAATAAGAGGGAAGTTTGGAAGAAAGATAATGGGTTCAGTTTTGATCAAGTGGAGTTTAAGATATTTATGTGGCACTTGGGGATGAAAGATCAGAGGTAAGCAGAGGTAAGGTCGAATTAGTGGGTTTGAAAATCTTACAGAGATGATAATTGAATCCATGAGAAATGGTGAAATCACCAAGTAAAATGGTATTAAGGGAGAAGAGAAGAGGATCCAGAACAGAACCTTGTCTATATCTATAGTTTGCAGAAATGACTTGGATGAAGATCCAACAAGGGAGACTGACCAAAGTAGTTCTTCCATGGTCCCACTGAAAAGGATGAGAGTGAGTGACCAGTCCCATGAGAAGGACCCCAGTCCAAAGATCAGGAAGTTCCCTTGATCATCCTTATTACACTCTCCTGCAAGATAAATAGTTTCCATATCTAGCAAATTAACTGAAGAGAGCACAGGAAAGAGTAAAGTTATGAAAACTAAAAGACAAAAGAGTATCCAGGGGAAAGTGTTCAACAATCTCAAAGGCTACAGAGATCAAGAAAGAGGGATTAGAGCATTGGAATTGCAGTCAGGAAGACCCACTCAGATTTTTACTAGCTGAATGACTCTGGACAATTCATTTAATCTCAGCTTCCTCATCTATACAATGGAGATTATAATAGCACCTTGCTCTCAGAATTGGTGGTAAGATAAAAAAAAATAAAATATTATTTGTAAAGGGCTTTGAAAACCTTAGAGCATTACATAAATCAGGGATTCTTAAACTTTCTTCACTCATGACCCCTTTTCACACAAGAAATTTTTATTCAGCCCCAGGTATATAGGTATATAAAATAGATATATAAAATCAAATATTTGCTGATAATAAATCATAATTTTGTGACCTCCACATGCAGTTACATGATCCCATATGAGGTCCAGACCCACAGTTTAAGAAGTTTTTATATAAATGGTGGCTATTACTTCATTCTGTAGAGAGAGAGAGAGACAGAGACAGAGAGAGACAGAGGAGGAAGGAATAAGAGAGAAAGAGACAGAGACAGCCACAGAGACTCAGACCTTCACGTTATCCTGAAGATTTCACTCACTTCCAAATATTGTTATACAAATTCAACAACAAATATTTTAGAAAATTCTTAGGTTTCTGTCTATATGGTACTTCTAAATACCTGACTCAAACCAGACTATTAGGGGAAAAAAAGGGAAGAAAACCATAAAAGGAAAAGAAAAAGAAAGCAACCCAAGTTTTCCCTTTTGAAGGAGGTCTAGTCTCAAGTGAGTTCCCAGAACATGTAGGGTTTTTCCCAGCAAGGAGTGAGGATCTAGGATCAATTGGAAGTTGCCTTCTCAGCTTCATATGAGAAATCAAACTATCCTGGCTGAAAATTCATCTCTTGGGTTCTTTCAGCACAATAGGGTAACCTCAAAATTTCTCCATTGTATCCCTGTTGGTGCTGAAGGTACTTCCAAATGGAGATCTACACAAATTCTCTCCACTAGGTCCCTACAAATGCATAAAGCCCTCTCAGATTTTCAAGTGGATCTTGTCAAAGTCAGTGACATCAAATGAAGATCAAGGACTCACCAAAATTGATAATCAGGGTTTCTCAAAAAGAAATAAAACAAATTCAGAGAAGTCCTGAAGATGCTGTTTTGTCATTTGGGGTTTTCTTGGCAAAGACGCTGGAGTGGTTGGTCATTTCCTTCTCCAGCTCATTTTACAGATGAGAAAACTGAAGCAAACAGGGTGAAATGACTAGCCCAGTATCCCACAGATAGTAAGTGTGTGAAGCTGGATTTAAAGTTAGGTCCTCCACAACATAGCATTTTCACACTCTCTATTGATGTTTGCTTGCATTATGTTTTCCTTCTCACGTTTTTAAATTTTTTTTCCTGTACAGCAAGATAACTATAAATATGTATACACATATTTGATCTGTCAAATATTTTAACATAATTAGCATGTATTAGACTTCCTGCCATCTAGGGGAGAGGATAGAGGAAAGGAGGGAAAAATTTGTAACGGAAAGCATTGCCAGGGTCAATGTTGAAAAATTACCCATGCATATGTTTTACAAATAAAATAAATAAATTAATTTAAAAAAATAAAGTTAGGTCCTCCTGACTTCAGGGCTAGTGCTCTATCCACTGCCTGTGTGGGGCATCCCCAAAACAAGTTAAGTAACTGAGATTTCTGGAACTCAATCCCTCAGATCCTGAGTGAGTTCACAAGATCTGCCATGAGCTCTCCATCCCATAAGGGACTCCAGCTCAGGTCTCACATGGACAAAGGTCATCCTCAGAGAAGTGAAGGTCAGGATTTTTTCTTTACTCTTGATGACTCATTTTCCATAGGAGGGAATCTCTAAAAAGATATAATAATAATAATAATAATAATAAATGGTATGGCTTATGTCTAGAGTACCACCCAAGATATTCATTGTACTATATGGAGTCAGACCTTGAACACTGGTTTATTTCCTCCACCAGTGAAAATCCCTAAAACCCAGAAGACATCTAAACAAGCATTAACAATAATAGAAACTTAAAACAACCCCCCATCACACACATTAAACTACCCCCGAAAGGAAGTTGTGTGGGACTGCTGAAATATTAGCCATACATTTCACAGCAGCACGGGCTGACCGCCCAAAGGGACAGATTTCCTGGCCCGCCCTCATGGCGGGGACTTTTTTAACCCTTTCGGCTGTTGTCCCACCCGTTCCGCTCACCCACTCTTGCCCCCTCTGCCCAGCCCTTTTTCTGTGGGAGCCCTTCTCCATGTGGATTGAGGCAATCACCTCCTTCTGGGCAGTTGGCTCCTGCTCCAGATCTAGGTCTCTGATATTCGTGAGGGGGCTGCAAATCGCCACTTTTCGGGCTTGAAGAAAAGTGTTAGGAAGATGCTGTGTTTTAGGCAAGCGCACGGATAGAGCATTCACATGTCAGGGCGAAGGACAAGCCTTTGAGTCAGCTTACCGCGCGGATGTTACATCCTTACATGTATACAACGGGGCGTTTCAAGCTGCTGGTCCAGGTGCTGCCCCGGGTGCGTGCATTGCTGGCTATGGCTCTGCACCGATGGCAACGTAGAGAGAATGTGGGAGGGAGAAATAATGAGTGTATTGAGTGAAGTAAACGTGCTCGGGCAGAAAGCAAATATGGAGGCAGCAGAAATGAGATCACATAAGGAGAACCGGACTCGACTCCACCTGCACAAACTGGACGACTCCAGGTAGAAGGTAGGGCTTGCAGTATGTGGGCAGGTGGTGCTTCCTTACCTAACACGGATGAAGCAAAGTTCGCATCAGCGGAACATTGCCCTTTTCAGATGGAGGAGGAGGAGGCTAACCCATCCCAAGCTAGTGCTTGTGGGGCAGTGAATAGAGCGCCAGCTCTAAGTCAGGAGGACCTGAGTTCAAATCTG
>JAJPUD010000866.1:393929-404152 GCA_023553655.1 Myrmecobius fasciatus
TGGTCTTTTCTAACAGTCAAAATTAAAAATAAATGAATAAATACATGAAAATACAAGTCTGCCTTATATTAAAAAAAAGAATTGGAATACAAAGACAAAAATACAATATTCTTTGCCTTCAAGGAGCCTCGATTCTATGGGGAGACCAAGAATGTGAGTAAGTAAATACCAGAGTAAGGGAAGAGCTTCCAACAATTGGTGTAGAACAAAATATAGTTTCCTATGATGAGGTTGGTTTTAATATATGAACAAGATGAACTTAATGACCACTAATCCCTTTTATGAGACTCAGATATTTTTCTGTTTGGATCATGAAAGAGAACAGTGATGGGATGAGCAAGCAAATAAACCACATGGCTGGGACTTAGATAAGTTACAGAATTCAAGAGCTGGAGGCAGTTTTGGCATTTTATTTATAGGGGGGGGCATCAAGTGAGGGTGAAGAGAGTTTCTCTCCTTCTCTTACCCTGGCCTTTTGATTGGAACTACAGTTGGTTCCAGTAGGATCAGTAGGAGAAAGAACATTTTTCAGAGAGCAGAGTCATGCCCTCTAGACAGAGACAGGCCCAGAGAGACAGTTACCAGAAGGAGGAAGCAGCTAAAAGGAATATAATTCCTAAAAGAAGAAAAGAAGAATCAGACTATGGAGAAGCTGACCTTGGCAACCTAGCTGAGTATTCCACCCTTTTATTACACACAAGACAATCATGGATAGAAAGTAAACATATTTATCAAGTTGTAAAGACAAGGAGTAAAACAGTTGTAGGAAAGTTATACAAATTAGATTAAGAGAGAACATTTTAGCTTAATCAGAGAGAATAATCTCAATGGAGAATTGTGCTCTTAGTGCTTCTGAGAGAGCAGGTACTGGGAATTAAGGGACATGTTAGGAGGCTAGCTTTCTTCATGTATCCAAGCTCTGGAGATCTTCCATCTGCCATTTGTGTTTTGCCTCTTGCCTTTCATCTTTATCCACTTTTCTCTTTCCAGTCTCTCCACATATAAACTGTACACAGTGCCACATACTTAGGGGTCTGTAGCTTCATGATGCTGACTCCCCCTCCCCAACTCACCTGGGACAGAGGTATTATTTGTGCATGTTGCCTCCCCTTTTGAAATATAAGCTCCCTGAAGGTAAGAACTGTTCACTTTTGTCTTTGTCTCCAAGGCTTAACCTGGAGCTTGTCACATTCTAAATGCTGATTGTTTGGTTGATTTTATTCTTTAGCTATCATTTCCATATTCTTTTTTTCCAATGGTAAAAAAAAAATATTTTAAGAAAGACTGACCAGTTTATGATGCATCCAAAACCTGTCCTGTTTTGAAGAGTTCCAAAAGTTTATACATCATTACTCTTGGAAAATTTAAAGACAGTTATAAATAGCAATATCATTTCATATTCTAAGAATGAATGAGAATTAGTAAAAGACCTCTTCAGCCCATGGAAAGGAATCATGAAACACTTTCCTTTTCTTGCCTCTCTGGGCTGAGAATCCTTTGGAAATGTGTAGGATCATGCTTAGGAATAGGGGAGGCAAAGCACATGAGGTTGGGATCTGATAATAAGTCAAGTCAGCAAATATTTATTTAGTTACTGCATATTGGACCCTGTGCTAAGAACTGAGGATAGAAAAAAAGGCAAAAAATAGGAGTGGGATAGGGGAGACATTATATATCAACTATGTACAAACAAGATCTATGCAGGATAAATTGGGAATAATCTCAGAAGGAAGTATTAAGGGAGCAGGGAAAGGCTTTTTATGGAAGGTGGAATTTTAGCTGAGAGGCAGAGAAAGCCAAGAGAAAAGATGAGAAGGAAGAGAATCCTAGCCATGGGGATAGCCACTTAAAATGCCCAAAAGTGAGTGTATGGGTATGAGTAATGTGTAAGAGCATTGGAAAGGTAGAAAGGGGCCAGGTTACGCAGGGCTTCACAAGTCAAACAAAATGTCATATTGGATCCTGAAAGTAATAGGGAGCCACTGAAGTGTTGAAGGGAGGTAGGAGGTGAGAAGAGATGATAGAGACATGACGTGATGTGCTTATGATCAATTTGACAGGTGGGTGGAGACTGAGGCTGGGAGAGCAGCCAGCAGGTTATATAATAATTTATCATTGATATTCTTTCATCTCATAGACTAGGGAAGCTGAGGGATTTAGAGTCAGGGTTTGAGGGCCCAGAACCACTACTGTCAAACTCACTCCCCATCCTCACCCCCCAAACCAGCTTTTTACTTTAATCAGGCAGGTATACCTACAACCTCCTCACCTGAAGGAACTGGGATTCTTCATTTGAAACAGCTGGAATTATTCATTTGCAATATCCAAGCAAGCAGAATAGAGGATGAAGTAAAAGAAGCTCAGGCTCAGGGAATTTATCCCTGAGGAGGAAGGTGAGGCCTGAAGACATGAAACAGGCTAGACACAAATTCCTTGATCAGGGAGGAGTGCTTGAGTTTTTTTTTTTTTAGTTTAATTTTTTTATTAAAACTTTTTATTTTTAAAAAACATATGCATGGATAATTTTCAGCATTCACCCTTGCAAAACTTTATGTTCCAAATTTTTTCCCTCCCTTTTACCCACCTTTCTCTAGACAGCAAGTAATCCAAAATATGTTAAACATGTGCAATTCTTCTATACATGTTTCCATAATTATCATGCTGCACAAGAAAAATCAGATCAAAGAGGAAAAAAATGAGAAAGAAAACAAAAATGCAAGCAAACAACAACAAAAAGAGTCAAGATACTATATTGTGGTCCACACTCAAGTTTCCAGAGTCCTCTCCTTGGGTGTATATGGCTCTCTTCGTCACAAAATCATTGGAACTGGCCTGAATCATCTCATTGTTGAAAAGAGCCACGTCCTCAGAGCTGAGCATCATATAGTCTTGTTGTTGCCGTGTACAATGATCTCTTGGTTCTATTCATTTCACTTAGCATCAGTTCATGTAAGTCTCAGGGAGTGTCTTTATAAGAGTTTGTTCCTGAAGATTCCTAAAGTGCACAGAACATGCATAGGAATAACAAAATCTTCTCTTAGATTAGTTTTTGTCTTTCAGTCTCAGTTAATCCTCATAACAAATCTATCGGCTGTGTAATGATGTGTTGTTCTCTCCATTTGACAAATGAAGAAACTGAGACTGAGAGATATTAAGTTCACTTGCTCACAATTAGAGTAAGAATTCAAATGCAGTGATAAATGTGGAAATTTGTTTAGAAGAATTGCCCATGTTTAACCCATGTTGGATTACTTGCTGTCTGGGGGGGGGGAAGGGATGAAGAAATATTTGGAATAGAAGGTTTTGCAAGGATGAATGTTGAAAACTATCTTTGCATGTATTTTGGAAATAAAAACTACTCTTATTAAATTTTTAAAAAACAATTCAAATGCAGCTTTGTTAGTGAAACAAACAATTGGTTGGAGATGCAATGGAGACTACAGGCAATACCTTATTTTGACATCGTTCTTTAGCTGATTGGCTAAGTATCCTACAGCCCCACTGTTAGCTCAGAGGAAAGGGTATTTCTTTTTGAAGAGTTCCAAAAGTTTATACATCATTACTCTTGGAAAATTTATAGATTTTTCATTCCCCTGACTGATCAGCCTAGGCTGGCTTCCCAAAGGTGGGTGCCTGTGATTGCCAATGCATACCACAAAGTGTCTATCTATATCCTTGTTAGCTTTATGTAGCAAAAAAATCTTTTTTGCTGTTTCCTTGAATCAATCTCACCCCATTTTGATTTTGCCCTTAGGACCAACATAAATCTGGCCCAGAAACATAGGTTTTCTCAGAACCGTTGACCTTGGAGTCAGAAGGGTTTATTGGATCCCCTCAAATGGCCTAGCTCTTTGTGACGGGGGTCATCAGCTCACCTTTCTAGCCCCCTCTCCTTCCTCATAGGTAAAATATGGTTAAGAATGCTGACACACCCTGCTGCACAAAACTGTTGTGAGGAAATAATTCATAAACCATGGCATTATGCTGGGGAGCTATTATTAATTTGCCTCCAGTCTGAATTTCTTGTCTTTCTCCACTGTTTTATGAACAGGTCCCTACTTGTAAGTTCTTCATATTTGTACTGGGGCTGACTGACTGCACTCTTTCAGGGATTGGCTTGCCTGCCATGATTCTGCCTCCAGTCTCTCAAGTACCTTGAGGAGTTTGGAGTGTCTTTTTTCCACCTCAGCTCAAGCCAACATCAGCAGTATTCCCTCATTTTAAGGGATTAGTGTCTGGGAATCCAGTTCCATTTAGCCATTTAATTACTAACTGGCTTTTACAAAGAAATATTTACTTCACAGATGTAGCAAAAGCAAACATTTTCCTTTAATATTGTGGGGCCACAATTCCCAGGATACCCCTTTGTTTGGGGGTGGGGCAGGTGGGGAAGGGTCACATCTTAGTTCTCACATAGCCTTTGCTCCATCGTGTTCACATCTAAAGGTAGCATCACTTCAGGCTTGCACTGGTTTGGAGTCCTGGACCCAGGAATAGATCATTTGCAGCTAGGCTGATGGTGATGTTTTGCCTGGATTCATGAGTCCCTCTGGATTGAAGTCTTGGCCCAGATTAAAGAATCCATTCCTTACATCTAGAACAGAACCTAGCTGCCCCCAAATCATGGTGGGAGTGGACTCAGTCCCTTTTTAAATAGCCACTGGGGAAAAAGGATTCATTCCCACCATAAAACTCAGTGAGAAAATGTGAACCCATTCTTTAATTCTCACAATTTTTCCAGAAGTACAAATGGCCCTCACATAGGTGATTCATTTTAGCGAACGGATGGGATCTGTACATGTGCCAGACCTACATTATATACTTTGAAGTAGAAAGCTATTTTCTGTTTAATTAGCCAGTTCTCCTTTATTTTAATCTCTTCCTTCTGAGATTAACCCCTAGTCTTGTTTATAGGGTGTTTTTTTTGTACATAGTATGTGTATGTTGTATCTTCAATTAAAATAATACTACCAAAGTGGAATAAGCTGTGTTGAAATGTGTTATCCCATTATGCAAGCTCACACCCTAAGGTAGCATCACTTCCAGTTCTTACTAGTCTGGAGTGCAGAACTCACATATATCTGCTCACCTGGTACTAGGTAGGTTACAATACCTGGCCTGGATTCCTGAATCCAGGAAGTCTTCATTGGAAATCATCAAGCAAAGGTTGATTAACTACTTGTCTGATATATTATAAAGAAATTCTCTTATATGGGTCAGTTTAGATAGTCTGAGATTCTGTGATTACCTTATAATTATAATATTATAATTGTAATAATATTATTATATAATATAATATTATAATTATAATCAATTGCTTTGATTAATATTTTTAAAAGAAATATTCATTAGCAGAACTTATAGGCATACAATTTTCATTGTAAAAGAATTGATTGCAATGGTATTTGACCTGTATGAAATTTTCTATCTAAAAAAAAAGCATTATATTATTTTAACCATTTGTTTGTTTATTATTTGTTTGCTTCTTTTTTTCTTCTTTCTTATGGTTTTTTCCCTTTTGATCTGATTATTCTTGCACAGCATGACAAATATGGAAATATGTTTAGAAGAATTGTACATATTTACCTTAAATCAGAATGCTTACTGACTGGAAGAGGGGAATGAAGAGGGAGGGAGAAAAATTTGGAATATAAAGTTTTACAAAATTGAATATTGAAAACTATCTTTACATGTATTTGGAAAAATAAAGTACTGTTTAAAAATAGCATTAAGATCAAAGGATATGGACAATTTTCAGATGGTAAAATTAAAGCCATCTATGGTCAGATGAAAAAATGCTCTAAATCACTATTGATTAGGGAAATGCAGATTTTAAAACAACTCTGAAGTACCATTTCAAACCTCTCAAATTGGCTAATATGACAGGAAAAGATAATGATAAATGTTGGAGGGAATGTGGGAAAACTGGGACACTAATGCATTGTGGTGGACTTGTGAAGTGATCCAACCATTCTGGAGAACAATTTGGAACTATGTCCAAAGAGCTATCAAATTGTACATATCTTTTGACCTAGCAGTGCCAATACTGGATCTATATTCCGAGGAAATCAAAAAGGAAGGAAAAGGACCCACATGTGCCAAAAATGTTTGTGGCAGCTCTTTTTGTGGTGGTAAAGAACTAGAAAATTAATAGATACCCATCAATTGGAGAACAAGTTGTGGTATGTGAAGGTAATTGAATATTATTGTTCTATTAAAAATGATGGCCAAGATGGTTTTAGAAAGTCCTGGAAAGATATATATGAACTGGTGCTCAGTGAATCAAGCAGAACCAGGGATACACTGTACACAATAATAGAAAGATTGTGCAATGATCAACTATGAAAGACTTGGTTCTTCTCAATGATTCAGTAATCCAAGGCAATCCTAATAATCTTCGGATAGAAAACTCCATCTGCATGCAGAAAGAGAATTAGGGAAATTGAATGTAAATCAACACATGCTATATTCAGTTCTTGTTTTTTCTCTCTCTCATGGTTTTTCCCTTTTGTTTTGATATTTTTCTCCAATATGAATTATAAAGAAATGTATATTCAAAAAGTTAATATGCATATATAACCAGAAAAAAAAACAATTAAGAAATGGGAAAATATAGAATTAAGGAATAATAAAGATTCTGTGATCTCAATTTTTCTATGAAACTTAAGCAGTTAGCAAGAGACATGACTTGGTTTTTTTTTGTTTGTTTGTTTTTGTTTTTTGGGGGTTTTTTGCTGAGGCAATTGAGATTAAGTGACTTGCCCAAGGTCACACAGCTAGGACGTGTTAAGTGTCTGAGGCCAAATTTGAACTCAGGTCTTACTGACTTCAGGGCTGGTGCTCTATCCACTGTGCCACCTCGCTGCCCCATGACTTGGGTTTTTAAAAATATCTATGATTTTAGTTCATTTCAACTAATGTTGGCCTGATTTTAAAAAGAGCGTTGACAAATGTTTATTGATAATAATGAAATATACTTGTCTATTCTAGGTAGAGATACTGAGGTATATACTATCAGAAATGATCAATGACCCCATTTTGCAGTAAGAAATGGTTTTGCCTGTATGAGATTGTTTGCTGTCTTTCGGACAAAGGGGGAAAAATAATCTGGAAGGGAAAAAATAATTTGGAACTCAAAATATTACAAAAATGAATGTTGAAAACTATTGTTACATGTAATTGGAAAAAAATATTCTAAAAAAAATTAAAATGGTTTCAGGGGGAAGGCGGTGATATTAGGAAATGGAAACTATGTTTTTTAAAGCATTCATAAAACATTCCTTTTATGAAGAACAACAATCCTCCTTATATATAATATTGAGCAAGTTGGTGGTGATTATAAAAACATTATCTAGAGATTTTAGGGTCTTATGCTCCTGTCTTTCTACCAGTAAATAACCTAATGGCCTTTTGAAAACAATGGCACTAGGGAATTTGTTTTAGACAACTTTGGTGAATTAAAAATATGCTTTCAAATACTGTGAATGGCCACTATTTTTGGAAGTTCTACTAATGGCCGCCTTGTCCATGAAGGTATAAAGTTAGCGGTATATTCCATCTAGTTTTTCCATAGTTTTGTGCATAGATTGCCAATAGAGGGTGCCCATTTCTCACCAGAAACAACCCCTGGGAAATTGATGTATTCATGGAGGGTATCTTGTTAATCCCACAGCTTGTTAAAATCCAAGGGTAATAATTCTAGGAACCAAACAACAGACAGTGCCCAGCAGTTATCCAAAGACCAAATGTATAATGAATACTTTCTGCAGGGAAAAACACGGCCATGGAGTCAGTGAACTGGCTTCTCTTTCCCTTTAAGATTTAGAATTAGAAATTAGGATGGACTAGTCTACGTCCAGTACATATGAAACAAATTGAAATACACAAACATCTGCCAAAATGTAATTCATGTGTATACTCACTCCCCCACCCCATACTTCACTGAGTTTTAATCATTTCTTAAAGAATATTATTAGGAAACAGCAGTCTACCTTTCCTACCTTCTATCTTATTTGTAAGGAAAGATGCACTTCTTGAAAATGTAGTTTTAATCTTCACTTGAAACCTACTTCAACAATCACACGTCAGGTCTCTGTCACATAAAGTGCCATATTTAATGTATTATCTTATGGGGCAGTAGGAGCTGTGGATGGAAGAAAGCTGGTCTGACTGTCCTCCCCCACTTTCTTCAATGACCTTCAGTCCCAAGGAAACTGGGGAGTAAGCTGAGTAGCAGTTCAAGGCTGAGGTGTGACCATTGTTTATTGTAGTATTTATGTATTTCCTCCCTATTTAAGATATACTTTTAAAAAATAGGTTCCCATCTTCCCCCCTCTCCCATATCACTGATGAAGTTTTTGAGTGTTATGTCATTTTTTACTCTGTAATTTTTCACAGAGCCTGGTGCCTTTTTTAGAAATGCTTTATGTCGTGTTATAGCAAAATGAACTGTATTAGTAATATTGCCTTGGTTCACCCAGTGATATTTACAGAGTAATGGCAGAAAACAAACAATCCTCCCCAAACCCAAGTCCAATCCCCCATTCCTGGAGGCAAGTCAGTTTATGAGGAGGTCATAGCTCAGGGGATGCTGAACGATGGCTCAGGGGATAGAGCACCAGGCCTTGAGTCAGGAAGATTCATCTTCCTGAGTTCAAATATGATCTTAGACATTTACTAGCTGTGTGACCCTGGGCAAGTCACTTCACTCTGTTTGCCTCAGTTTCTCATCTGTAAAACGAGCTGGAAAAGAAAGGGCAAACCACTCCAGTATTTTTGCCAAGAAAAGCCCCAAATAGGGTCATGGGGAATTGGGAACAAAAAAAATCAGCAATCCCTTTCTGGGATTGGGCCACTTCCTATGGAGTTGAGCATACATTAATTATTCCTTTCCTACTAATTTAGGGTATTTTATATATTCTAAGTTGCAATCATGAGAAACCACATTATAGAGGCTGCTACATAGAATAGATAGGAATATGGAGCAAGAATAATCTCCACAATGATCTTAGTACAAAATACATAAATATTTAACATTCTTCTGAGTTTTCCTTTTCTACAGATGTATTGACTAACTGAAGATAGAACTGGGGAAATGATAAGGTACCGTCTTATCATTGACAGTAAGATCATTAATATTAGGGGATGAAGGATTAAATAGGTGGGCTGTAATCAATATATTGCCCCTAATCGACATCTGGATTAATAGAGAAATTAGAGCCCAATTGAGAAATGACTTTGCATCAAGGCTGGACTGTGGTATAGATCTCTAGTTGTGATCTCTCCTGGATTCTACTCCAGTTCCCAGAATGCATGTTACATTTCAGAACCACTGCAATCATTCTAGTCTTTGGTCATCTGGGGCACCAAACCTTTGCAACTATTGCTTCTGTCCAGATGGTTTGGGCACCCATCTCTCTCTCTCTCTCTCTCTCTCTCTCTCTCTCTCTCTCTCTCTCTTTTTTTTTTGCTGAGGCAATTGAGGTTAAGTGGCTTGTCCAGGGTCACACAGCTAGGAAGTGTTAAGTGTCTGAGGTCAAATTTGAACTCAGGTCCTCCTGACTTCAGTGCTGGTGTTCTATCCATTGCACCACCTGGCTGCCCCTTGGGCACCTATCTCTCAACTTCCTGTTTTACATTCTTCCCAGCAGGAAAATGCCCGGCAAGGATATTGAGGAACTTAATAAAGCAAAGCATTTGAAAAATCCATCTAAATTTTGAATCTAAATTTATTTATTTTGTAGTCATTTTTTAAAATGACCACTTTTAAGAGTTTGTGTACTTTATGTAAAATGGAGACATTTTCATTTTCTATACCTCCTCAATTGTGTATTAAAGAAATACACAATAATACACATAATTGTGTATTAAAGAAAGACTCTGTTTCTGTCTCTCTGCCTGTCTCTGTCTCTGTCTCTCCTCTCTGTCTCTGCCTGTCTCTGTCTGTCTCTCTATCTCTCTCTGTCTTTCTCTCTCTGTCCCTCTCTCTCTTTCTCTCTGTTTTTGTCTCTGTCTCTGTTTTTGTCTCTCTATCTCTCTCTTTCCTCTCTCTCTATTTCTGTCTCTCTATCTCTGACTTTCTCTGTTTTTGTCTCTCTGTCTCTCTCTGTCTCTGTTTTTGTCTCTCTGTCCCTCTCTTTCTCTCTGTTTCTGTCTCTGTCTCTGGCTCTCTCTGTTTTTGTCTCTCTGTCTGACTCTCTCTGTTTTTGTCTCTCTGTCTCTGT
>JAJPUD010000866.1:404162-418213 GCA_023553655.1 Myrmecobius fasciatus
CTGTTTCTGTCTCTCTGTCTCTGACTCTCTCTGTTTTTGTCTCTCTGGCTCTGTTTCTCTCTGTCTCTGTCTCTGTGTCTCTGTCTCTGTCTCTCTCTCTGTTTTTGTCTCTCTGTCTCTGTCTGTCTCTGTCTCTCTCAGTGAAAATATTATCCAAAGAAATTCTTGGCTTGGCTACAGTGCTGACTTTTGGAAGTACTCTAAGTATCTTAAATTACCTTTAAATTACTTCTCTGTTCTCTTGACCCAGCATGGAGCTGTTTTCCAAAAATTGGTTGTGAAATATCATCTAGGCAATCTTTCAGGACTTAATCAGACATAGAGAAAGTTACAATGATGTGTTTGTGCTCAGGAACATGGGGTTGCACCTTAACATGTGTTGCACATAAAATGGGCAAACCATTATGTTCTGGGGGTTATCCAGAGTGGTTCAGGATTCCTATGAAATGAAAACTGGACATGTTGGACTGATGTTTCAGCTAGTGATTTATTAATAAGGTACAGGAGAGAAAGTACTAAAGACAAGGCAGTAGGCTAATAAGACCTAGCATCTGATGAAAAAAGCAGTGTATAAACAGAATACCCAGGATTACATGGTTATACTCACTGAGTCATATCTGCTGAGGGCCTGCACACTCATCAGGGGTCCAGATGGCAGAGCCAGGTGCAGGTTGGATATACTCAGAAGGGCTAGAAATATTACATTACATCTCATCTAGGAATAAGGGCAAACTTGCCAAGAACACATACTTATACGAACGATCGCATTTCTGGAACAGTTTGCTATTGCAAGGTGTACGTAGGTGATTGCCAGAGACATGAAGCTTTAGAGACTGAATGCTGTATTTTATAACTTTACATTATAATCTAGCCCTTGGCCCTGAAGGCCACATCATAAAGCTGCTACTTTATCACCAGTCTGTTTCCAGATTCGGCAGCTTCATCCTATCCATAGTGAACAGATGATAATCAGAATTCCAACTGCAGTGCTCAGAATCTCAAGATTCTGTTTATGCTGCTTCCCCGACCCCACTGGGATAACTTTCTGGGAAAGTCCAGATTTTGTCTTCATCTACGGTTTTCTTTCCTGCATTTGCTCTGTTCAGAGCTCCATTTCATGAGCAATGGCCAGAATCTTGTGGCCCAAAAGCAGCAAGAGAAGTTCACCTTTGTATAGAGTTCTTCTTGGCCAAATAGGGCCATGTGGTTCTGCCCCTATGACCCACTGGTCTTTAGCCCGCAGGCATAAGGCAGCAACTCTGTCATTGATTGGTGTGATCAATACATTGATAACTGGCTCATCCCTGGTATGGTTCACCAGTGGGTGAGATATGATATCAGAGGGACTATGAATATAGAAGTGGGGGGCACTGGACTGGCTCGCCATTCATGTAAGGCCCTACTTGCAGTTTGGGGGACAATTAAAAATACCAAGTCTTGCCAACACAACCCAGGGGCTCCTAAGAGCTGAGTTACTCAGGAGGGGTGGGAGGAGGTCCTGAGTGACTTCAAGAGTGAAGCAGCCTGAGGCTGGCTGGCTTCTGTCCCAATATCTAGAAAGGGGCCTTCAGTGAGGGGAGGGAGCCAAAGAGTTTAGTGGACAGTAGTATCAGGGTATGTGGATCACTTGCAGAGGAATGGGCACTTCCCCTGGGTCCAAATGGGCCTTTCCCATGACTAGGGGAAGCTCATGAGTTCTAAACAGAAGGAAATACATGAAATAGGCAGTATCAACATGTAGCCAAGCCCCTTCAGCTGAGCTGACCAAGACCCACCTAACAACAGAATTGATCCCATCCCCTAATTGCTGGCCCAGGACAATCCAGCAGTTGTTCAAGAGAATTCTGTCCTCGACCCCAATTCCAGGAAGAGTCCAGAGGATTTCAGGATTCCTGCAAAATGAAAACGTGACCTCCTGCACTTAATGTTTCAGAAGGGAGTCTATTAGCAAGGTGGGGACTGGAAATCAGGTGCAACCTCAAGGAAACAAGCAATAAAGGCAGAAATAGCCAAAATTGTATGGCCATGCTCACAGACCAAGGGCTAGGGTCATGGATGGCGCAGAGCCAGCCTCCTCTCAGTCACCATTCTCAGTTTTTAATCCCGTTCTGGCTGCAGGTGGACAAGCCACCTGCAAGAGGATGTTTTCCAGGAGGACTGGGAATAATCTATTCTCCCTGGAGGAGTGGGAACAAACATGTCCAAAAACCCTCCATGCAAACTAAGGTAGATTTACAGGAACCAGGGAGAGAAGCAGGGGCTGACTGGCACACATAATACCTTCAAGGTCAAGAGGTTCAAGGTTTCTAGTAACCTGGTGTCACTTGATAGTAACAATCCTTCAGGACTCATCTTATTTTATTTTATTTTATTTTATTAATTTTATTTTTTATTAATACTTTTTATTTGCAAAACATATGTATGGGTAATTCCTAAACATTAACCCTTACAAAACTTTCTGTTACAAATTTTTCCCCCCTACTCCGCACCCCTCCCCTAGATGGCAGGATATCCACTACATGATAATTGTGTTAGAATACTTAAGAAATCGAATATATGTATAGTTATTGCATCATTTTTTGTGCAGGAGAAATCGTATCTACAAGAAAGAATAATCTGATAAAGGAAATACAATGCAAGCAAACCTCAATAGAGAACATGAAAATGTTATGTTGTGGTCCACATTTCACATCCCTCTCTCTGGGTGTATATGGCTTTCTTCACTGAACAATTGGAACTGGTTTGAAGCATTTCATTGTTGAAGAGAGTCATGTCCCTTAGAACTGATCCTCATATAGTATTGTTGTTGCCGTGTATAATGATCTGGTTCTGCTCATTTCACTCAGCATCAGTTCATGCAAGTCTCTTCAGGCCTCTTTGAAATCGTCCTGCTGGTCGTTTCTTACAGAGCAATAATATTCCATAACATTCATATACCATAATTTATTCAGCCACTCTCCAATTGATGGGCATCCATTCAGTTTCCAGTTTCTAGCCACTCCAAAAAGGGCTGCCACAAACATTCTTGTACATGTGGGGCCCTTTCCTTCTTTTATGATTTCTTTGGAATATAAGCCCAATAGAAATACTGCTGGGTCAAAGGGTATGCACAGTTTGATAACTTTTTGAGCATAGCTCCAAATTGCTCTCCAGAATGGTTGGATCCGTTCACAGTTCCACCAACGATGCATCAGTGTCCCAGTCTTCCCGCATCCCCTCCAACATTCATCGTTATCTTTTCCTGTATTTTAGCCAATCTGACAGGTGTGTAGTGGTACCTCAGAGTTGTCTTAATTTGCATTTCTCTGATCAATAGTGATTTGGAGCAACTTTTCATATGATTATAAATAGTTTTAATTTCATCATCTGAAAATTGTCTGTTCATATCCTTTGACCATTTATCAATTGGAGAATGGCTTGAATTCTTATAAATATGAGACAATTCTCTATATATCTTAGAGATGAGACCTTTATCAGAACCCCTAAATGTAAAGATGATTTCCCAATTTGATGCTTCCCTCCTAATCTTGTCTGCATTAGTTTTGTTTTACAGAAACTTTTTAACTTAATATAATCAAAATTATCTATCTGGTGTTCAATTAAGAGTTCCAGATCTTCTTTGGACATAAATTTATTCCATCTGCACAGGTCTGAGAGGTAAACTATCCTATGTTCCTCTAATTTAGTTATAATATCACTCTTTATATCTAGATCATGAACCCATTTAGATCTTATCTTGGTGTGTGGTGTTAGGTGTGGGTCCAGCCTTAATTTCTCCCACACTAGTTTCCAATTTTCCCAGCAGTTTTTGCTGAATATTGAGTACTTATCCCAAAAGCTGGGGTCTTTGTAATCCATATATTCTAAATCTCAGGGTATATTCAGTGTTGAATACCCATAGTCCTATACCTTTGTAAAAAAAAAAAAAAGGAAAAGAGGTACATTTTTTGTATCTTCTTTGGGGCTGAGCTTGATCATCATAATTACAAAATGTTCACTTTGGGGGATTTCCATTTACATGATTGTGATTATTGTGTTTATTGTTTTCCTGTCTGATGACTTCAATTTTCATAAGTTCACAAAGCCTTTTCGTGACTCTCACTATTATTTATATCCATTGTCCTTTATGGTACAATAAGATTCCATTGCATTTATATACACCACAACTTGTTTTCCATTCCTTAAAAGATGAACATTGACTTCATTTTCCATTCTTTGCTATAACACAGAGTGAATATATCACTGTCTATAAGGACTTTCTATTTTTCACATCCTTGAAATATATGCCTCCAAATGGGAGATCTGAGTCAAAGAGTATGTGAATTTTAATCACTTTCTGAGCCTATTTCAAACTGCTTTGCAGATTGGTTGGACTATTCACAACCCTACCAACACTGTGTATTGATGAGCCTGACTTTCCAATTGTAGGGCAGCTAGGGGCAAAGTGGACAGAGAACCAAACCTGGAGTCAAAAAGACCTGAATTCAAATCCAAACTCAATCCAACCTAGCTTCATGACCCTGAGTAAATTACTTAACTCTGTGTGCCTCTATTTCCTCATTTGTAAAATGAGTTAGAGAAGGAAATGGCAAACCATTCCAGTATCTTCGCCAAGAAAACCTCCAATGGGAACATGAAAATTGGACGACTGAACAAAAACTTTTTAACTGATTCTCCTATATTAAATATTCTCAAATTTTTGATATGACTTTAGTTCTATAGACAATTGAGTTTGATGCTTCAGTCTGATGCCTTTGATGAACATGCCTTTTACTTTGTTTTCTCTACAACACTCAAAATATTTTTCTCATTATTGGAGAGGTAGAATATAAACTTCTTAACAGCAAGCCTCTTTTACTTCTTTGTATCCTCAATCCCTAATACCATCTGGTATATATTAGGTGCTTACTATGTGCTTGTCTAGTTGATTTGAATTAAAAGGTTTGCCTTTAAACAAAAAAGGTTGTACTAACAACAGGCAGTTGTCTGCCACAGATCACTCATCTCAGCATTTAAGGATGGCTAAGTAAGTAAAAATGAGAGTAATGATTTTTGAACTACTAGTTACACAACAATGTCACTTTAAGGATCAAGTAAGATCAAAGCAATGCATTCCCTTTCTAGCCCTGAAGTACTATATAATTGTATTATTTTTTATGCCTTCCTAGGCATTTGGTTTCTGCCAAATCAAAACATGTGCTAGCATTCTATAGCCAGCCTTAGAATATACACATGATTGTCTTTGCAGCTGGCAAAGAAAACATGTGGCTAGCTTAATGGGTGGTGATGAGGGGATGTATCTTTTCTAAATGAAAGAACATCTATTGCAAAAGGAAAATACTTTAATTCTTTTGAAATAAAATAGATCAACATGGCTAGGGTTGAAGTAGAGGAAATGGCCTATACTTGGTTGTGGTCAGCCCATTTTTATTCATATTTATTCAGGAAGATTATGGAGCTTTGTATTTGAAGTGAAGAGAATTTATCTGCAGAACTAAAACAAGATCAAAATTATGCTGAAAGGGCTTCTAATAAAGGCTGTTCAGTTTTTCTTTTGAGAAGTACACTTTTTAGTAGATATTTCTTGGCACCTCTTAAGATTTAGTTTTCTATTTGACCTCCCAATATTGATATAACTTTGTTTTAATTTATCTTTAAGTGTAAGAATCCATTTTGTTTTGACAGAATGAAAACTTGTCAATGACTCAAGTCCTCTTATGAATATATTCCCCCAAAAGTTTATCTTTTAAAAATCACATTTTAATGATAGCTTTTGTTTTCACTTCACCTAAATTTTCCTCTATATCTATTCTAGAGAGTCATTCCATATAAATACCTGTTTAAGCCTCTGATTATTAGAGAAAAGACAAAGAGAAATAAGATACACTGCCTTAAAGAAGCTTACTAGAGTAGGGAAGATAAGATATACAAAATAATTGAAGTCCAAGATAAAACCTAATGAGCACATGAGATGCACAAGTGATGATTCTTCCTACTCCAAATTTCCTGAGTGTACTTTAGATCTCTCCATTGTTCTATTATAATTTATTTCATCTATAGAGAAAGTAGTTTTAGAACTAGAAGGAACATTAAAGATCATCTATTTCAGCCTCCCTCATTTTTACAGATGAGGAAACAGACCCAGAGAGATTGGGATTTGCTCAAGCTCACCTAAGCAGTAAATGCCAAAACTAGGATATGAACCCTGATCCTATCGTTTTAAATTCAAAACTCTTTCCAGAAATCACGATTCTTTATGTAATGCCTCTTATAAGGCATTACAACTCTCATTCATAACTTAGGTCCCTAGTGTGGTTCAGAAACGAGAGGGACAGTGTGACAACTATAACTCTAAGGATCACAGGAGACTACTGGTAATCCTGAGCCCCAACAGAATGTTTCCCATTTACAACCAGCCCCTAGAATTAGTTTCTAGCAAATGCATTCCTAAGGTGATATAGTAAGAATAACTGATAGAAATAAACCTATCCCCCCATCTACCTTTGAAAAAATTTCCAATAAACATATACATCATCCTTGGGGAAGAGTGAATGACACATGTAACAAAGAATGATTTTTAATACCTGGTAATGAATATTGTACACAACAATAATAAGATTATGTGATGATCAACTCTGATGGACTTTTCACTTTTCAACAATGAAGTGATTCAGGTCAATTCCAATAGATTTGTGATGGAGAGAGCCATCTATATCCAGACTATGGAGACTGAGTATGGAAAATAACATAGTATTTTCATCGTTTTTATTATTGTTTGCTTGCTTTTTTTACTTCTCATTTTTTCCCTTTTGATCTGATTTTTCTTGTGCAGCATGATACATGTGGAAATGTTTTTACATGAATTGCACATGTTTAACCTATATTGGATTACTTGCTGTCTAGGGGAGGAGGGTAGGGAAGGGGAGAGAGAGAAATTCAGAAGAGAGCTCCTAAGAGAACTTCATGAAATCTCCACAGAGAGAGAGAAAAGGACCTCTAATAACCTTGAACTGTGAATTGTTCTTTGTCTACACGTGTTTTTCAAGTTTAAACCTACTCTCCTCAGAGACCTTGTGTGTAGGAGGAGAGTACCCACAAATCCCGTCTCCCCAGTTGTGTCTTCTTTTTTGTTGCTTCTGTCCTTGTTATACTTTCTCAGTAAATACCTGCTTCTAAAAGCTAATTAAGTATGACTGACTAATTGGTAATCAATGGGGAGCACGCACACAGGGTGAGTGTGCTCCCTAGAGTTATCCTTAGAACTCTGAAAAGAGTTATTTGTCCTCTGGGAACCCAACCTGCCTAATGTGAGTGGGTGTTGAGGGAGGGAATGTCCCAGTGGTGGTGATATAAACTAAATAAAGAAAGAGACAGAGACAAAGAGAGAGACAGAGACAGAAATAAAGAGACAGAGACAGCGAGAGAGACAGAGAGAGACAGAGACAGAGAAAGGGGGGGAGGGAGAGGGAAACAATCTAAAATTCATCTCAATTTCAAGCAAATCACAAATAAAACACAGGTGTATTTACAGATTGGACTACATAACTATGATCAGAACATCCCAACTACTTGATGGCCCCTAATCCTAATGATAAATTCAGTTCTTTTGGAGACTGAAAGTAAAGTCTATAAAGAGAAATAGAGCCAGCATCAGAAAGCAGTCCTCAAGATGATGTTTCAGTAGCAGACTGAGTCATTGCTGCTACAGGCACTCAGCACACTCATGGTGTGAGTACAATTTGCCTTTGGCAGCCTCCCCTCTCCTTTTTCATGCTCCTTCCCATTTCTTGGCACACTCTGTTTTACATTGCCTGTGTACCCAGGACACAGTCCCTGTGCATCTCTGACTTGTGGCATCTCACCTAAAACTGCCTCTCCTGAAGGTACTTCTGCTCTCCCTCTTCTCTCCTTTCCCCCAGGATGAGTAAAGGTAAATGAAAATGGACATAGAGCAAGCTGAGTTTGCAAAGTTCAGAAGAGACAGACAAAGAAAGAGAGGGGATGGGGAAGGGAGAGAGGGAAGGAAAGAGAGAAGGAGGGAGAAAAAGACAGAGAGACAGAGAGAGAGAAAGAGAGAGATAGAGAGGGGGGAGGGAGGGAGATTGAGAGAGAGAGATAGAAAGAAACAGAGACAGAGAGAGACAGAAAGACAGAGACAGAGACAGAGACAGAGAGACAGAGACAGAAATAGAGACAGGGACATTGAGATAGAAGGTAGAAAGAGAGAAACAGAGACAGAGAGAGAGACAGAGAGAAAGATAGAGACAGAGACAGAGACACAAAGAGAGAAGCGAGTAATGGAGACAGCTAGTAAGCCTCTGAGGGGAAATTTGAACTTAGGTCTGTCCTGATTTCTGGCCTGGTACTATCCACTATGCCATCTGGCTCTCCTCAACCAGGAGCTTCTTAAAACCTTTGGATGGTTTCTAAGCCTTTAACATACAAAATTTAATAATTTAAGTTCTAGCAGCAAAAAGCACGAAGTGCAAATGGAATTTAAAAGAAAATGGAATTTTCTTCTCATGATTAATATAAATTTCAGTTCTGTCAATTTGGCATTCAAGAGCAGAATTTACTTTCTCTTCTACAGGAGTCATTTTCCTTTTACCACAGAATGTGACATAAATTTAAATGGTTCACATCTGTATGATGTAGCTGTCCCAAACTTTGAGTCAACTTGTCTTTAAATGACAGCTAAATATATTACATCATATTTAACTCTAAGGATATTGTTTGCATGACTTTCTAAATTTGATGAGACATCCAAGTAGAAATATCCTTTATAGGACAGTAGGGAAGAAGTCAGAACAAACCATGCAGAGAAGAGGGTGATGAATGTAAAAACTGAGAACATTAGGGTCCAGAATCTAGGTGGAGATTAGCCTCCTAATTCAGGCAATCTGTTTCTTGTGTATTCCATGCCATCCCTCCCCCATTAGAATAGAAGCTTCAAATTAAGACAGTTTGGGCAGCTAGGTGGCGCAGTGGATAGAGCACCAGCCCTGAAGTCAGGATGACCTGAGTTCAAATCTGAGTTCAGACACTTCCTAGCTGTGTGACCCTGGGCAAGTCACTTAACCCCAATTGCCTCAGCAAAAACAAAAAAACAAATTAAGACAGTTTGGAGGCATTATCACAGACCTTTCAGATCCATTAAGATGATAGGAAAAGATAATAAATTTTTGGAAGGGATGTGGGAAAACTGGGACACTAACACATTGTTGGTGGAGTTGTGAAATGATGCAGCCATTCTGGAGAGCAATTTGAAACTTTGGATTATCAAACTGTGCATACCCTTTGACCCAGCAGTGTTTCTATTGGCCTTATATCCCAAAGAGATCTTAAGAGGAGGGAAAGGGCCCCACATGTGCAAGAATGTTTGTGGCAGCCCTTTTTGTAGTGGCTAGAAACTGGAAACTGAAGGGATGCCCATCAATTGGAGAGTGGCTGAATAAATTATGGTATATGAATGTTATGGAATATTATTGCTCTGTAAGAAATGACCAGCAGGATGATTTCAGAGAGGCCTGGAGGGACTTGCATGAACTGATGCTGAGTGAAACGAGCAGAACCAGGAGATCATTATACACGGCAACAACAAGACCATATGATGAACAATTCTGATGGACATGGCTCTCTTCAACAATGAAGTGATTCAAACCAGTTCCTATGGTTCAGCGATGAAGATAGTCATATATATCCAGAGAGAGGCCTGTGAGAACTGAGTGTGGACCACAACACAGCATTTTAATGCTTTCTGTGAATGTAGAATTGGTATTCCCTGTAATCTTGTGTATTTTATTTCATATATTATTTTGAGAAAAGGTTTCTAAATTTCATCAGGCTGCCAAAGGTGTTTGTGACACAAGAAAGCTTAAGAACCTGTAAATATTATATAAATATTATGATTTCCTATTGAAGTTGTCACAACAGAAACCACCTCTGTTTTCACCAGCCCACAAAAGCTGAAATCATCCTGCTGGTAGTTTCTTACAGAACAATAATATTTCATGACATTCATATACCATAATTTATTCAGCCACTCTCCAATTGAAGGGCATCCATTCAATTTCCAGTTTCTTGCCACTACAAAAAGGGCTGCCACAAACATTTTTGCACATGTGGGTCCCTTTCCCTCCTCTAAGATCTCTTTGGGATATAGGCCCAGTAGAAACACTGCTGAGTCAAAGGGTATGCACAGTTTGATAACTTTTTGAGGGGAACAGTCACATGAAATGTTATGCTCTTGAAATCCTGAAAGTAGCACCAGTTCAAAAACTAAGTCTAGACCAACTTTCGGGCTTAATCATATAAGTTTAATTATCTGCCTAGTTTAAAAGAAAAGCCATTCTTGGGATGGAAAATGTCATCCCCATCCAGAGAGAACTATAGAGACTGAATGTGGATAAAACCATAGTATTTTCACTTCTTTTGTTTGCTTGCTTTGTCTTTCTTGTGGTTCCCCCCCACCTTTTGATCTGATTTTTCTTACATAATGTGAAAAATATAAAAATATGTTTAAAAGGATTGCACATGTTTAATCTATATTAGATTACTTACTGTTTTGGGGAGGGGAGAAGTAAGGGAAGGAAAAAAATTGGAACACAAAGCTTTACAAAAATGAATGTTAAAAACTATCTTTACATGTATTTGAAAAAATAAAACATTATTATGAAAAAGGAAAAAGAAAACTATCTTTACATGTATTTGGAAAAATAAAATATTATTTAAAATGATCATATTTTACTTTGTATCTAAATCAACTTTCTGCAGAAGACTGGCTAAGGTTGCTAGGAATAATGAGATAACTTAGCTTCTTAATTAATTAAAGAGCATTGTATAAGGATTAAGACAAGCACACAGCTCCAGTTAGAGAGCAGATGGGAGAGTTGAAGTGATTTCCTTCATTTTGTGCCTGGCAAAAAAAGAGAGGGCCTTATAGGCAGCTGGCATGGTTAACAAACAGAGGTTTGGAGCTCGGGTTTCTTGACTAAAGAAAATTAAAAAACAAAAACAAACAAACAAACAAAAAACAAACCTAGACAAAGACTAAGGAATCATTGTACCCAAAAATTACTAAGAGAAACAGAGAAGGTTGGTCCAGTGAAACAGAGACGGTTATCAGATTGCTTGGAGCTGAGAAAATAGAAGAATTAAGAGAAAAATTGCCAAGAGGAGTCTAAGCATTAAAGGGTGAATGAAGAAGGTTAGAATCCTAGCAAGAATCTTGCTTTTTAAAAGTGGATTATGTTCTTTGTGCCTGATTTTTGTCAAAAGTCCTATTTACCTACAGTTGCATTGGTATCCATATTTTGAATGAAATTCTAGCCCAGAAGGACATCTGCCAAAGTTGCCCCCCCTTTTTTTGTTTTCCTTTCAAACATATAATTATACTTAATCTTTTGTTTTGGGGTTTGGGGGTATTTTATTTTCTCCCTTTCCTTTTCCTTATTTGCTTCTATGAACAAACATTTTATTATTATTTTTTAAATATGGATTGCCTTAAGTTATGAGAACAAGAAAATTTTGTCCTCTCTAGACTTGGTTTCCTCATCTACGTCATGAAGGAGTTAGTTCCTAGATGATCTTTATGAAGCTGTTCAACTCTAAAATCCCAAGATTTATGATCACAAGTAGGATTTCTAAACCTGCTTTGTACTTCTTGGGAAGACTTGGGAAAGCCCATGGATTACTTTTCAGAATCATGTTTTTAAATGCATAAAATAAAAATACAGAGCATTACAAAAGAAACCAGTTACATTGGAATATAATTTCCAAAATTATTTTTTTTAAGTCCATAGACTTCAGGTATAGTTAGGAACCAGGAAAGAAAGATAATTACCTGCCTGATAGAGGATTCTGGGAAAATGGTGGAATAGGTTGGTAAATTTCAAGCTCTCCTGATTTCCCCCACAAATAGAACAAATTTGTGCCTTGATCCTAGACTGGTGAAAAAATCAAGATTTGGGACAGAACAGGGATCCTCCAGAGAGAACCCGAGAAGATCTGAACCAAGATCCCAAAGTGGGGATTAACCTATCTAAAATGCAAACATCTCCAGGCTAGCTCCCCAGATGCATCAAGTGGGGAGCCCTGGGGCGAGCTAAGTGTGGCTAGAGCCTCAGCAGGGACCACAGAGACTTTCACCTCTGGGACCGTTTGTGGAGTATCCATAGGGATACTGTTGGCTGTGGGCACTTGCTGGAGGATGGAGCTCTTGGTTCCAGGTTCCTGGTCAGAGGGGAGAGCTGAAAGGAAGCTTGACTACCATCCCCCCCATTCTACAATTAAAGATGCTTACACTATTTAAAAAAAATGAGCCCTCAAAGAAGAAAGAACCCTGCCATTGAAACATATTATGGAAACAGGGAAGAGTGAGGATTCATCTTAAGAGGACACTTTAAAGAAAAAGAGATTAAAGGAATTAGAGTAGGTAGTGAGGAAACCAAATTATCACTCTTTGCAGATGACATGATGGTATATGTAGAGAACCCTAGAGACTCAACTAAAAAACTACTAGAAACAATTCACAACTTTAGCAAAGTTGCAGGATACAAAATAAATCCACATAAATCATCAGCATTTTTATATATTACCAACAAAGTTCAGCAGCAAGAGATACAAAAAGAAATTCCATTCAAAATAACTGTTGACAGTATAAAATATTTGAGAATCTATCTGCCAAGAGAATGTCAGGAACTACACAAACAAAACTACAAAACACTTTCCATACAAATAAAGTCAGACCTAGTCAATTGGAAAAACATCGAGTGCTCATGGGTAGGCCGAGAAAATGTAATAAAAATGACAATACTGCCCAAAGTAATTTACTTATTTAGTGACATACCAATCAAACTCCCAAGAAATTATTTTACAGATCTAGAAAAAATAGTAGCAAAGTTCATTTGGAAGAACAAAAGGTCAAGAGTCTCAAGAGAATTAATGAAAAAAAAAAAAAAAAAGGCTGATGATGGTGGACTTGGCTGTACCAGATCTAAAACTGTATTATAAAGCAGCGGTCATCAAAACCATCTGGTACTGGCTGAGAAATAGAGCAGTCCATCAGTGGCATAGGATAGAATCACAGGACAAACTAGGCAAAAACTATATTAATTTAGTGTTTGATAAACCCAAAGACCCCAGCTTCTGGGATAAGTACTATTCAACAAAAACTGATGGGATAATTGGAAACTAGTATGGAAGAAATTAGGGCTTGACTCACACCTAACACCACATACCAAGATAAGATCTAAATGGGTTCATGATTTAGATATAAAGAGTGATATTACAAACAAATTAGAGGAATATAGGATAGTTTGTATGCATACCATTTGACCCAGCAGTGTTTCTACTGGGCCTATATCCCAAAGGGATTTTAAAGGAGGGAAAGGGACCCACGTGTGCAACAATGTTTGTGGCAGCCCTTTTTGTAGTGGCAAGAAACTGGAAACTGAAGGGATGCCCATCAATTGGAGAATGGCTGAATAAATTATGGTACATGAATGTTATGGAATATTATTGTTCTGTAAGAAACGACCAATAGGAGGATTTCAGAGAAGCCTGGAGAGACTTGCATGAACTGATGCTGAGTGAAATCAGCAGAACCATGGGGCAGCTAGGTGGCGCAGTGGATAGAGCACCAACCCTGAAGTCAGGAGGACCTGAGTTCAAATGTGGTCTTAGACACGTAACAGCTGTGTGACCCTGGGCAAGTCACTTAACCCCAATTGCCTCAGCAAAAAAAAAAAAAAAAAAAGAGAGAAAAGAGAAATCAGCAGAATCAGGAGAACATTATACACAGCACTATACATATATATACATCAATTCTGATGGACATGGTTCTCTTCAACAATGATGTGATTCAAACCAGTTCCTATTGTTCAGCAATGAAGATAGCCATATACATCCAGAGAGAGGCCTGAGGGAACTGAGTGTGAACCACAACACAGCATTTTAACGCTTTCTGTGAATATTTCCATGCATTTTGTTTTCCTTCTTAGGTTGTTTTTTCTTCTTCTCTTTCTAGATCTGATGTTTCTTGTGCAGTAAGA
>JAJPUD010000866.1:428213-468556 GCA_023553655.1 Myrmecobius fasciatus
TAGATAAGTTTGACTATATCAAGTTAAAAAGTTTTTGTACAAACAAAATGAATGCAGACAAGATTAGAAGGGTAGCAGTAAATTGGGAAAATATTTTTATATCCAAAGGTTCTGATAAAGGCCTCATTTCTAAAATATATCTAGAATTGACTCAAATATATAAGAATTCAAGCCATTCTCCAATGGATAAATGGTCAAAAGATATGAACAGACAATTTTCAGACGAAGAAATTGAAACTATTTTCGGTCACATGAAAAGGTGCTCCAAGTCACTATTGATCAGAGAAATGCAAATTAAGACAACTCTGAGATACCACTACACACCTGTCAGATTGGCTAAAATGACAGGAAATGATAATGATAACTGTTGGAGGGGATGTGGGAAAACAGGGACACTGATACATTGTTGGTGGAACTGTGAACGGATCCAACCATTCTGGAGAGCAATTTGGAGCTATGCTCAAAAAGTTATCAAACTGTGCATACCCTTTGACCCAGCAGTGTTTCCACTGGGCCTGTATCCCAAAGAGATTTTAAAGGAGGGAAAGGGACCCACATGTGCAAAAATGTTTGTGGCAGCCCTTTTTGTAGTGGCAAGAAACTGGAAATTGAAAGGATGCCCATCAATTGGAGAATGGCTGAATAAATTATGGTATATGAATGTTATGGAATATTATTGTTCTGTAAGAAATGACCAACAGGAGGATTTCAGAGAGGACTGGAGAGACTTGCATGAATTGATGCTGAGTGAAATCAGCAGAACCAGGAGAACATTATACACAGTAACAAGACTATACGATGATCAATTCTGATCGACGTGGTTCTCTTCAAAAATCATGTGATTCAAACCAGTTGTTCAGCGATGAAGATAGTCATATACATCCAGAGAGAGGCCTGAGGGAACTGAGTGTGAACCACAACACAGCATTTTAACGCTTTCTGTGAATATTTCCATGCATTTTGTTTTCCTTCTTAGGTTGTTTTTTTCTTCTTCTCTTTCTAGATCTGATGTTTCTTGTGCAGTGAGATGACTGTATAGATATGTATACATGTATTGTATTTGTCATATAATTTATCATATTTAGCATGTATTAGATTACCTGTCATCTAGGGGTGGGGGTTGGGGGGAAGGAGGGGAAAAGCTTGGGGAAAAAAAGTTTTTGCAAAGGTCAATGTAGAAAAATCACTCATATGTTTTGTAAATAAAAAGCTTTATATATTAAAAAAAAGGATTGGACATTATACACTTTAGTTTTATTTAATATTATCTTTTGCAAAAGTCTATAGGATGCTATATATCAAATGTAGATATGTTACTATATGAAGAAAAATGGCAATAATCCCATAAGTTCAGGTATGGAACAATAGAACAATTCAGGTGGGAGATAAAGGAAGGGAGTTCCCACATTCAGGAAATCAGAAGTTCTAGTTATATTTCCATAAAGGTGGACCAGAGAAAGCTGGAGACTTGTGGAAAAAAACTTGACTACTAAAGCAGCAGGAAACACAATGGTCTATTGAAAGAACAATGCATGAGGGAGCAAGACTGATGACCATTTTCAAAACCTCAGGAGCTGATTATGATAGCAATATCATTGGGCGGGTGGCCAGCTTGTTAGGATTTTCTCTGCTTTCATGGCACTGTTGATCATCTGGAACCTGCCAGAGTTGGTTGCTCAGTACCCACCCAGAATGTTATGGAGCGGTAGCTGCTGACAGAGCTACACCAGAGAACCTGAATTCAAATCCCATCTCTGATGCTTGCCTAGCTCCCAGTCTTAGTTTTCTCATCTGCAAATTGAGGAGCTGGATCTAATGGCCTCTGAGACTTTTTCTCCTGTTCTAGCATCCACAATCCTCAACAAAGCTTTCCCTTGCATTAGACTTATATGTATACAAATCATAACTCTACCTTAGTAGAATATAAACTTCTAAAGGGCAGGAAAATTTTGTGGTTTTGTTTTTGTATCCCCAGTACTTAATACAATGCTTTGTACTTAATAGGCTTAATAAATATTTATTGAATTAACTTGAATTTTGCATCAGAGGTTTACAAGTTTTTGAAGTATTTTTACTTTTATATTTGTTCTGTGGTTTAATAAAGCATTAATTAATATAGCATAAATTATGTATGCTTTGTTTTGTGTTTCATGATAGTATTATTTTACAGATGCAGAAACTGAGGCAAACTGTTAAATGGCTTGCAAAAATTCACAAAGCTAGTAAGTGTCTAAGGTTAAATTTGAATATGTTTATCTAACTCCAAATTTATGATTTATGGTATCTTTAAGACTATTAAAGAAGACAATATATTTTCATTATTTTGAAGATTAATAATGTTTCAGTAGCTTTCAAATATATAATATATATATAATACACACACAATTTTGAAAGGTTTGATACATTTTAAATGTGGTTTTTCTTAAATTTAAAGGTCAAAATGTGTTCTAGAAGAAAGTATATCCAACTTTAAAATGGAAATCACCAGGAAAGTATGTTGTGATAATATTGGAATACATCTATTCTTTTAAATGAAAAATGTTCCTCAAATAGAAAAGAGAGTTACACTGCTTCTTAACCAGCTGTGGTGATGCCCAAAGGTAGTTCCCCAGGATATACAATGACCCTTTTTGGGATAGTGAACTCAATTGGGTATTTTTTTTTGCCAAAGTTTGCTTAGAAATACACTTGAGTAATGCAATGTTTTAAAGTCTATTCTGGGGGCAGCTAGGTGGCACAGTGGATAGAGCACCAGCCCTGAAGTCAGGAGGACCTGCGTTCAAATCTGGTCTCAGACACTTAACATTCTGTAGCTGTGTGACCCTGGGCAAGTCACTTAACCTCAATTGACTCAGCAAAAAGCAAAAAAAATAAAAAAAATAAAGTCTATTCTGTCTATATGACATGAACACAAAACTTTTGCTATCCTAGTCACCCTATTTTCCATGATTTCTAATAAGCTGGAAATCACAAAGTAAGCTTTGTAATTGCAGGAATTGCTTATTACTTTGTTACATCCCAGGCACTGAGTGGTACAGAATCGTGTCCACAGTAGTCACTCAGTAAATTATGGTTGGATGAAGGAATAAATCTTCAATTTGGATGTCTCAAATGGAATGTATTGTTTATTCACCTATGATTTATCAGTAATTGCTTTTATCAATGAAAAACTTTTCTTTTCCATGGCAATAGTAGATATTCGGCTCAGATTCCTGAGTTTTTACTAGAAGTCTGAAATATAACTACAGTAGCATCAAGATAAACACTGGGAAATCTCTCTTGGGCTTCTCTGTCTGCTAATGTGGTTTCAAATTATCTGTTATGAGCACCGTGTTCCAGAAAATATTGATTATTTTTCAGATAATGCAATTCATAGTTAATAGCCTGGTCAGTTCTTGTTCAGGGAAATATTTATTTTGTTCAGTAATGTTTGACAGGAAAAAAATGTATTTTATTAAATAAACATTGCATAAGACCATTTGTTAGGTATGTTTTTAGAAAAAGATCCTTATTCAGGTTGGACTAGATGGCAGAAGTCCCTTCCAACTCTGTGATTCTTTGATTCATAAACTCTCATTTCTAGCAATGGATGAGGAGGATTCTATTTGCTCCTAACTGCCTTTCGGCAACTCTTAAGGCCTGCTCCTTAAGAGTAACCTAATCCAGGCAGCTGATGGTGCAATGGATTACTACCCTGATTGAAATCTAATTTTGGTCACTTCCTAACTGTGTAATCCTGAGCAAATTATTTAACCTTTATCTGTCTCAGGTTCATTACCTGTAAAATGGAGATACTAAAAGCTCCTACCTCCCAGGGTTGCTATGAGGATAAAATCAAATATTATTTGTAAAATATTTAGCAGGATGCCTGGCACGTAGTATGTGCTTGATCAATACTCATTTCTTTCCTTCCTTTGATGCATTTAAAAAACATTATTCTAAGAAGGAATCCATAGGTTTCATTAGACTATCAAAGGGTCATCAAAGATAAAGTATTTTACAGATGAAGAAACTGAGGTCCAGAGAAATGAAATTATTTGACCAAGATAACATAGCTCTTTAGTGTTAGAGGCAGACTTAAGAAATAATCTTCTACCTCCCAATCTGTGTTATATAGACTAAGTTCTGGTTTAGCAGCCAATTCAAAGGCTTCAGCACAAGTCAATAGGACATAGGGGATACCTACACATTTTCTGAATGGGGAAAGGTCCCTCATCATGCATCTCTAGAAGTCTCACCAAGCCTCCATATATCCTGGAGCAGGAAAACCTATTGCTTATGCTCGTTGTTTAGTTCTTCCTCCCCTCTTCCACTGACATATCCAGTTTCCCCTTTCCAGATACATAGTCACAGATTTCATAGGTTATTAGAGTTAAGAAGGACTTTAGTGATCATCTGGTCAGACCCCGTATATTTTACATATGAGAAAACTGAGGGTCAGAGAGGTAAAATAATTTGCTTGTAAACTATACAACTAGTAATTGATTCTCCCAAAGTATTATCACTCACCTTCCTCAAAATACCTTGTATTTACTTCTCCATGTTCATGTTATAAACTCTTTCCCTTCCATTTCTCATCCATTGTCCTCCTTCAGTAGAACATAAGCTCCAAAGGACAGAGAGAGCCTTAGTTTTTTTGGTCTTTGTATTCTTCAAACTACTTAGCAAGCAGCATTATACAGCCAGAAATTGGTATTTATTAAATATTTGTTGAATTTAAGTGGTAGAGATATGATTCAAAATAGTTGTCTTGGTCCCAGGTCGTGCTTTTTTTACCATGAAGGAGTCCTCTCTCTCCCTCCCTCCTTCCCTTTTCTCTCTCCTTGCTTCCCTCCCTCCTTTCCCCTCCTTTCTCTTTTTTTTATCTCCCCCTCTTTTCTTCCCTTCCTTCCTCCCTTGCTTCATCTCTCTCTCTCTCTCTCTCTCTCTCTCTCTCTCTCTCTCTCTCTCTCCTTCCTTTCTCCTCTCTCTCTCCCTCTCTGTTTCTCTCTCTCCCTCTCTCTCCTTTCCTTTCTTCCTCCTTCCTTCTCTTTTTCTTCCTCTTTTCCTCCCTCCATCAGTCTCTCTGTCTCTGTCTCTGCCTCTGTTTCTCTCTCTTCTCTCTGTCTCTTTCTATCTTTCCTTTCCTTCTCTCCCTCCTTCCCTTTTTCTCTCCCTCCATCCCTCCTTCTTTCTCTTCTTCTCTCCCTCTTTCCCTTCCTTCCTCACCCTCACACACCCACAACACATTCTCACACACACACACACACACACACACACTCACCCCCCCACACACACATACAGTTATCCCTCATATAGGGAGAGCCCAAGACACTGAAAAAAACATTGGCTTAGAGACCATTGAGGGACATGATTTTCAGGATGACCATCACATTTCCTGGAAGGCTTCAGAGAGCCCTGGATGATGAGATGGGAGAAGAAAAGGAATACCCTAGAATTCAGTTCCAAAAAGATGTATTGAGTTCTTCCCCTATGTAAGTGGAGCTGGAACATCTGCATTCTTGAGACAAAAACAGAGAAGAGATCAATGCAGAAATCAGACTCTTTCCTGTTTTGAAACTGGGGAGACAGAAAGGTAGAGAATTTGGGTGTTTGAAGGAGAACGAGGAAAAGTCTGTGCCAAAGACAGAAAAATAGGACCCAGAAATGGGATGTTGTAAACCACTATTTTCCACTCTTGTCTAGGGCTGCTCCTTCAACTGCTCAGGCACAAACAGGAGCTGTGTGCTGAGGTGTGTTTGTCTTGGGAGATGTGGACAGGTACATGGCTTATGAGCACCCTGTCCTGCCCCTGGCAAACAGACCTGGCTGTGAAGAGTCAGCACCCTGCCACAGACTAACTTAAGTGATAAGTAAAAGTGCCCCGGCTTGGTAAAGCTGCCTGAAGGAGGGACCCTGCAAGTGAGTGGAAGATCCCACGTTTAGAGTGTGGGGGTGTGCTGGTGCTGGCCCAGTAAAATCCTGCTCCCCATGCAGTTTTCTTGAGAACACTTGCCTTCTATTATTGGTGTACTTTGAGTCATGAGTCTTCTGGGAGAATTTGCCAGGGCTCATTCTGAAAGAGGAACTGTCAGTGAGTGCTTTGGGTTTGTGTTCTGAGTAAGCAGCTGGGATAGGGGGAGGGCAGAAAGATTTCAAAGTGAGAGTTGTTCTAGTCTACAGAAAAAAGTTTGCAGTTCTTATTGAACTTTCCAAGTGACTCTCTTTGGGGGATTTGGTTGTTTTTAGTAGCAAGCAAATTGAATATAAAAAGGATGAAAGTAGACAGTTATTCCTCCTAAGTCAGAATATGTTAAGAGAGGAAGGAATAAATGACAAATTCACCTGTGCTAACTCCCAGCCTCCTGAGCAGAGGAACTGAATGTCTTGGGTACCCAAAAGTCTACATTATTTCTCTCACTTCTTTACCCCAACTCCCACATGTCTGTCTACAGAATTGCCTCAACTTCCTTTAACTAAGATGTAAGCTTCAAAGTTTGACATTTAAAATTCTTTGCTACAAATGAATTTGACTCCAGAGTCAGTGTTCTATCCACACCACCACCTACTTGCTTTGTTTTTTGGGGATTTTGGGCAGGGGAGGCAATTAGGGTTAATCTAATAATTGTCTGAAGTTGGACTCCAAATTCTTCATTGAGAACAATAAGGTTTTGTTATTCATACATGATCTCTGATATGGTTGTACTGTAAACCTGTTCCCCTTCCAAGCCATCCCCTCCTATAATAATACATTTAGTAACTGAGTTCTGTTGTGACATCAAAGTAGAAAGAGCTGCATTCTAATTTTGACTATTCTATTAACTAGCTGTTTGACCCTTTGAACAAGGTACCTCACTTCTCTGGCTTTAGTCTCCTTATTTATAAAGTAAGAGGACTCTGAGGTCAGTTTCTTGATTCCATTCTTACCTTCCCTTTTTATCTTATACTCACATCTCTTCAATTCCTAAATGCGATTCTCCCACTTGCTTCTGCACAACAGTAAGCCTCCTATGTCATTGTTTGAAGTTATAGCATGATTAGACAACCAGAGGTACAAAATAAGCAATTCATTAGTGCATGTTACACAACAATTGGTATTTCATCCCAATTCTGTGGGAAAGTGACATCTGCCTCTGTTTCATATGTTAGCCTCAGATTAATTTCTAACAATAAATCAGATTCTGAATATACTGAATCTTTCCATGGCTGGACTTGCTGTACACTCATTCTTTGACTATATTTTGCCAAAACCTTACTTTTTTTTTCTAAGTAGTTAAAAATGTGCCAATAGGCTACTTAAAAATAGGTGATAGTGAATACAGCAATATGAGGGATGGAGGATGGGGGAATGGGGGAGGAGGTTGGAAATCAGAAGGACCTGAATTCAAATCTGAACTTAGATCTTTACTAGCTATGTAAAGTCTCTTAATCTCTATTTACCTTAAGCCATTGGAAAAGGAAATGGCAAACCATTTTAGTATCTTTGCCAAGAAAATCACAAATGGGGTCATGAAGTGTCAGGCATGACAGAACAACAAGAAATCTTTTGATGATTTGACAAGGTCTTCAGTCCATTTACATCAAGAGAAAAGGGAACTATAGTGGTAATATGATTTTAAAGTAACCCATTTAGCTGATTCAAAAACTCTGTTTCTTTATTTAAAAGGAATAATACTTAACTCTAAAGAATAAAAATTCTTTTTTTAGTAATAGAAGAGACTTTAGAGATTATCTAGCCCAAGTAATCTTACACATTAATATAATTATTAATAATGTTAATAAATATTTTTGTTAAATGAATAAAAACAACAACCAGTTCTGAGGCTAAGAAAAATTAGGGTAATTTGCTCAACATCAACAACATACAACTAGTTAGGAGCAGCGTCAAAATTAGAACCCAAACTTCTTCAGTCTATTGATCTCTGGTATGGAACAGTTTCAAAACAAAGAAATCTATGGCTAAGATGACAGGAAAAGATAATAACAAATGCTAGAGGGAATGTGGGAAAATTGGGATACTAATACATTGTTGGTGGAATTGTGAACAGATCCAGCCACTCTGGAAAGCAATTTGGAACTATGCTCAAGGGACTATCAACTTATGCATACCCTTTGATCCGGCAGTGTTTCTACTGGGCCTATATCCCAAAGAGATCATAAAGGAGGGAAAGGGACCCACATGTGCAAGAATGTTTGTGGCAGCCCTTGATATAGTGACTAGAAACTGGAAACTGAATGGATATCCATCAATTGGAGAATGGCTGAATAAGTTATGGTATATGAATGTTATGAAATATTATTGGTCTATAAGAAACATCATCAGATTGATTTCAGAGTGACCTGCACAGACCTACATGAACCGATGTTAAGTGAAGTGAGTAGAACCAGATTTTTATACACAGCAATAACAAGATTATACAATGATCAATTCTGGTGGATGTGACTTTTTCCAACAATGAGATGATTGAGGCCAGTTCCCATGATCTTGTGATTAAGAGAGCTATCTACACCCAGAGAGAGGACTGTGGAAACAGAGTGGATCACAGCATAGCATCTTCACCCTTTTTGTTGTTGTTTGCTTGCATTTTGTTTTCTTTCTCATTTTTTCCCCTTTTGATCTGATTTTTCTTGTGCAGCAAGATTATTGTGCAGCAAGATGTATAAATATGTATACATATATTGGATTTAAGACATATTTTAACATGTTTAACATAGATTACTTGCCATTTAGGAGATGGTGTGGGGGAAGGAGGGGAAAATTAGGAACACAAGGTTTTGCAGGGGTCAGTGTTAAAAATTATCCCTGCATCTGTTTTGAAAATAAAAAGCTTTAATTTAAAAAAAAGAACTATAGCCAAAATATGGTATAATTAGGATCCAAAAAAATCAATATTAATACACACAAAGTTCTAATTTGAGTTGCTTATGCTATAATAAACTTTATTAATATTTGGAATCCATAATTAAAAAAAGAAATAAAGAAATCTGGTGTCACAAATATATTGTAATCAAAGAAAAATACTTTTGAACTAGATTGTAGGCTCTAATTATCTACAGGGGCATTATCCATTTTGAATGAACAAAGCAGTCATTATGCTCTTACTATGTACAAAGCAGTACTTTATACAATAGAAATGCAAACAGGGATAGAAATAGAAAAATAATAAGTCCGTTCTCAGAGAGCTTACATTCTCATGGAGAAGAAAACATTGGGGGCAAATTTTAAATGTAAGTCAGATAGGAAGGTCTCATGGTCCTTAGGGTGCCAGCAGGAAGGCAGATATTAATGCCTCTTTTAAAATAAAATGCCTTTAATGCTGATAGAATCATGTCATTTTCTAAAAATGAATCATTTGACAGTGCCATGGACTTTGGTGACAAGAATTTCCTTTGTGGCTTAATTTTTTTTAATCACCATTGATAAGAGAAATGCCAATTAAAACAACTGCAAGCTACCATTTTACCTATCAAATTGGCAAACATGACAGAAAAAGAAAATGATAAATGTTGGAGGAGATGTGAGAAAACTGGAACACTAATGTACTATTGGTACAATTGTGAACTGATCCAATCATTCTGGAAAATAATTTAGAACTCTGCCCCAAGGGTTATAAAACTGTGCATAGCCTTTGATTCAGCAATACTACTACTAAGTATGTATCCCAAAGAGATCATTATAAAAGGGGAAAGGATCAAAATGTACAAAACTATTTATAGCAGCTCTTTTCATGGTGGCAAAGCATTGGAAATTGAGGGCATGCCCATTAGTCAAAGAATGGATGAACAAGTTGTGGTATATAAATTCAATAGAATACTATTGTTCTGTAAGAAATGATGAGCAAGAGATTTCAGAAATATGTAGAAAGATTTACATGAATTGATGCTGAGTGAAGTAAGGAAAAACCAGAGAATATTGCACACAGGAACAGCAACATTGTGTGATGACCAACTATGATAGACTTGGCTCTTTTCAGCAATAAAATGATCCAACAAGTTCATGAGAAACTTGCCATGAAAAATTTTTCCCAGTTTCTTGCTTTCCTACTATTCTAAATTAAATTGGTTTTGTTCGAGCAAAACCCTTTTAATTTAATGTAATCAAAATTAGTGGATTAAAATTATCTTTGCCCAGTTGTTTCCTCCTGATGTTAGCTGATATATGCTTTTCATTTTGTATATCCAGCACTTAGCATGGTGTTAAGCACATAGTATATAATAAATATTGTTCTGTTCCATTAGTGCTGGTAATAGAGGTCATGTTACTGAGTTAAAAAAGACAAAGCTTCTTATCATCCACCAAGTGAAATTCAAGTGATGAATGTCTTTGCTTAGCATTAAACTAGGATCATTCTACCTTTCCTCCTTCTATTGTACTATATTTCTCTATGTATCATATAATCACTATCCCTTGTACGTGTTCTACATTTTTGTCCATACTGTATTCTGTGCATAATATGAGTTTCTTTGCCTCTTATCTCCCAGTGAATTTCTACACATTCTTTAAAGCATGATTAAAACACTGCTTCCTTCCCAGAGCTTTCACTGATGTCTATACTTGACAATTACTTACATACTACTTTGCTTACAACCAGATATTATTATATACCATTGCTACTTGTTTATATATTCCAATAAGAATGGTTTCAAAATTTTTTGATCATGTAATCTTATCTATAAAAAAATTTTGAGCATGTGCTTCCATGTATGGGACTTAACTACAAATTATACATATAAACTACTGAATTAATGTTATGTATTTTATAAAACACATTAAAAAATAAACTTTTTCAAAGGATGAGATAAATGTAAAGAAAATTTTTCAATAATGTTATTTTGTTAAAAGAAGAAAATCCTTTTTGCTTTCAATAGTTATTAATAATTTAGTGAGCAATGTGATTGAATATGATTATTTTTTTCAATTTGTCTTACTATTGTGTTATCAGCCACTCTAGGGTCTGATTTTAAGTTGAGTTGGTTTCATTACTTGATTTTTAAAGGCAATCATATCTTAAAAAGGAGACCTCACAAAGATACATCATCCAAATTGAAAAAGTGTTTTGTTAGCTGCTCTTATTAAATCATGATGTTCATTTTTCAATCCCATTCACCAGCTATGCAAAAGTTTTTATTGAGGGCAGCTAGGTTAGAGCACCAGCCCTGAAGTCAGGAGGACCTGAGTTCAAATCTGGTCTCAGACACTTCCTAGCTGTGTGACCCTGGGCAAGTCACTTAACCCCAATTGCCTCAGCAAAAAGCAAAAAAAAAAAAAAGTTTTTATTGAAATTTGGATAATTTCCATCTTGCCTAATATCAATCAGTTGTCCATGCAAACTACTCTAAATGTTACATTTTTATATGTTCAATTCATAGGTTCAAAATTCACTGGAACATACTTAAACAGGTCATAAAATATCATTTCCATTTTTAAAAAACTGTTTAGATATGAGTCATTATAGGTGATACACACCACTGTAAGTAACAAAAGCTTAGCTTTTAAATGTCCCATTAAGTAGGATGGTTTCATACTGTCATTAGTTAATATTTTCAGGCACAAATATATACTTAGGGTGAAGTTCATAGTTAATGATAATAATTGCATATCCATGTTTTAAAAAATTTTCTTGATAACTCTAAATTTTTTTTTGTTCAACCTGGTCATTTATTATTAGAAATGTTCCATTAAATAGGATGGCTTCGTACTGTCATTAGCTAATATCTTCAGGCACAAATATATACTTAGGGTGAAGCTCATAGTTAATGAAAGTAATTGCATGTCCATATTTTAAATAATTTTCTTTATAACTGAATTTTTTTTGTTCAACTTGGTCATTTATGATTAGATTAACATTGTTTTTACCTACTTGTTGAATAAAGTCCAGTCATTTTCTTACTCACATTATTGACATCTTTAATCTGTGGTTTCTTTGGAGGATATAATTTTTTTTTATTTGCAAAACATATGTATGGGTAATTCTTCAACATTAACCCTTACAAAGCTTTCTGTTACAAATTTTTCCTCCCTACTCCCTACCCCTCTCCTAGATGGCAGGATATCCGCTACATGTTAATTATGTTAAAATACTTGACAAATCGAATATATGTATACATATTTCCACACTTATTGTTGTGCAAGAAAAGTAGTATCTACAAGAAAGAAAAATCAGCTAAAGGAAACACAATGTAAGCAAACATCAATCGAGAGCATGAAAATGTTATGTTGTGATCCACATTTCAATCCATCTCTCTGGTATATGGCTTTCTTCAGTGAACAATTGGAAGTGGTTTGAAACATTTCATTGTTGAAGAAAGCCATGTCCATCAGATTTGATCGTCATATAGTGTTGTTGCCGTGTATAATGATCTCCTGGTTCTGCTCATTTCACTCAGCATCAGTTCATGCAAGTCTCTCCAGGCCTCTCTGAAATCGTCCTGCTGGTTGTTTCTTACATAACAATAATATTCCATAACATTCATATACCATAATTTATTCAGCCACTCTCCAACTGATGGGCATTCATTCAGTTTCCAGTTTCTAGCCACTACAAAAAGGGCTGCCACAAACATTCTTGCACATGTGGGGCCCTTTCCTTCCTTTATGATTTCTTTGGAATATAAGCCCAATAGAAATGCTGCTGAGTCAAAGGGTATGCACAGTTTGATAACTTTTTGAGCACAGCTCCAAATTGCTCTCCAGAATGGCTGGATCAGTTCACAACTCCATGGAGGATATAATTTTGAGAAGAATCATTTTAAGCCATATGCTTATTTTCTGAGGGTTACTTCAGTTATAACTAGCTAACATAATCCATGAATCTATTTACCTGCGCACACATCAACTTCAATATGTCACAATATGCTGGCAATGAATGAAAGAGTGGGGTTCCACTGTCAAGTCGAAGAGAACTTCTACTCTTCCCTCAAGATATCTTGAATCCTATACATGACAAGTAACCATGGAAAATACATTCTGAAGGAGAATACCACTGTCACTCCATAGAGTAAATATTAGCAGTTTCATTTCTTTTTTTTTAGGATATAAATAAACATAAATCAAAGTTCTAACATTTCTTCCTTGATCTCAGTGAATACTCACACATAATTACCTTAGAGACCACTGAATTATCAGATTGTAAGTTTCATGAGTGGGACAGCTAGGTGGTACAGTGGATAGAGTTGGGGGGGCTTAAATAAGGAATATTATCCAGTGTCAGCCACTTCCTAGCTGTGTAAACCTGGGCAAGTCACTTGACCCTGTTTGCCTTAGTTTTCTTCTTAATTGTAAAATGAGCTAGAAAAGGAAATGGCAAACCACTGCAGCAACTTTGCCAAGAAGACCCCAAATGAAATGAGTTGGGACTGAAATGACTAAACAACAACAAAGTTTCATGATCTAATTTAAACTTTGTATCTCATGAAGTGATAATGTGATGTTTTGTCCATAGCCAGTTGTTGAACTGATAATCCACACTGATTGGACAGTAATTGTAAATTATCTTCACAATGAAATAAATAGTACCACAAGACTTGAAGCAGTTCCCATTGCCTTTAAACTACCTTGCTGACAAGCTGGATCTGCTTCAGCCAAGTTCTTCCCCTCTGGCTAGCTTATTCTCAGGTCATAACTCAGAAGTGTCTACAAGGAACACGTTTACTCTCTCAGGAAGCAAGTGGACCATTAGAGCGTCACCGCTGCACTCCATTAAATGAGCCACTAGTTGCCAAGAGGAATAAATGACTGTTCATTTAAAGAACATTTATTAAGTTCTATCCTGGTTGGGTGCTGATACAAATACAACAGCAGTAGGAACCACAGGACCCTCCCTCAGGGAGGTTACTATTTAGCTGAACTCTTACATTGTAGAATGCTAAATATATTCATATTTGTCACAATGTAATTAAGTTAAACACAGTAGGCTTGTTCAGATGACAGAATGAATATTTAAATATGATAAATTTAATAAGCAATTTAATTAATTAAATCTGTCTAGATAATTTGACCCTCTGTGCATTACACAACTTTTTGGAGCCCCAGGTGAGAGTTGGGTGATAGGTGAGCACCAAAGGTGGATGAGCATCCCTGAAAAAGGTTTGACAAGCTGTCATACCAGAGGCACTCTTCCTCCATAAACACCCCCTACATGTGGTACTAATAAGAAAAAGGAAGAAATCCCTGCCTTCAAGCAGTTTACAACCTAATTGGGGAAGACAACACACAAAAGGAAGCTAAAAGGAAGGGAGAATGTACCTTGATTGCTGGGATGTGATAATGTGGAGTCTAGATGGTCTACCAGAAGTGCTTCCACTTTCTCTCCTCAGTCTCTTATTATATCTGGCTTCCAACCTCCCATCATTAAACTGAAACTACCCTCTCCAAGGTTACTAAAGATCTCTTAGTTGCCAAATCAATGGTGATTTCTTAATTATTCGCCTTGATACGCTCTTCTATCTAGGCTTTCAAGATATCAGCCTCTCCTGGTTCTCTTCTTATGGACCTGACTGCTCGTTCTCTGTCTCCTTTTCCAGATCACAACCTCTAATTCTCAGTGTTCCACAAGGTTCTATCTTGGGCCTTTTTCTCCCTCTATACTATTTTACTCGATGATTTCATCAGTTCTCATGAATTTAATTACCCTCTCTCTGCTGATAATTATTGGATCTGCCCCTCCTGCCCCAAGCTCTCGGCTGACTTCCAATCTTGCATCTTCAACTGCCATTCAGATATCCTGGGTGTCCAGGAGATATTTTAAACCTAATATGTCCAAAACAAAACTCATCTTCCCTTTTAAAGCCTCCAGGCTCTACCTTCCCTATTAACTATTAAAGGCAACACCATCCTTCCAGTCTCTCAGTTTCACAACCTAGGAGTCATCCTGAATTTTTTACTGTGCCCAGTATAAAATCTATTGCCAATGTCTTTTGATTTCACCTTTGCAACATCTCCCAAATATACTCTTTTCTTTGCTCTAACACTGCCCATCTTAGTGCAGGCCCTCATCACTTTTTTTCTGTATTATTTTTTTTAATTAAAGCTTTTTATTTGCATAACATATGTATGGGTAATTCTTCAACACTGACCCTTACATAGCTTTCCATTACAAATTTTCCCCTTAGTTCCCTCCCCTCCCCTAGATGGCAGGAAGTCCACTAAATGTTAATTATATTAAAATACTTGACAAGTCGAATATATGTATACATATTTCCACACTTATCATTGTTGTGTAAGAACAATCGTATCTACATGAACAAAAAATATCTGAGAAAGGAAACCCAATTCAAGCAAACATTGATAGAGAGCATGAAAATGTTATATTGTGGTCCACATTTCACATCCCTCTCTCTGGGTGTATATGGCTTTCTTTACTGAACAACTGGAACTGGTTTGAAACATTTCATTGTTGAAGAGAACCATGTCCATCAGAATTGAACGTCATATAGTATTGTTGTTGCCATGTATAATGATCTCCTGGTTCTGCTCGTTTCACTCAGCATCAGTTCATGCAAGTCTCTCCAGGGCTCTCTGAAATCATCCTGCTGGCCGTTTCTTACCGAACAATAATATTCCATGACATTCATATACCATAATTTATTCTGCAGTTGATGGGCATCCTTTCAGTTTCCAGTTTCTAGCCACTACAAAAAGGGCTGCCACAAACATTCTTGCACATATGGGTCCCTTTCCCTCCTCTAATATCTCTTTGGGATATAAGACCAATAGAAACACTGCTAGGTCAAAGGGTATGCAGAGATTGATAACTTTTTGAGCATAGCTCCAAATTGCTCTCCAGAATGGTTGGATCCATTCACAGTTCCATCAACAATGTATTAGTGTCCCAGCTTTCCCACATCCCCTCCAACATTCATCATTATCTTTTCCTGTCATTTTAGCCAATCTGACAGGTGTGTAGTGGTACCTCAGAGTTGTCTTAATTTGCATTTCTCTGATCAACAGTGATTTACAGCACCTTTTCATATGACTAGAAATGGTTTTAATTTCACATCTAAAAATTGTCTGCTCATATCCCTTGATCATTTATCTATTGAAGAGTAGGCCCTCATCACTCCATACCTTTGTTGTGCAGCCATTTTTCAGTCATATCTGACTCTCTGTGATCCTAATTGGGGATAGCAGAATTTGTTGTTGTTCAGCCTTTTTGATTGTGTCTAACTCTTTGTGATGCCTTTTGTGGTTTTCTTATTATATTTGTGAAAATATAAAAGAATAATTGTGATATTGCTATCAAGGTACTGGTACACACGTCCTGAAAAAAAAATCACTACTTCCTTTCCTTCTCTTCTAAAAATTTTGTCTACAACTTTTTGAGTATCCAACCTGGTGTTGTAAATCTAGTCAGCTTTCTATAAACATCTAGCACTTAGTACTTGCCTTGTATACCACAGTGCCTTAAATGCTCACTGGATTGAATTTAGAGGGTTTATATCTCTGGCAAGTCAATGGGTTAAAGCATCACTCTGAGCCTTTCCTGGGCATAGCTGAGGGCCAGGTAACCTGTCTCAGCAGAGGATTAGAACAATGATCAAGAAATATTAATGTTTTGGGGTTCCTTTTCCCCCTGCCCTTCAGGCACCACCGATGAAACTACATTAATAGGTTATATGTTTATCTGAGAATAAGGATGTCTAGGAACACCCTTTTCTTGTTTGCATTAATTTCCCAAACACTCCAGGCCTCTACTCAACTAAGAATATTTCACAACTGCTAACAGAATAATTCAGGTGTTTGCAGCTGCAAAATTAATGCAAATGCACAGAATCCCTCAGAGAACAAAGAAAAAAATGCCAACAGGCAGAGTTTTTCTTTTTTTAATATTGCTGCCCATGCCACAAGATGGGTCATAAGCACCAGGCTTTTAAAGAGCATAGAGTTGTCCATAAATACCTTTATTCAGAAACCAAATGAAAATGAAAATATCAGATGTAAATTTTAAAAATACATTTTATTAGTATATTTTGTTTCTGTAATGCAGAATTTTTTTTAAAATAAAAAGAGGAAGAGAAGAAATATTTGCAAAACTTTAATAGATCAAAAAAATCTGACAATGTATTACACATTTGTGGATCCCCTATTTCTACAAAGAAGTATGGGAGGGTAGTTTTACATATATACACACATACACACACACTCACACACACACATACATACTCCTACACATACACTCACACACTGACACACATATATTATCATCCAAACTAAGTGATGCAAAAAGCTGTGATCCATTTTTACAATTGTCATTTACAACTTTCATTTCTATTTTCTTCATATATTCATTTCTGAACCTAATGATGACATTTGAATCAACATCCTGCTTGCTACCAAAAAGGCTCTCCCACATAATACGAAGTACAGCTATAGGGCAAAGAGGAAATTTATTTCCAAGTGTGACTTACAGTCATATCCTGTAGAATCTCCTGACATATCATATTCTGTCTTATCAAACTGAAAGGTTTTCTGTGACACATTATTAACATCCTCTCTCCCTCCCTTCACCACCTGTCCTAGTTTTACTTATTACCGCATGTAGGTAGAACAAGAGAGAAGAAAACTTAACCATTTCCAGTATTTGCTTTCTAAAAATTATTTTACCATCTAAAAATAATCACACAGTGTCACTGCCTATTCAGCAGCTAACTATATTATCACTTTATTAATGGAAAAAATAAGCTTTTTACTAGTATGTCTTGTTATATAAACTTGTCGGTAGGAGGAATTGGATCCATGTTGTTCTCCCAATCTCCCTAGCAATTAAGTACTTCATAAATACTATTTCTTGGGGATGATTCATTGAGATAAGAATTCAGTTTCCAATTTCTCTTAACCTAATAGCCCATGATGGGATGGTGAAAATTTTAATTATATGCTCTTCATATCAAGACTGAGGAATCTGAGACTCCTCTGACTATTCTCTCTCCAGAGAAAGAAAGGGCCAATTAAAAAGTAGCTCACAGCCAGAGAAAGGAATCCCAAAGAGTTCATCATATTTGAATCAGCAGAGCAGAACTTAGAAACTTTATGTTACAAATCAAAAGTTAGGTTGAACTCTCCAGGTCTCCAATTTTTCTTTCTTGCTGATTAGAACCAGGTTAGGGATCAAGTTAGGAGAACAGGGCAGAAGGTCAAGAGTTTCTCCTCTCTTCCTTCAAAGACAAGAAACAATAATTCTGATGGTTCAAAAATATAAAGGTAATTAACTTTGCTTCTTAAAAATTTGTCACCAGTTGCTTGACTGTTTTGATGTTTTATGAATCAGATACTAATACTATTATTATACAAACCATTAAACAGGTATGTTCCAAAAGGGAAATTTTTTATGAAGGAAATGAATGGGTGATTCTCTCCAACTGGACAGGTACATAGCTGTCCTTCCATATTGAGTGGCTGAGTATTTTTTTTTCTTGCTTTGCTTATGTAGCTGGGCTTTATACATCTTTTACATGTGTAATTTGTGGAACTCAAGCCTACATAAAGAACTTCAATAAACCAAACTGAAGTGGAAATTTTCTTTTTTAAAATGTTTTTATTGATTTTTTCTTTTTCTTACTGCATCATAGTTATCACAAGTATTTCCCCTTTTCCCTTGCCTAAAAGACATATGACAAATAGTATTTTTCAGAAAGAGAAAAAAATCAGTATAACTGATTGATACATTGAAAAAAGTTTAAAAATGTATTGGGGACTTCCCAACTATACCAAAGGGTAGACTGAGGGTATCTCATCATATTTCTTCATTTGAGTCCTGTTAGTTCTTTATAATTTTGTTATGTTTCCTTTTAATTTTTTTGGTTTGCCTTTCCTTTCATTGTCATAATAACTGTATGGACAGCCAGGTAGTGAAATGGAAAGAGTGCTATACTTGAAGTCAGGGAGACCTACCTTCCTGAGTTCATATCTGGCCTCAGACACTTACTAGTTTTGTAACTCTGGACAAATCACTTAACCCTGTTTGCCTCAGTTCCTCATCTGTAAAATAAGCTGGAGAAGGAAATGGCAAAGCAGTTCAATATCTTTGCATGGAAAACCTCAAATGGGGTTATGAAAGTCAGGCACGATTAAAATGACTGAACAATGAGAAAGTTACTATGTATATTGTTTTCTTGACTCGGTTTACTTTGCTCTTCATCAGTTCACATTTATCTATACATGCTTCTCTATATTCATCACACATTAAAATTAAATAATAATTAATTAATTAAAATTAAATAATTTATTATAGCATAGTAATAATATTCCATTACATTCATGTGCTATAATTTATTTAGATATTCCCCAATTAATGGCCATCGATTTTTTGGATGTGGATTTTTAACTATCACAAAAAAGTGCTATTATAAATATTTTGAAATATATGGGGACTTTTGAAGTAAAATTTTCAATTCTCTATTTTCTCTCCCCCCAAATCCTCATATTTTGATTAGAATTCAGGCCATTTTTATCTTGACACAGATATCCATAGCAAAATTAAGGTAGCCTCATTAGTCTAGGATGTATTTTTTAATAGAACCAAATGTACATTAAATTGTCTTCTTAAATTGTTTGTATGAAGAGAAGAACTTCTGAATAACACTACCAGATATTTTTCCCCTGGTAAATTTAGAAAAAAATTTTACATTATTTTAAAAAACAAATTTCCATATTACCTTACATAGATTTGTGGATTGCTTTCAAATAGTTTTATCTTTAGACAGTTCAAGACCATGAAAGAAGGGCCAATTTCCTCAGTTATTTTCTGTAGAGCAATTCTGAGAATCCAAAGTATCTAGGGATAGGAAGAATAAAACAGAGACTGTTCCTGAAAAAGCAGATGCCCAGTCTATTATTGAGGCCAGATTCCTTTATGGTAACATTTCTTAAAGAATTATCTAGGCCATTTCAGGAAGAAATTAATTTCTCTCACTATAATCATGTTACTATACAATTTTAATTCATAGGATCATTGACTGAGAGCTGAGATCCCAGAGACTATCTAAGGGTTCTTAAGCTGGGTTCTGTGAACTTGTTTTTAAAACTATTTTGATATTTGTATTTTGAAATAATTGAAATAATTCTATCCATCTTATTTTATGCATTTAAAAACATGACTGAGAAGTCCACTCATCAGACTGCCAAAGCCATCCATGACACAAGAAAAATTAAGAAATCTTAATTAATCCAACTCCTCTCATTTTACAAATGAAAAACCTGTAAATTAAGTGATTCTTCCCAACTAATTATGATTAGTTGTTTCACTAGGATTCACTCCCAAATTCTCTGACTTCAAGAACCGCATACTATTCTCCTTCTGCACCAAACTGTGATTCCTTGCTCAATGGAATTATAGTGACAAATAGAATACTGAAAGTGCCAGTATTTCACTGATAATCTGAGAAATGTCCAAAAGATAAAGATCACACCCCATGGGGATCAGTGGAAGGAAGTAGAAATGGAGGAAATTGAGAGAGGTGTTATATGACTGTCTTCAAGTATTTGAAATGATGTGACATAAAAGAGGGATCATACTTGTTCTACTTGGCCCCAGTGAACAGAACTAGGAATAATGGGTAGAGGTTGCAGAGAGGCAAATTTGGGCTTGATGTCAGGAAAAATTTTCTAATAATTAGAGCTATCCTAAAATGGAATGTTTTGTTTGGCTCCAGAGGGGAATACTAAGATTACAGGTATAGATTGACAATAGTTGTGTTTATGCTTAATGTGGTAGAAAACTTCCTAATGATTAGAAATAGTGATGTGCTAGCAAATGTTTAACAGCCAGCTTTAAGGGAAGGGAGGTGATGTGAAGAATTATCCATTACATGCTTTAATCTGAATTATAAACATTTTTCCCATCTTTTTTTTTTTTTTTTTGCTGAGGCAATTGGGATTAAGTGACTTGCCCAGGGTCACACAGCTAGGGAATGTTAAGTGTCTGAGACCAGATTTGAACTCAGGTCTTCCTGACTTCAGGGCTGGTGCTCTATCCACTGCACCACCTAGCTACCCCCATCACTGTTTTTGCTATAAGATCAATAAAACAATAAATTAAGCCTTGATAGGTAGCGTTTACCAATTTCCAAGATATAAATGCTCACAGCAAAAATTTGTCACTTGCCTTCTGAACCAGTAGGAAAGCTGCCTTCAGTATACCCATCATGGAACTATTCTGAAGTGAAATGGGTTAATACTCCCCAAGAGGTAGAAACATCACTAGAAACAAAATCTGGATAATAACTTGTTGAGGATGCGTTAGTCAGAGTCCTTAATCAAGCACAATTTTTATTTCATGGCCTGTGAGGTTTCTTTCCACTCTTTGAATCTCTGATTATAAATCAGTCAGTCCAAATGTCATCAGTGACCTCAACATTGAGATGAACAAAAATCCCAATGGGAAAAAACAGGATAATTTCAGAATCAGTTAAGAGGTAAAAGGATGCTGAAACCTGGCTATCCCTTATTCCCATTGTCCACTCCCATTCTCCTCAAGATCCTTAGGAGACATATAATGGTAGCCAGGAAAAACTGTCCTCTTCTATAACTTTGAGAATAGAACACTTGTATCACATGCCTCTTAAATTTTGAGTTTGTTTTTATTTGCCATTTTCATGGGTTAATTCCCCCATTATAGCTAGTTATTATATGAAATATTTACTTTTCTTCCAGCTAATGAGAAGCACTACATTAAGTGACAAATATGCTTAAAGTTCAATTGCATATGCTGCTTCTTTAAAAAAAAAGTTTATATATCAACTTTATATACCAACTTTGTGGGTTTTTTATTTAATAATTTTTTTCTCAATTACATGTAGAGAGTTTTCAACATTCATCTTTGTGAGATTACGAGTGCCAAAATTTTCTCTCTCCCTCTTTTTCTTCCCTCTTCTCAAGACAGTATTCTATCAATCTTTTTTAAAGAATCTCTTCAGATGTGACTTTCCTCTCTTCCACCTCTGGTGCACAGATTATATTTTCATAGACACTCTACTGAATAATTGACCAATGTTGTCAACCAATTCATTGGAAAATCCACCAGATAAAAAAATAGTAACTTAAACGGAGGACAAATTTAAATCAGAAAGCTGCCTTAATATCAAACAGAGACAATAGAAGATTTATTTCTGTGGAACGTTTGTGATGATATTTAAGGGCTTATAATGTGTGCAGAGAAAAATCATGATTTTTGAACAGCCTGACATTTGTACTGGTAACATCCTGATCACATGATTACATAATTGATGAGGTATGATTACTAACAGGGGAATGAAGGAACTTGTCTGGTGCAGTGTAAAAAAACCAAATGAGGATATGTGAATATATCTGATCATCTATTGGGAATTATTTTGTGCCCAAATGTTAAACTTGTGTAGTGGGTTGAAAACAACTTGATAGCAGGTTGAGAAACTGGGAGAAAGCACCTGAGTTAGAAGCAGTTAGAATTTGATGTAATTGCTGTATGAATACCAAAATCTACCTTCAAAACATTTCTTATTTGTCTCTTTCTTTCCTTTGGCCCTGCCATCACTGTGGTTTGGGTGCTCATTACCTCAGGCCAGTAATAGCCTTTAGATTGGCCTCTTTGCTTTAAGTTTCTTTTCACTCCAGTACATCCTCCACTCAATTCCCCAAAGTCCAAATCTGACTATGTTACATCCCCTCCATTTAATCAACTCCAGTGGCTCCCTATCATTTCCAAGATCAAATATAAAATTCTATGTTTGTCAATCAAGGCTCTTTACAATTTGGTCCCTTCCTACTATTCCAGTCTTCTCATACCTTATGCTCTTTTACCTACTCTGCTATCCAGTGACACTGATCTCCTTGCAGTGCTTTGCACTAGATATTCCATCCCCCAAATCTAGGTAATTTCATTGACAATTCCATTCCCTAAATTCTCTTTCCTCATCTCTGCCCCTTGGCCTTCTGGGTTTCCTTTGTGTCCCAGACCAAATGCCACCTTCTATGAGAAACCTTTCCTGACCCCCTAATGCTAGTGCCTTCCTTCTGAGGTTATCTCCATTTTATCTTGTATATCTATAAACCTTTATGTAAGGGGAATTTGAGAAAAGGGAACTGAGAAAGCCTTCAAGGAAGAAGTCGCATGGCAACTGGACAAAGACATAGTAACATTCTTATCAAATAGTCAATTTATTTTGACCTTACTTCAGGACCTTCCTTTTCTGGATCTGGTCCAAAGTTATACTTTCAAGGTTGTTCTGGTTAGTGTTCTGGTGTTCTGGTTAGTAATTCCTTCTCCAAGCTATTAATATATTTACTATACATTTTAACCAACTCAGCTTGAAAACACTGCAAGTATTCAAAGTAGTGACCAGGGTGAAGTGACCAAAGACAGAGAGGGCACCAGCAGTCCTTTGGCAGCAAAGAAACAACACAACTTAATACTTAATAAACAAGCATAGGAAAGGAAATTAGTTTAAAAAGGAAGCTGCCAGGAAAGGGTTGAGTGAGCTCAATCCCCATCCCCTAGCTCTCTCTTCTTCAGCTCATTTTATGCTTCTTGCTGTTTGCCCTGTGGTTCCTGGTACTAGCCCTAGTTACAAATATTCTTAGTTATACCTCTGCAAAAATTATCTCTAACCCTTTTGGTGCGCAAAATCCCTTCAACCAGATAAACGTTATGCATTGTACATGATATATAATATAAAGTACCTGTATTTCATTATACTATTTTCTTCTGGGCTCTTATATTTTAAAAAATGTGCAACATAACATGATGAATTACTTCTAGGGACAAGACATCCTTGAAATGCTAGATTCTCAGTACAACCAATTCTACAATTGCAGGAGTTACTTTCTAACTGTAGTAGAGACTTGCCAATGAGGGCCCATTTCTGGGAGTATATACAGGGAATCCATGTGGAGCCTTGGGACACCTGCTTCTAGAAATTCATGATGACATGAAGAGGAAGAGACTGACTTCATTTTTGAAAGCATGAATAGTTATTCCGTTATTGTTTCCTGTCTGATTATTGTGTAATGAAGCAAAGGTCTTTTGGTTGACTGCTAGGCTAGAACTGAATGTGCATACAAAAAGCATTTACTGGCCAGATTGGTTCTTTTCTAGGGAAGTAAACAACAACTGCTGTGGGGCTCTTGGTGGAGGAAGCCATTGGACTCTCCCTCCTCAATCTTCCTTCCTCCATCCTCACCTCTTGAAGGCAAGACGTTGCTGTTGCTACAATCCTTATTGTAACTTTCCCCCCTTCTGTTCTTAGGTAAAGAAATACTGAAGACAGAATGACCTGGTGAGATATAGCAGTCCAGAAATGGGAAGATAGCCACGATAGTTAATAAGGATGACTTGGCAGTGGAAACCCTGAGGAGCAATCTGAGGTACCCATCCCAGGTGGATAGAAGCAGCCACAGCTCTATGTCCTACAAAGGAGTGACTCAGTCCATCAGCTTGTCACATTGAGAAGTAAACTTAGTGAGGCGAATGCTTTGTACCCATTTTAAGTTTAAGTTAGTACTTTGCCAAGAAAACCTCAAATAGGGTCCCAAAAAGTCAGATGTGAGAGAAAGGAATAAATAACAACAACAACAACAACAACAACAACAAAGTGGGACTGACTGAGGTGGTGAAGGGAAGAATGTCCCTAATTTGGGTAGAGGCTTTTGTTATCTTATCAAGTAATATCTCTTTGCAAATGCTAATTGATATCACTATTTAACTGGGAATGTGACATTAAGTGATGTTATTGGAAGAGATTGGACAGCCAAGTGTTATACTGGATAGAGTGACAGATTTGAAGACAGGAAGAGTCATCTTTCTAAGTTCAAATCTGATCTTAGACACTTACTAGCTATATGATCCTAGGCAAGAAGGAAATGACAAACAACTCCAGTATCTTTGTCAGGGAAACTTCCAGTGGAGTCACAAAGAGTTGAATTTGACTGAAATGACTGAACAACAAATTGGAGGAGATAATAACTAACAATTGATATAAGAGAAAAACATACCATAATGGCAATTGAAGCATTAGAAAAACCCCTCTAAATCTTCAGGGAGTCTCCATAGAACTTTGAGGGGGAGATGTTGCTAATCTCTTGGCTTTCAATTTGCCAGTGCAAGTGGAGTTGGAATAAGGACCCTCCTTTTTTTCTTTTTCCCTTCCCCAGACGATGTAATTGCTATATAAATATTTTTTAATTAAGCACTAAGTGATATAATTAGTTTTGCTTCATGATTATGCTTCTAAACATGGTCAGCTACCTTGCACATGTATGTCCTAATAGACAAGAAAGAGTGAGTATGTGGTAAATTAGTTACCCCACTGATAGGGATTTAACTACCAGATGGTGCTGTTAGCCTTTCATTCATTGAAGAATCCCCTGCTCCCTCTGGTGGTTAATAGATCAGCTTCTGGGGAAGCAGTGCTGAGAAAGCTGCATGCTCTCCGTAGTTTAGCTCAGTCACTCTTCCCTAGGACACTCATTCATCATAAAGGGCTATATGGATTAGTCAATCTACCCATTAGAATTCAGCCTCAAGTCCCTATTCACTTTCATAAATCTGCCTTCCTTTGATTGTGCTATATTTCAAAGAATGTTAGTCATATAACCTTGATACAATGGCATCAACTTTACACAGTAGCATTTAAGCTTACTGCATGCAGAATTTAGTCAGCATAGAATCAATAAACAAATAAATAGAATATAATAACCATGGACTACAATGTATAGTGAAACAATAAAACATCTTTTAAGTGACTTCAGACTTCGCTTCTTCTAAACCCTGGCGGTATCCCAGCAAAAGGATCTAGGTGTGAGTTTGTTTTCAGTTCCCCAATACTGCTTCTTTTTGAGTAGATAATAGTCTATTTGAATTTTTACTCCATTGGCAAAAAGGTAGAATGTCTAAGAACTGGGAACCTTTGGAGGAACTCTTGAATTGGTACTTTCGGAGAAGAGAACAGACTTGGGATCTAGGTGGACTAAGGATTTTGGATCAGTTTATGGCAGGAATTTAGGATCATATGTAAACTGAAATTCAAGAGGATTGATATTTGGTCTTAGAAGTGTGGTTGATATGATCTTAGAAGTCTTATCACTGAAAGGATGCTCCTGGCCTTTCCCTGGCCTGTTTGTTTTTAAGAGAATGTGAGTCTCAGGTCCACATCATAGCAAGCACATCATAGACCAAGATGAGATGATTTGGGGGTTGACCCCAACTAGTAAAAGCATCCGAGTGAATAGAATTGGAAAGGAAACTATAGATTGTGTGGTCCCCTTCATTTTATAGATGAAGAAACTGAGGGTCAGTGAGATTAAGTGAGTTGCCCAGTACATTAGTAGTAAGTGACAGAAGTGGGATCTGAATCCAAGGCTTTTGGATCCAAATCTAGCGTCCTGCTCCTCTGTTCTAGCAAACTTTCATCTTTGACTTTAAATTGAGCTGGGAATTTTTTGAAAGCAGAGCTTCTCTATCATGGGCATTATTCAGAACCTTATTTGAATCTGTGTCCATATTTAATTTCTATATTTTTTAAAGATACAGAAAATGTGAAAAGATTCAGAAAAGTGAAACAGCTTCCCTTAGGGAAGGTTAATGGAAATGGTGTATTTGTCTAATAAAAGGCCATAAAAGAACAGGGCAATTGCTTTTATCAAATTAAATGGTTCTTATAAAGGTACTATTGATTATCTGCTTTTCAGGTCCATGGATGAGTATAAGAAATGATTTACATTAAATCAGAAATTTCAAGTGGGTAAGCAGGAAAAAAAATTATCATCAAGGTGAGTGATATACTAAAATAGGATACCAAGTGAAACTCTAAGAATATCTTCAGGAATTCACTTCAACAAACATTTAAATATATTCTATGTGTAAAACATGGCTAAGGGTGGTGATTCAAAGTTTAGATAATAATGCAGAGCCTCTACCTTTACTGGGTACTTCCTACCTGTCTTCATACTAACCACCTTGCTGCAGGTCTCAGAGAATATGCCTGGAGGTTTTTTTGCCTCCAGAATTTTTGTTCTGGGACTCCTCTGTCCTTAAGGCCTCATCTGGCTCATAAGTTCAGGTAGGCCATAGTCGTGTTTCTCTTCGCTCCTTTCTCCTAGACATTTTCTCATCAACTGACTTGTCATTGTACATATACTTTCCTGCTACCTCCCAAGGTGTATATCAACCCACTCCCAAATGGTCCCACTCAGAGTACCCCTTCCTGGTCACCATTCTCCTATCATGTGTTGCCTCTTTGATTAACATGTAAGCTCTAAAGTGGGTACAGACTTTACATATGTATATCAAGTGTTCAACCCAGTGGATGGCACATAGTAAATAGAAAATTAATTGGTCATTCATTCATTCAGAGAATTTACGGCCTTGTGGGGGATGTGACATAAACCGATACCATAGAATTACATGATAAATTCAGCAGAAGAATACAAAATGTTATTGTTCACTCTTTTTCAGTTGTGCCCAGCTCTTCCCAACCCCATTTAGGGCTTTCTTGGCAAACATTTTTTATTTCTTTCTCTAGCTCATTTTATGAGGAAACTGAGGCAAAGTGTTGTTACTTGTCCAAGTGTCTGAGGTTAGACCTGAACTCATAGAGATGAGCCCAACTTCAAGCCTAGGTGTCCCTTTTTGTCTGTAGGGGAAAGTCAGAATAAGGGGCATCAAGGTTTTAAAGTATTAGTAGATGTTCAATAGGCAAAGAGGAAGAGGTATAATAAAAAGCGAGACTAAAGGCATGAAGACATTAATGTATGCAGTGGATAAAGTGGGAACAGGAAGAGTGGTAAAAATAGAGAGCAATTCATTATGATTAGATTTTAGATCCTATGAAGAGAAAGAGAGACAGAAACAGAGACAGAGACAGACTGAGACACGGAGACAGAGACACACAGAGAGACAGACAGAGACACAGAGACAGAGACACACAGAGAGAGACAGAGAGACAGAGACAGAGACACGAGACACAGAGACACACACAGAGACAGAGACAGAAAGAGAGAGAGATAGAGATAGAGAGACACACAGAGAGAAACAGAAACATAGAGACAGACATAGACAGAGACACAGTGAGAGAGACAGAAAGAGAGAAAGAGAAGGGGTGGGAAGGTCAAGTATCAGGTTGGAAAGACTTGAATTCTCTTGACTGCAAAGAAGCGGGAGAAAGTCCAGGAAGTATCTGAAGTCTGAAATCCAGAAGAGAAAACCTATGTATCTGATTGGTTTTCCATCACTGATGACCTAGAAGAAACGTGTTAGGGCCTGGCAGTAAACTTCACACCCCTCCTCTCTAAACCTGAGGCAATTCTTCATTGGAAATTATAGCTTGGAAGATTTCAGAAAAAAAAGGGTAGGGCTAGAGGAGAGGGGAACTCTAGAAAGAACCTATACAAATAAGCCTAATGGCTTTGAGAGGGCCCAAAAAGAGGCAAAAAAAAAAACCAAAAACAGAAACAAAAACAAAACAAACAAACAAACAAACGAACGAACAAAAAAAAAAAACCCAACTACTACAGATACAGATAATTAGATTTAATTAGACACACGGGCAATTGAATCTCTGTTAGAGATTCACATAGGATAGCCTAGAGCAACTTCTATTTGCTTTAAGGCTTAGCAAGAAAGTGCTATTTGGGATTTTCAGTTAGAAGTAAGAAAAACCAGCATTGTCCAAATAATCTTTAAAATTTAGAAATCCTGCTCAATTCCCCTCCTAGTTCATTGAAGATAAGAGAAAAAAATCAGAGATCTAAAAAGAAAGAAAGAAAATCATCTGGTAAAAGAAGGAAATTATAACTAAAGCATTTGCTGTTTGAGATATATAGTAGATAGAGCACTGGGCTTAAAATCAGGAAGACTCATCTTCATGAGCTCAAATCTGGCCCGAGACACTTACTAGCTGTGTGATCCTGGGCAAGTCATTCTATTTGGTTTGGCTCCGTTCTTCATCTGGAAAAGGAACTGCAGAAGGAAATGGCAAACCACTCTAGTATGTGTGCCAAGAAAACCCCAAAATGGGCTCACAGAGGATCAGACTCAATTAAACAACAATAAATTCTGCTTACTCTGGGTCTGCACTGACTCTTAACCCTATTCCAAATATGAGAATCATCTACCACATCACATTTCTATTCTTTTTTTCCTCAATAATATTTTATTTTTTCAATTACATGTAAAGATGGTTTTCAACATTCATTTCTGTAAGATTTTGAGTTCTCAATTCTTTCTCCCTTTCTCCTTTACCTCACCCCTCCTCAAGAATAGCAAGCAATCTGATAGAGATTATACATTTACAATCATTTTAAACATATTTCCATATTTGTCATGATGTGAAAGAAAAATCAGAACAAAAGGGAAAAACCATGAGAAAGAAAAAGCAAACAATAAGAACAACAAAAAATGAAAATAGTATGCTTCAACCCACATTCAGTCTCCATAGTTCTCTCTCTGAATATGGATGACATTTTCCATCCCAAGTCTATTGTAACTGTCTTGCATATCTCTACATTGCTGAGAAGAACTAAGTTAATAATAATTGATTATCATATAATCTTTCCCATTTCCCCTTTTCTGATCAATTTGGGTTGAAGGGTCACAAGGCACCAGGGTCTCCTATCCCACTGCCTACCTCACTTATTGACCTAAGCCCCTTAGGATTAAGCCCCACTAATTCTGGGGCCTCACCTAGTTAATAAGAAAATTGCCTAGAGCCTGGAAAGTCCCAGAGAATTCTCCTATAATAGTTGTCAGATCAGTGGGAAGTCCTTCAAATTTCCCTTCCCCATCATACTGTCTGAGTAGAGAGCATTCATTCTCTGATTTCCTCCTACCCCACCTAGCCTTGTTAATCTTAGCTGAAACTAAAGCAGTGGGGATTCCCCACCATTTCAGAACTTCTCAAAAGATGATATTAATCAGATTGAGGTTTCTCTGCTGCTGAATCTCCTTCCCCCTTGACTATATTCAAATCAAATCATATTGTTCAAAAAAAATTAAATTAACCAAACCTGGAACAATTTACAAATTCAAAAACCCACAACTAGGGAGATTCCTATAATCAGTAAAGGAGGAACTTTAAAACTAGCTGAGTTCTTTACAAAAATAGTAATATAATTTGCCTGTTATTAATTGTAGATATACATAAATATATATATATACATATGTGTAAGAATAAAAATGTGCTCTTTAATAGGAACAATCAAATTAAGACTTGGGTTAAAATGTATATAATGATTAATACAAAAATGCAAAAGATGCTAAAATACATGTATATTTACTATTAAAGAGACTTTAAACTAAGCTGAGAAGTGATAATAAAAACAAATTTCTAATCCTTAATGCAAAAGGACTATTTATAATTAAAAAGAGAAGTACCCAAATAAATGGCTTAAAAGAGAAATATAACTTATTTCATTAGTTAGTTTTAGTAGTTGAAATAAGCATAGAAGGCTACAATAGATTTCAATTCCTTAGGACACACCTATACAGTAGAAAGAACACTGGCTTTGGAGTCAAATGACTAGGATTTGAAACACTGGTTTTGACACTGTATGGCTAGGTAAGGCAGTCAATATTCCTTGGATTCAATTTCCTTATATATAAAGTAAAGGGTTTGGACCAAAAAGTCTCTGATATCCCTTTCAGCTTTAGATCTGTGATTCTGTGAGCAAAATATTAGATGAAAATTATGTATTGTTTACAACAATAAACAAACTATTTGAATTTTAGCATTAATAGAAATTTTCAGAATGGAACAAGAAACAAAACCCCTAATTATTTTGTAATTATGAAATACATTAATTGCAAAAAAGATATGGCTATATTAAAATGTAAAAGTATCATGAGTCATAGGTTTAGAAAAATCAGCAATGTCAGTAATAGTATCTGATAAAGTGAAATTCAAATTAGAAAAGAAACAACTTAGCATTCAAAGGCATATAATGATGAGAGGAAAAGTAAATAACAGGTATATAAAAATTTTCACTTTATATGAACTGAACAACTTGGTATTTATAAATTCATAAGAGTTGGGTAAGAGCAATAAAAATATAAATTAAAAATATATATATACAAATACATGTATATACATTATAATAGTAGGAAACTTCAAGACTTCATTATAAGACTATACCAAATTAAATAAAATGTTTAACTAAGAGATTGCAAATCTAAATTGTTTAAGTAAGTTGGAATGAACTTAGATGATAAGGAATTTAATCAGTTATTACATGACAAGTAGTACACCAAACACACAGGGAGATAGAAATAAAAGGAGGAAAAATAGTCCTTGCCTTCAAGAAACTTAGAACTTAATAAAAGAAGATAACACATACAAGAGAGCTAAAAACTAAAAACTGGGGAGGAGAATAATATGGCTGAAAATCTCAATGAAGTGTAGTAGAGGTTTAGAGCCAAGCTAGATGATGCCACAGATAGCCTGTCAAAGTGTAGTGTGTCTCCAGGGGTAGAGTCCATTCATTCTCAGTTGGGAAGGAGATGATGACTTTAGTGGAAATGTGTTTTTCAAATAAATGTAGAATGCTCACAAAAAAAAAAAAAAAAAAAAAAAAAACAAAACTGATCCCATACTAAGCTACCAAAAACCCTCTCTATATTTTCTCTTTTTTGAGAATCAACTCGGGTTAAGTGATTTGCTCAGGTTCACACAAGCTAGGAAGTGTTCAGTGTCTGATGTCAGATTTGAACTCAGGTTCTCCTGACTTCAGGGCCAGACTCTATCTACTGCACCATCTAACTGCCCCTTTATATTTTCAAAAGGCAAAAATGAATCTTCTGTTTTCAAGATACATACAACAAAATTAGAATTAAATTATAAACATGAACAAAAGTTAGAAAGTTATGCTAGATTGCTGAAAAACTGTTAATTTAATTATATGCTGTAGCCTACTTATACTCAGGATTTCCTCATTATTCTTAGGATCCTGTAATTTTGATTTTACTAAGGTTATAATCTTTTATTACCAGCAGTCATATAACATCATTAGGAGAATAATAGTATTAAAAATATTATAAGGAGTTTGGGAGAAGTATGCATCTTAATTTTGAAGTATATTTTAAAAATATGTATATGTATAAACACACACACCACACACACACACACACACACACACACACACACACACACACACACATATCTTAGCACTGAGCATAGTACCTTGCTTAATGTTTGTTGAGGAGGCTGCAAGATGGCTCAATGGATGGAGCACTGGGCTTGGAGTTAGGAAGCCTCAGGTTAAAATCCTGCCTCAGACACTAGGCAGTGACCCTGGACAAATCACTTAGTCTCTGTTTGCCTTGATCTACTGGAGAAAGAAGTAGCAAACCACTCTACTATCTTTGCCAAGAAAATCCCATAGACATTATGGTCTATGGGGTCACAAAGTGTCAGATAGTACTGAACAGCAACAATAAATAGTTCTTGAATTAAAATTGACATCACTGATTTTGTATAAGCAAAACCAATGTAGCTAAGATTAGAAGGAAAGCTTGGAAAAAAATTTTTACAGCCAGTGTTTCTGATAAAGCCCTCATTTCTAAAATATAGAGAATTGACTCAAATTTATAGGAATACAAGTCATTCCTTAATTGATAAATGGTCAAAGGATATGAGCAGACAATTTTCAGACAAAGAAAAATAAAGCCATTTCTAATTATATGAAAAAATGCTCTAAGGCAGTTCTAAGGTACTACCTCACATCTCTCAGATTAGATAAAATGACAGGAAAAGATTATGCTGAATGTTAAAGGGGATGTAGGAAAACTGGGACGCTAATGCATGGTTGGTGGAGTTGTGAAATGATACAACTGATGCTAAGTGAAGTGAGCAGCACCAAGCATGGTGCACAATGACAAAAAGATTATATGATGATCAACTGTGATGGACTTGGCTCTTTTCAACAATGAGATGATTCAAGGCATTTCCAATAGACTTCTGATGGAAAGTGACATCTGTAAGCATAGTATTATCACCTTTTTGTTGTTTGTTTGCTTGGGTTTTTTTCTCTTTTTTCTTGTGGATTTTTTCCTTTTGATCTGTTTTTTGTTTTGTTTTGTTTTGTTTTGCTCAGCATGACTAATATGGAAATATGTTTAGAAGAATTGCACACGTCTAACCTATATCAGATTGCTTATTGTCTTAGGGAGGGGGAAAGGGAAAGGAGAGGGAGAAAAATTTGGAACAAGAGGCTTAGTGAAGATAAAAGTTGAAAACTATCTTTGCATGTATTTGGAAAAATAAAATACTATTAAAAAGAATATAAAGAAATTGACATGTTGAAAATACTGGACAATTTCCTATGTGTGGCTCAGGCATGTTTTCTATTTATTTTGAAGTTTGGATTTATCTCATTGTTCATTTATAATGTCTATCCACTATATATACATATATATATATATATATATATATATAGAGAGAGAGAGAGAGAGAGAGAGAGAGAGAGAGAGAGAGAGAGATTGATTTCATCAGCTACTTATCCAACTGTATATCACAATTTGATGGAACATAGACCATTCTGGCCCATGGGTTTCTCTGGTAAATTAGTGACTCTCATTATAGCAAATGGAATGAAGGCTCCTTTTATTTAAAGAGTTGAAAAATACAGAGGAGACTTGATCACTTTCTCTCAGTCATTTCAGTTCCTTAATTTGGTAGCAATTGCTTCTCCAAATGAGAAATTACAAAGTAACCCTTTGTCTTTACTAGGGAGGAGAAAAGGAGTATTGAAAAAGATTATCAAATGATATTTGTACAATCAACAGATTTCAAGAGGGCTGCAAGTGGGAGTACTATAGTTCACCAAATCCATATCTGAATTGGGATGGTGATGATAATTCCAAAAATGGCTTCTCAAACTTTCTTTTTTCTGTGTACAATTATCCATGTTAGAGATGTTCTCTTCTTTTCAAGAATCTTAAGATGATGGTTGGTGGAGAGCAAGCTATTATTTTCTGCCTCTGATCCCAGGTCTATTACGCAAGATTTTTAAATCTAGAAATTACTTGAAGAGAAAGAAAGTTTGAAATTGGATTTCCCCCTGATTTCTTCAAGTTTAACTAATAGTGGATATAAAGAATATTTTATCCATGATGCTAATTCTACAGAGCCATCTGAGTCCAGATAGACATTTTATCTTTTTTCTTCTCTGTCCACATAGGGTATCATATCTTACCTATAGATATTCTTTAAAGTATTTTTTTTTCTCTCTTGCACTTTTGAACCCTTCCGGATATCTTGGGGTTTACTGGCTAGATTTCTTTCTTAAGGACCATGCTTTAAACCAAAACCAATCTGATTCTTATTGACCACCAATAGATCCTAGACCAAGCCCCATTTGGTTATTGATTGAGTCCTGATTAAGTCAGACTGAATGTCAATAGCAGTCATTTCTACCATGGTCAGAAAACAGAAGAGTCTTTCCCTCCCAGATTAATTTGTTTACTTATATTTTTTTTTGATTAGGTGAAAGAAGAGATTCTTTGCCTTGATAGCTACCTAGTCTTAATCACTGAACAGCCAAACTGAAACCTGTTGAAGACCTTCGCTTATAAAGGCCAAGGTCTCCCATTTCATCTAGACCCATCTCCAGTCATCTTGGTCTACATCTGGCCACTGGACCCAGATGATTCTAGAGGGGAAAGTGAGACATGTAATCTTGTTCAGCCCTTCCTCACTTAAATCTAATTCACTTGGATGTCAGGACATCACCTCCCTGATGTCATGGTCCTCTTTGAGAACAAAGGACAAACAACAATAACAACAACTTTATTTATGGAGTTGTTTTTGAGAAAGGTGTGAGGACCTTGGCTACTTTTAGAGGTGAAAGCATAAAAGCAAGGGATAATCAACACATATGAAACACCTTCTATTTTCTGACAAGTACCTGGAGATTGACCTTGGGTTGTTATCTATAATGAGGAATAATAGGCCTCATAGAGTTACTTATGTTTTGTTTTGTTTTTTTCCTCTGTAATTATACATGTGAAGGGGTAGCTAGATGGCCCAGTGGATAGAGCACTCTGAAGTCAAGAGAATTGGAGTCCAATGCAGCCTCAAACAATTAATACTTACTAGCTGTGTGACTGGGCAAATTACTTAACTCTAATTGCCTCAAAAAAAAAAATTACACATGAAATGCTAATTTAGATTCTATAGCAGAGGGGGAACAAAGTTCCCATAATTCCCCAATCAGAGGATAAAGATCTTATTATAAGTATATATTATATAAATGTGCATATACATATATAAGCTATATTAATTCATCTATATTCCTCAAAATGAGGTAGAATAGTGCCCACATTTCTATAAATCAAAATCAAATACTTACAATAAGAAAAGTTCATACAAACAATAAATAACAGACATTTGGATAAACATTGGGGAAGTTTTGTTGACTCTACCCTGAGTGGACAGCATGTGTCCTTCAATCCCTTTGCTCTTTTAGGCCACTCTTTTTTTAGTAACCTCATATTTCACAGAAGAGACTCTAGTATTTCTAGACACAATGTCATTTCCTTCTTCTATTTAAATTTTGTATAGGACATCAGCTTTGACATTGGCAAATACTTTAGGTAAGCATCTGACTTCATGTACTATGTTTCATTTGATAGGACACTTCTATATTGTTTAACTCTTATCTCCATGGCCATGTCTTAGAATCTTGTCTGGTCTTAGGATATGCTTCAGAGGCAACTTGTTTGAAGAAAGTAATGATTTTTTTTTTTTCTGTACTGAATCAAAACCAAGAATTTTGGCACAATGCTCCACAAAACTAGTATAGTAAGTAGTTCAATGTTTCTCTAACCTGAGCTGACCTAATCTTTATTTCATAGGTTCTATTTGCCTGAATATTAAGGCCAGGAAGCACATTTTGCTAAAAAGAATAAAGTTTGTAAAACTCTCCAAATGTTACCAAAAGAACATTTAAAAATTATGTCATGGGGCAGCTAGGTGGCGCAGTGCATAGAGCACCAGCCCGGAAGTCAGGAGGACCTGAGTTCAAATGTGGCCTCAGACACTTAACGTACCCTAACTGTGTGACCCTGGGCAAGTCACTTAACCTCAATTGCCTCAGCAAAAAAAAAAAAAAATTATGTCATATTTAGCAAACAAATGTTTAATATAGATATTCTAATGTAGGTAATACAAAGAGATATTTTATCAAAAAGACATTTATAAATCTTTTTGAATAATTAAGGCACTTAATTAACACAGTAGACAGTCTTAGACCTGGAGTAAGAAAGACCTAAGCAATAGAGGATTGAAAGTATATTAGTTGTAAACCATTTGTGTCTTTACTTGCCCTTAATTTTCAAATAGGTAATTATCTAGGCACATGGTTTCCAGAGAACCTTTTTTCCACTGGCCTTTCTAAGTAGAAGCTTTAATATCATGTTGATATATATATTTTTTTCATAAATTAAACTGATTCATGAATTGATGCAATGGAAAAATTTCATATTTTTAAAAATTGGATCATAGCATGTGCTAGTAGAAGCTGACATTTATATAATGTGTAATACTGCAAGATTTTCATGTTCTAGTTACCTCATTTTATCTTTTTTTCCCCCTTTTTATTGATATCTTCTGCTTCTTACGTGGCTATCACTTGTATTCCTTATTCTGTACTCCCATAGAAACAACCCATATAGTAGTTTTTTGAGAAGAAAAAAGCTAGCACAAACTTGAAGAAAGTTCAAAAACATGCAATATGCAATATTTCTTGTAGATCTCTCATCTGCACATAAGGGTAAAAGTTGGATGTGTTCTTATATCTCTTCATTTGAGTGCCACTTTGTCTTTATAAATTTTATAACATTACTTTTGATTTTTTTTTTTTTGGTGTGTAATTCTTTCTATTTATATTGTAGTTACTGTGTAAATTGTTTTCTTGGCTCTGCTTACTTCACTTTGCATCAGTTCATGTAATATACTTCTCTGTATTATTCATATGTATCAATTCTTACATTCTGTTACATTCACATATACAATTTGGGAAGCCACTCCTCTATTAATAAGCATCTACTTTGTTTCCAATTCTTAGCTAATACAAAAAGTACTACTATAGATGTTTTAAAATATATGGGGACTTTCTTTTCAGTGACATCCTTGGATCTAGTAATGGAGTTTCTGCTTCAAAAAGCATGGACATTTAGTAATTTTATTTGCATAATTCCAGCTTGCTTTGCAAAACAGTTGCACTATTTCACAGCTCCACCAATCATGTATTACTGTGTTTAACCTTTCACAATCCTTTCCACGATGACAGTTGCCACCTTTTGGAGGGTTTTTTTTTTTTTTTTTTTTTTTTTTTTTGTGAACTCAGGCTTCTCTTAGAATTTTCTTTCATGTGGTTGTGAATACTCTGAAATTCTTCTTTCGATAATTATTTGTTCCTTTCCTTTAACCACTTTGACAAGATATTGGGAAATGGCCGTTAGTTTCATACATATTTTTCAATTATTTATATATCTTGGATACTAAACTCTTATCAAGGAAACCTGACAAAGACTTTTTTCCAATTGGCCAACTTCTTTCTTATCCTTTATACATTAATATTGTAAGTGCAGAAACATAATTTGAACTCAGATCCTCTGATTCCAAAGGCAGATGCTCTTTATTATCCTCATTTTATAGATGAGAAAACTGAAAGTCAGGGAAAGTAAGTTTCATTTAAATGACTTGCCTGTAGTCAAACAACTGGTTAGTGTTGGAGACAATATGTGAATCTGGGGTTTTTCAGACTCCAGGTCTTAAGTTCTTTCCACTACACCATGCTCTCTTGCATTTAGTATTCAGGGTCTAGTCGACTGCCTAGGGCCCTGAGAGATTAAATGATTTTCCAGGGACCATTCCAAAACAGACAACCTCCCCTTCTCTCTTCCTCATACCTCCCCCGCGCGCCCCCCCCCCAGCATTTGTTAAGTGGTTATTCTGTGGCATATACTGTGCTAAGAACTTTACAAATATCTTATTTAACCCTCACAACAACTCTTCATGGTAAATAGTATTAATATCCCTATTTTGCAAGTAAGGAAACTGAAATAGAGGTTGTGACTTGCCTATAGTCACACAACTACTAAGTGTCTGAAGCTGGATTTGAACCAGATCTAACTCCAAGGCCTGACACTCTATGGACTCTACCAAACTGCCTTAAACAGATAATACTCTGAATAGTAAAGCAAAGTAAGGATCAGCATAGAGAGTGCAGAAATAATTAGCTCAAAGAGGTGGTTTGTGATTAGGATGTCTCCCAAATCCAGTTGGGGAGATTCCAGTCTCAAATGGGCCTAATGCAAAGAAAGCTGTGATTGCTTAGTATATAGAGTAATGACCTGGGCATGTAGTCACAACAGGAAAATTGTTTGCTCTGGAGTAGGATGAAAAGAGACCAAGAGTAAGAATTTGTTAATCTTAAACTGGTGCTATTCAAGAAAGTGGACTTAGTTGACTTAAGTGTTTGATTCAAATAGACTAGTTAAGTGGAGGTAAATGCATATCCTTCTAGCAGATAAGGGAGTGTCATCTTATTTTGTTTTTAATAGCATTAGCTATCAAGATTATCCAACTCCTTTTACTTTTCCTATGATCACAAGCAATTATCTAACATTGAGTTTTTCAAGTAAGATTTTCCTGTTGGGAAAAAAATGTGCTGATCAACTCACATCAGTATTTGTTTTGGTCAGCAGATGCATTTCTCATTGTAAATCAATAAATTGGCTTTCTGGTTTATTAATGTCTCCTGTATTTGATTATCATAAACCAGTTTTTCCTAGCCTGTTCACTTTGGTATAAACTGATAAAGTCACATTCCTGAGCCCCTGGGCTAACCTTCGGCCTCCTTAAGGATTTGCAATCCTGAGGCAGCTAGTCTTCCTACATCTTTCAGCTGCAAAAAGTATTACAAAATATGTTTAGCAAATGTTGAATGCTTAAAAAGTAAGATACAATTAAAGATGAAAATCATACAACTCAAACTTGGCAATTACCTTACTGAGTTAGAGCTTTGTTGCTCTAGTTAAGTATGATTACTAGCAAGAGTCACACATTACAAGTATTCTCCATCCATAGGCCTCTGCTTCAAAATCTCCTTTAGGATTCCTTTTTTATCTTTCTGTGGTTGGAATGTAAACTCCTTGAGGGCAGGGGCTTTCTTTCTACTTGCATTTGTTTTCCTGGTATTTAGTAAGTACTTAATCCATGCTTGTTGACTTAACTAACGGGAGGTTTTAAATTGAGTCCTGATGGGACTTTGTAGTCTTCAATTAACAAATTATGTGCCAAGCACAAGGCAGGTACCAGGGATAAAGATAATGAATTGGTCCCTAACTTTAAGGGGTTTACTGGGGAAAATAGATACACAAACAAATGTAAGTGTGTATCCCTTTTGGACTAGCAAAATTGACTTTAGACTAATGAAATTGAAAGTTATAGGAAGCAAAAACATAGAGACAATAAGATAAAGTCTTTTTTTAGGTGTAATTTTACCTTTTGGGGAATCCTAGATTGTGAATAGCTCATTTTTCTATGAAAACACCTGTAAAGACAACAAATTGCTCCTTCAGTAACTTTTTTTTCCTAGCTATTCTTTTGTATAGAACAGGAAAGCCTTAAACGTTTTTTGTTCTTTGTTTTTTTAAATAAGCAAATGGTTACGTGATTACCAAAATAAAATGGCTAGTGTCTGGTTATGGTCCAGGTTGCAGAGATTAAGATTTGGGAAATATACCAGATGGAAAGGACCCAATTATATTGAGATGTCTCAGAGAGAAAATCTTATTCTGAGCAAGAAGATTATTCAAAAAGGAGAAGCAATACCTTCTATTACCTATCTTGGGAAGTGACAACCTTCAAGGTCTCAAAGGAGAAGGGGAGATGTTTCTATCAATCCTAGGCTAAGGATCCATGCCCTTTCTGAAAGAGCAAAGCAGGAACCAGATAGGACTGGTGCTGAAGGTAGTGGAGACTACAGTTAGCTATCCAAGAATAAGCCCAGGCAGGTAAATGGATCAGCTCAAGTGGCACAGATGCCATGCTGGGAAGAACCAGTCCAGAATCCAAAAAATTCTCTCTAGCTCAGTTTAGCAGAGCTCCATGCCTTAGGAAGAACTAGCCTATCTGGGTTATAGGGTAGAGATGCCATGTCTTGTGAGGAATTAGCCTAGGAGAGGTAGGGAGACTAAGCTATTATTTACTCCATTCCCCACAGCAAACTTCATGAAGACTTTCCTGAGAGTTTTGTGTTTTCTTGACTATTTGCTCTCTCCACATATGTATCTCAATATCACTGTACTTTAAATTGGTATGAACTCCTCAAGCCCATCCTTAATCCTTCCACTATGGATCCCTGTGATGTGTGTATGTGTGTGTGTGTGTGTGTG
>JAJPUD010000866.1:468656-495015 GCA_023553655.1 Myrmecobius fasciatus
AGAGAGAGAGAGAGAGAGAGAGAGAGAGAGAGAGAGAATGTTTCATAACAACTGTTCTGGCTATTTGAATAAACAGCTTTGCTAAAAGCTAATTGAGAACTGTGAGGAAAATGATTGTTTGGAAAACAATTTTACATCCAACCATTTGTGATTGTACCCAGAATGTCACTTGACTCCAGTAACTCTCTGGGAACCCTGAAGATGGCTCTAAGGAATTTTGGGCCTGCCCTGGTCTGGTTCCACCCAAAACATTCTTGTCTTCACATCCAGATCTTGCTTTGGGTCTACCCAAACTTATGTTTTGTGTTCCCTAATGTTTTGGCTTTGCCTAAATTTGTTTAATTTTACTCATATCCATCTCAATATATTTATATGTTCTTCTCTCAACAAAATTACTTAATTATGTGTCCTTCTTTTACAGGCACCCTTGTCTAAATCCTATATAATAATGTAAACTTTCCAGAGCCAGGATGAGAGGAAACCATACCTCCTTTCCAGCTCATTCTCCTCTAGCAAATGACCTAATAAATTTCTTTCTAAAACTATTTCAGATTTTGGTATTTGCTTTCTCAAACAACAAAACTTGTGGCTTATAGGAGTCAAAATAGCCATCCAGAAGATTAACTAAAGTCAGAAAAGTAATAGCCATCCTTTGGGAATTCCAATCCATGAATATGAGTGCAAGCTGAAGAAACAACTCAGAGTAGATCTTACATAAGTGCTATCTAAACACGTAAGGAATCTAAAAACACAAAAGAATTACATATTTTATTGTCTAAATTAAAGATCAGTTTGAGGTATGTTAGCATGATAAAGAGCAGGACTACATACATACAGCATATAACCAGTTAGCATGCTGAACCAAACCCTTGAGAAGAATATAGTGAAAAGCGATTGTTACCTTATTAATTTACATACAATGTTCTATGGTTTCCTTGGGATCTATTTTATGGTTAAAATGTATAAATGTACATTTCTTTTAGGATTTTTGTATTGCAGTCTTACTATTATCAGGTATTTGCTTAACCCTGTAAAATGTAATTTGTGACCAAAATGTCTGTAAACCTGTTTATTTAAACATTGATTGAATAATTAGGGACTAATATGGGCAAAGATCAGAACCAGGTAAAGTGTGCTAAGAATAGAAAGAATGTTCAGTTTTCTAGGACTTTAGGAGTGAAAGGAAGAAAAGATAAAATGATAGCTTAAGATGGTAGAAAGATAAAGTTAAGGGTTTTAAAAGATGGGGAAGAAATAACTGTATTTGTAGGTAGTGTCTAGAAGACTACAGAGGAGAGAAGAAAGAATGTTTTTTGAGGCAATTTCCAGAAAAAGAATGGGCCTAAAACCAAGAGTACAAGTAGTCTTGGCCTTTCAACCACCTTGTCCTTTGAAGTTGGAGCAAAGGAGAGGATGTATGAAGAATCTTGGGGAAGAAGGAGCAGGATAGAAGAGTGGAAAATATCAGATTTGGAGTTAGAGGATCTTGATTGAAATCCCAATTCTATCACTTACTGTGTGCTTTTAGTTGTCACCTAACCTTTCTGAGTATGTTTCCTCATCTTTAAAATGAGGGAAATTTATTTAGTCAATCATTTCACCTATTGATCAATAAGCAATAACATTAAATTTATAAAAAACAGGAATTTATTAAGCATTTAAATTTTAACAAGAAACATAATCTAAAGGAGAAGACAAGTTCATATATAAGTATATAAATGCAAAGTGAATGATTTTAAAAATAGTTAAATAAAAGGTTATTTGTAAAGGAAGGCACTAATAGTTGGGGGGGATAAGAAAAAGTTTCTTGTAGAAGGTCATTCTTAGGAAGAGAGGGATTCTATGAAACAGTAGTAAGGAGGGAATGCAGTACAGACAAAGAGGATGTCTAGTACAAAGCCATGGAGACAGAAAATAAGTTCTTTATAGATGAAGAACAAAGAGAAAATCAATTTGGCTGGACTGAAGAGGTTGGGAGAGGAGATAATGTCCATTGAGGCTGGAAAGATAGACTGGAATAAGGCTGTGAAAGGCTTAAGCTAAACAAAAGAGTCCGACTTGATGATCTCTATGCTTTCTCCCAAATCTAAATTTATGATCCCATCTAGAAAAAGTCTATAAGTCTCAGTTGTGGTGAGGTTGGTTGTGAAATTACACTCAGAAGGCCTCAAGTTTCTCAATCCAGCCAGATAGCCAGAGACCACTAGGCAGAAGCAAATGGGGATTTGCCTTTACCTTTTCCTTGTTGGAGTTTATTATTTTGGGGTTTCCTGTCTCCTCAATAGGGGAACTAGGTTCCCTGTGCTTCAATTATACATACACCTCAATTTCCTGAGGCATAATGTTATTTTTGGCTCTAGTATAAGAGGTCCTTTCTACCTGAGATGATGCAGTAAAAAGAAGCACTCAGAGGAGAAACATGAATCAGATATAAAATAGATAATTTTATTCTCACACAAAAAAGGGAATGAAGCAGTAAAGTGATCACAATCAGTTGACAAGCTAATATTCATGCCTCATCTTGATGTTTGCAGCAGGGCTGTTCATAAGTTATTTAACATTTCACCTACATTTAGTATAATCTGATCAACACTAAGTGAACTTTTTTCTTTGCTCTTTTTGGTGACTTTTTCTCCTTGTAGTTGGCCTGCCTCTGCTGCTATTTCTACTAAAACTGCTCCAGTGGCTAAAACTTTTCTAGTTAACTGCCCACATGGGGAGAAGGAAACCAGTTGCTTATTGAGATCTTCAGTGACTCTACTAAAGATACAGATAGAAAGCAACTTTATTCCAGACAAAGGCTTGCTTCTTGGCTTTCCTCAAATCTCGCCAAAAATCTTACCATCTGTGAGAAGCCTTTCTTGGTAGTGTCTTTCCTCTGTGATTACTTTCAATTTACCTTGTTTGTACATATCATATGCATGCTGTCTCATCCAGTAGAATGTGAGATCCTTGGGAGTGGGGACTGTTTTTTGCCTTTCTCACTTTACCATGATTTGAGAAATTCCTTTGAAGATTATCTTTGAAGATTTTAATAATGATCTTTTTAGTTTGTTTGAATACTTTGGGCCTGTATATTTAATGCTGATCATTTTAACTATTATTTTTCTTTTTATATTCTTGATTAAATGAAACTGCTAGAATTGTACCTAGTTATTTGAAATAGAGACCTACTATAATTTTGTGTAGGATTTAAAAAAATTTCCAATATGCTTTGTTTTTACAAAAATATTGCCATTAAAACAACATTTATAACAAATCCTAATTAACCAACAATCAAACCAAACATAATTTTCCAGCTAGAACCTCTAAATTAGAGTAGTATAAACAGGAATCAGCTGTTAGGGAAAAAATTTTTTAAAAGACATTGTATGCTTTAAAAAAATCAAAATCATCAAAATTGTTTGCTGTCTCCTACTGAATTTGTCTTTATTTACTTATAAACCCTATTATCTTTGGCTTTGTTTTCTTTTGATTTTAATATATTTAGTAATATGTATTGTTGTGGGTGAAAGATGAAATGACTGAGGAAACAAAGGTTCAAGCTTCTGAGTATATGGATTTATTAAGCAATCTATACCAATTGTCCAACCAATCAGGACCAGAACCCTCAGCTCTGGCATTCAACCCTTAGTATAGAGGAAGACAGATTTTTATATATTAAAAACAATCAAATAATACTTATTAATTGAAGAAAACAATTAATTAGGATGCAAAATTAGGTAATCTGATTTCTAATTGGAAGAAATATCAGGGACTTTCCCAGTTGAGTGGGGAGGAACAATAGGAGCAATTTCCTTAAATTAGAAAAAGAGGTGTCCTCTCCCCTCAAGTGTCTATACACAATTAAAGGAAACATGAAAATAATAACAGACAGATGGGCCCAGTTTTCAGATAAGACATAAGGCTTGCTTGAGATGTCTAATTATGAGAAAATTCCTTGCATCAATCTTCAGTACTGACCTGGTTTCTACTCAGCATAACCTAATTCCTTAGTTAAGGGTCTCTAAGCAGCAGGTATAGGCAGTCCAGCTTCCCAGCCCCAAAGGGTTAGGTTCAAATAATGCAATAAAGTTTTCTCTTAATATTTATGATTGAATAGTTTTCTCATAAGACAGAAATTTGACTAGACCCATCATTGGATAGGAAGGGAACAGAACTAGTTCTAGAATTGAATCACAAGATAGAGACAAAGTGGTTCACTCAATTTTCCACTGCCACTTATTCTAATCCCCTTGGTATTTTGTTATACTTAACCTTAATTTCAGTGCCTTCCTTAGTTTTCTGCATCTCAGACTGTGTGATCTTCTTGAAAGAAAGGACTTTTGTCCTTCCTTACAACCCCAGTTCTTATCAACAATTCCTGGCATATAGTAAATATTTAATAAATTTTTGTTGTTGACTGCTTTCTATCATGTTTTCTCTATTTCCTTTTATTCTCCATGTTATTTTTTTCAGTGGTACAATGTTCCATTACTTTAATCAAAACATCCATTATCAGATTGTAGAAGTTATAGGTTATTTCCAACTTCTTGCCTTTATAAAAAAAATGGGTCCTACAGATAATTCCTTTTTGAAAAATTTGTTCATATCTCTAAAGGTATGAAAGGGATAAAAGTTTCAGCAGTAGGATCTTTAAACATTATGATCAATTTTGTGATATTTTAATGTAAAGGAGAGATATTTACTAGGATGTCTTGCAAAGAACAGTACCTACAAAATGCCTTCATTCCTTCCTCCCTGCCAAAACCCTGGATTGTGCTCTCACAAATATGCATAAAATAAATGGGAAGAAAGTATGCTGTCAAGGCACTTCTGTAGGGGATACAAAGGACCAAGGCCTTTCTCTTGGGTGCATCAAAGCCCTACCTTTCTCTTGTGCTTTCTTGCCTCATGGACACAGTATTTCTACTGGATGGGTTGATAAACTAGCTTCTTTGGACTCAATTGCCAGGGGTAGCTCAGAGTTTATAGTCAGCTCTCTTTAATACCTGAGATCACAGTTCTGGAAGCTGCTTCCAGTCCCCAGTGGATACAACACCTCTTACCAATCAAGCACCTCCAATGAGAAATACTAGTGGTAATGGGAGGGATCAAGGAAAGATGGTGATATGAGAGAAAATTTCCTCTTCTTATAGTTTCATTCTGCTAATGGCTAAATCTCATTTCATAGTTCCAAAGGGTTCATTCAGACAGTTCAGCTTTCTTTTTTGCTTTAATGTATGTACTACTTTTCTTTAAAAAAGAAAAAGGAAAAAACAAAAACATTTTTATTATGAACATAATATGATCATTCTTCACACATACATGTGTGGATACACACATATACATGTATACACACAGATATGTATGTATATACACACATACATATAGATTATTTATAAAACTGTGACTTTGTAATTTTTTTTGATTTTGTAATTTTTTTGAAAGAAAAAAAAGAACTAATTCAAAAAACAGTAGTTCCAGCTGTTCTGCTTTTGTCTTTCATCTTTTATATGATGAATCTTTTATATGGTTCATTGATTTTTTTTTATTTCTTTTTTTGGGAACCACTATCACTTTTCCCTCCTTCCTTCTGCCATAACTTCCCACCAAAGGGATAAGTTATAAACCAAAACAAATCCACCCATTTTAGTTCATTGCCTTTGTTAAGAAGTGGGGAGCATGATTTAACATGGTCTTGTGGAACTATGATTTGTCAATGTAATGATCAGAGATCTTGTATTTAGAACTCTTTTCTTTTCCAATATATGTATCATTATATAAATTGCTTTCCTGGATCCACTTATTTCACACTGCAACTGTAAGAAAAATGAAATTTCCTTGGTAGCAATAGAAACATAAGGAGAAACCATTAGATTCCAGTGAAACCCAGATTCCTTGAAGGCCTAGGAATCAATAAGAGGCTAAATCTATGTTAAAGAGGAGCCAAGGAATCTTAATTTTGTTTTTGCTATTATCTGGAATTATTTGTACAGTGTGAGTCTATTGTAAAGGGGTACTTTTCTAGCAATAGAGTCTACCTTCTCAGGGTACTAAGTATTATAAGGCCTGTATATGTTTATGTAGCAAAAAGTGTCTGACTCCTGGACAGTTGAGAAGTTGTTCTTGCTAGTAAATTTTCTGAGAAGAATCTAAACCAAAGTATGATACTACAGTCCTGGGAGACCATGTAGATAAAAATTGATATACTGGAGAGGAGAGCAGATTGACAACAATGTCAACAATGATTTAAAAATAGTATTTTGATGTTTTTGCAGTTTCTTTGCATGAGGAATATTCTATTCCAGATATAGATATATATATTTACCTTTTACTCTTATCTGCAGAGATCTAGATATCAACTATATTCTGAGATTTTCAAGAGACAATTTTTGGTCGAGGCAACATTAGAGAATGATTTTGAGGGGTAGTCCCTGAAATTAGATCCACTAATTCATACACACCTAGACCCTACCATGTTGATTTACTAGTTTGGTTTTATGTATCTTGTGCTTCATTACTTCATACAGATATTTCCATATTTTTGGTATGCTTTTTTTATAGTTATTCTATTACATTCATATACATTATCTAATAATGCATAAGGAATTTCCAGTTTTTATTATTGCTATTATAGAGAAGTTATTCAAATTTGTGTGTAGATAGGTCCTTTTGATATTCTCAGGATTGAGTCCAAAGCAATGTAAAGCCTGGATCAAAAATATATTTTCATGTATTTGTTAGCTATATGTTGGTTTGTCTCTAAATATTTGTACCAACCTAGTGTCACATGTATCAGGGTTCCCATTTTCCATAATGTGGAATTCAATTATTTCTGTGGACTGTTCAAAAAATTTTTTAATAACAGCTTTTTATTTTCAAAACACATGCAAAGATAGTTTTCAATATTTACCCATGCAAAACCTTATATTCCAAGTTTTTCTCCCTCCCTTCTCTCATTGCCATCCCCTAGACAGCAAGTAATCCAAAATGCATTAAACATGTGCAATTCTTCTAAACATATTTCTACATTTATCATGCTGCAAATAAAAATCAGATCAAAAAGAAAAAAATGAGAAGAAAAAAATTTAAAAAGGGCAAAATACTATGTTGTGATTCACATTCAATCCCCACAACCCTCTTTCTGGATGCAGATAGTTCTCTCTATCCCAGGTCTATTGGAAGTGGCCTGAATCACATCATTGTTGAAAAGAGCCACCTCCATCAGAGCTGATCATTGCATAATCTTATTGCTGCTGTGTACAATGTTCTCTTGGTTATACTCACTTCACTTAACATCAGTTCAGGCCTTTGTGAAATCATCCTGCTGATCATTTCCTAAAGAGCAATAATATTTTATTACCTTCATATTCTACAACTTTTTCAGCCATTCCCCAACTGATGGGCATCCACTCAGTTTCTAATTCCTTTACAAAAAATCTTGTACATGTGGGTCCTTTTCCCTCCTTTAAGATCTCTTTGGGATACAGGCCCAATAGACACGGCTGGATCAAAAGGTATGCACAGTTTGATAGCCCTTTGGACATAGTTCCAAATTGCTTTCCAAAAGGGTTGGATCAGTTCACATCTCCACCAACAATGTATTAATGTACCAGTTTTCCCCCATCCCCTCTACCATTTATCATTATCTTTTCCTGTCATCTTAGTCTTTGGGCTATTTTTGCCATATGATTGGTATGTGACAATATAGTGTCCTTTTTTTTTTTTTTGCACATTCCTCTTATTAGGAATTTTTTTCCAAGTCCTTTGACCATTGTACATTGGGAAGTACATATTACTAGCATTATAGATATCAGTTCTGTGTAGATTTTTTTGGGGAGAGAAGGCAGTTAGGATTGACTTGTTCAAGGTCACATGGCTAGTAAGTGTCTGAAACTGTATTAGAACTCAGGTTCTCCTGACTTCAGTGTCAGTGCTCTATCCACTGTTATTTAGCTGCCCTTTGTTCTGTGTATATTTTATCAGACATGTTTTCCAAAATATTTTTTACTAATTTTCATTTGAGCTTAGAAATGTTTCACTATGCAAAAATCCTTTTATTTATATAATCTACTTATTGTATTCATTAACTTCTATTTGATCAAAAAAATCTTTATCATAATTGTGGCTAACATTTTTTATTCATGATTTTTAAAGAATTCAGGCTACTGATTGGGCTAATTAATTGTGGTATATTGTATGAAGTATCCACGAAAATCCATTGTTTTAGTCATACAATTTAATATTTCTAGGAATTTGCTTTTAATTGAATACTAATTTGTGACTCAATATATATTAAGGGGATTTGTGCTGGAGATAATATAATTGTATGGGAGTTGAGGAATTCATTTACAGGGCACCTTAAAAATACCAAAAGTATGAAAAAAATTTTTGGACTTTAGTACCAAAAAATGTTACTGAGATATCAATGACCTATATGTCTATATGTCTATACTCTCAATATAAAATTTTTATGAACTATTATATATATATATGTATAAATGAAAAGCATCCTTAAGTAAGAAGCAAGAATTTTTGTAAGCAAAATTCTATTATGAGCCACATCTTTATCATTTCATAATTTAAGGAAAGAATTAGAAAATATTCCATTGTTAGCTGATTTACAAAAAAGGAAAAAAAAGATATTAATTTGATAAAAACAAAGTGCTTCCTTACAACCTCTGTTTCAGTAAACAAGGGTCATTTAAGATTTCTTAGAAGATGTAGTAACAGACCTCTCTTCAAAGAGTTTCTGATAAGAAATAGCAGGTGAGGTATGAACCAGAGAAACAAGAGAGCCAAACATTATTTGCCACTGTGTTGAATGTTTTTCAATACAGATTTTAAGTTGAAGAAGAATTCTCTGGGGAAGGTAAAATCTTCTGGGTACTCCTTGTCTGGATATGACATTGTATTGATTTTAAGTTCTAGAGCATTTTTAGTGTATCCTGAAAGATTTCTATGATTCTTCAAACGAGTTTGGCCTCTCTACACAGGAAAAATCAAGTGGATGAAGATCACTTAATTGCCCACATTTCAACATGAATTTAGATGGAAACCTTAAAAAGTATGTACGAGAATACAATAGACTACAGACAAATAGTGCTGTTGGGCAAAACTTGATCCAGAATTGTATTTTAGGAGTTACTTTTAGGAATTAGAAAGCTCTTTTACTGACAAGTTCCCATGAATACAAAGACTCATCTTTTTCCATACTAGCATTTTTTTATTAAAGCTTTTCATTTTCAAAACATATGCATGGATAATTTTCAACATTCACTCTTGCAAAACTTATGTTCCAAATTTTTTCCTTCTTTCCCCCACTGTCTCCCCTAGATGGCAAGTAATCTAATATATGTTAAAACATGTTCAATTCTTCTATATATATTTTCACAAATATGCTACAAAGAAAGATCAGATCAAAAAGGAAAAAAATAAAACAAAATGTAAGCAAACAACAACAAAAACAGTGAAAATATTATGTTGTGATCCCATTCAATTCCCACAGTCCTCTCTTTGGTTGTAGATGGCTCTCTCCATCACAAGATCATTGGAACTGGCCTCAATCATCTCATTGTTGAAAAGAGTTACCAGTGTTTTTAAAACTTCATTTTGAATCAATTTTTACAAGTCTTTCCAGGTTTCTCTGAAATAGTTTAATAATTTTTTATTGAACAATAGTAGTCTCGTTCATTTGATTTAACTTATTGAGTCATTCTCTAAATGGTAAGTACCCCCCTTAGTTTCCAGTTCTTTGCTACAACAAAAAAGCTGCTAAACTTTTGGACATGAGTCTATTTCCACTTTCTTTGATCTCTTTATGATAGAGTGACCTTGCTAGGTCACAGGGTATGCAAAATATAGTACATTTTAGGCTTAACTGCTTTCTGGAATACCTGGACCAATTCATAGCTCTACAACAATGTGTTAAATATCTCTTTCTCCACAACTCCATTATTTGTCATTTTTCTTTTTTTAAATCCACTTTGCCAAACTGACGTGTCTGGGGTAGAACCTCAGGATTGCCTTAATTTGCATTTCTTCAATTATTAGTAATTTGTAGTCTTTTCATTATGGTATTGATATTTTTGTTTACTCATTGATTGGGGAAATGGCTCTTATTTATATAAATTGAATTCACTTTCTTATATATCTTGGAAATGAGTCCTTTATGGGTCCAAGCAACTTGACACCAAGATTTTTTTTTCAGTTATATTTTCATCTTAATTTTAGCTGCATTTTTTAAAACATGTAAACCCCTCACTGATAAATGCTCATTCCTATACTCTCATTTTCCCACCTTGAAGAAGACTCTACTTCTCTTCTGCCAATCCAGCTATTTTCTATTTCCTTCAAGTATTTCTAAAAAACCCTAATTGTTAAAAGGGATGATTCTTTGGGAAAGGCTTGGGGGAAGGGAAGAAGTTTTGAGAAATAGAGATATAGAAACAAATGATATAAGCAAAAATCAAAACACCTCCCGCTACATTTCAATCCCACAAAGATCTTTTATTTTACATCCTTTCAACATGTAAAATTTTTAGGGAAGAGATGGCTTCTCCTTTCTATCACACTACTAATACCCTACTCCATGCCCTCACCATCTCTTATTTGAACTGTTTATTCTAAAAGCCTAATTGGCTTCCTAGCTTTGTCTCCTTATTTCTATCTACTCTCCAAACAGCTGCCAAATTGAATTCTAAAACACGAATCTGACAATTTCAATCCGTTATTTCCAGGGCTATTGCCTTTAATGCAGCTGAAATTTAAAGCTCTTCCTAATGTGATTCTGCTCTATTTCACCTCTCACCTTTATGATTTTTGTATGGGCTGGCCTCCATATTGGGGATGCTCTTCCCCTGAAAAACCTCTTTCCATTGAAACATCTAGCTACTTTCAAGGCCTTTCCAGATACTCCCTTCCTCTACCCTGAGTATTGTGCCTATAATCTTAAATTTATCTCTGAACATGTTGTATCTGCCCAGGATAATACAAGCTCCTCGAAAAGACAATTTTACCATTGTCTCTTTATTCCCAGCATGGTAGCTGGCTTAAAGAAGGTGCTTCATGCATGCTTACTGACTGATGAATAGTTTTTGTTAACTTCCTAGCTAAGAAAGGAATTGTAAATTGCTGCCAGCAATAGAAATGTTTTGCTTTGGGAAATGAAAGTAAAAAAATTAGGCCTCTGATAAACTAGCTGTGTGATCCCGGGTAAATCACTTAACCTCTCAGTGCTCTAGCTAACAACTTTTCCGTTTTAGAAGAGTTAAAAATAGGCGGAATTTCCAAACCAGGAGTGCCCTATATGAATATTACAAATCTTTTAAAAGACAAATCACAAGGAGACTCATTCTCTATGTTCCCCTTATGTGTAGTCTTAAAAGTTATATCCCTCATATGACCAAAGTTTGATTATAACCCTCCTCCCATACTGTTGTCTTTTGCCAATATTGCCTTTTTGACTCTGTTCCTCTGATTGGAGAGCTGGAGAATGGAGGGGAAAAGAAATCCTCCCAAAGTCCCCAGTTGAAGAGCGCTCAGAAGTCCAGCCAACATCTCATTTCCTACCAGCTGCATTGCTTGGATCATCATTCCTATTCTTCTCTTCCTTCCCCCTCTCCAACTGATCATGGAGATTGCATTAGTTTTAGTATTCATATCTCATAAATATTCTTGAAATTGCTTTTGCCATTCTGTTGGAGGGCTGAGCACACACACATTGCTTCTCGAAAGCCTCACTCTTCATTTTCCATCAGCTGCACTGCTTGGATTCTGCTTCACCATCATGTTCCCACACTGTATCTTCTCCTAATTTCCCTACTTAGCTTCCTTTTCTCCATTAAATTGTAAGTTCCTTGAGGGCAAGGACTATATGGCACATAGTGGATGCTTAATATTTATTGATACTTGTTAACATTTGCTGTATTTTATATATTTCAATGTTCTTAAATATCCTACATGTAAGAGACTATAAATGGGAATAATTACACTGATGAGTCCCATAGAAATTACAGGGAAAGTCACCAAAAGAAGGCTCTGATTTTAATTTTCTAGTATTATCTTAACAAAAAAGGCAATGGAAAAGATATTAGAAGTCTAAGACATGAAAAAGTCCACTAGAAAAGATGGGCTGGTAATGTGACAAAAGAAGGAAAACTGATGATGAACAGTCCCCAGCCTCTGCTGACATCCTGATCATGAGATCTAGAGGAAGCCTAGAACTTTGGGTGGACCCCTGTGTAGGCCATAGATTTATCTGTGCAAAGGACATAATTGTTTCACTGGGGTGATGTGGGTGGATATCCATATTCATTTGTTATCTTTACAAACTAAAAAACAAATTATATATAATTCCTGTAGTTCTTTATCTTCCTATCTAATTGATAATTGGGATTTACAATATATAATTGTGTATCTGGACGACAGAACAATTTGAAGTCCCAGCGCAAGTTCTATAGTTAAAGATAGCCACATGTAATAAATGTGTATTTATGTATATACATACATGTGTATATGTGTGTATATAGAAATATAAAAAAAATGTGCCCGAATTTCCTTAGGAATTTAATTCAAACTACTTCAGGGCAGATTAATGTGTTGGTTAAAAAAAAAAAAAAATCCACCAATCAAACGCAAACCCCCTAACCAAAACAAGTGGGAATTTACACTCTGAACCTCCACTCCTGTTCTTGTGTCTGGAGCAGACTTTTACGGTCTTCGTGGGAGCCACTCTCTCCCTCCCTCCAGTAAGGGGTTAGCGTAAGGTCTGTCCTGCACATGGGGGTTCTTCACCAGAGTGCCTCAGGAGCTGACACGTGCGTTCAGGCTTGCCGCCCAGACACTGCTAAGGCTTTAATAAAACTGTGATTCGGAATGCCACTGACAGCCTTTCACTTATTTTTTACATACAGTCCTGCAGCCGGGGCCACGTCTGGGGCGGGTGGAGGCCCCAACAATCTAGCCAAAATAACGGCGGCGACCCAGCTTCCCGTCTGGGTCGGCGGGAGGGCCCCCCGAACGTCTCCCGGGCGCCTAACGGCCGAGTGCCCCAGCGCGCCTCCCCGCCCAGAGCTAGCGCGCTGATTAGCTCGGGCAGCTCCCGCCAGGGCGGGCGGGGAGCCGCGCGCCTCGAATGCAAATCAGCGGCGGAACCCCAGGCGCCGAGCCCCGCGCGCGCTGCGCCGCCCCTAGCGGCCGTCAAGGGCAGCTGCCAGCCCGACACAGTTGGAGGCTACCCGGCAGCTGCGGTGGGCTCTGGAGGCCCCGGGACGCTGAGGTTCGCCCCCACCTTTGGGGTCTCCTGGGGTCACTTTCCCCTCCCCTCTGCCCGCCCGGAGCCCCGCCTGGCCCAACCCACCACTCGGGAGAGAAAGAGCGCGGCCGTTAAAACCGTTACCACGCCTTGAGTTTCGAACTGATTCAAACTTGGCCGCCAAGGCCCCTTGAACTACCTCTCTCTCCGACGCCCCTCCTCCATTCCCCTCCCAACCTCGCCGGGGCTCAGAGGTGGCTATTCCCGCCAAGATTAGAGCTACATCTCCGTCCTTCCTTGCCTACCACCCAGATCTTTTCCCTTTCCTCCCCGCCCCTCTTCCAGCCTGGCTCGTCCAGCCGCCCCTCCTCCCATCCAGCCGTTTGTCCAACGGCCCGTTCGCCTTCCCGATCCGTACCCAGTGTGTAAAACGAGAGAACAAAGGGACGACGGCGGTAGTTCCGCACGTAAAACCCCCCAGCGTCTCAATGTGTGTACATGTGTGTGTGTGTCTGCGAGCGCGAGTATATGAGAATATGTGTATGTGTGTGTACAGTCCGGAGATAAGTATATGCGTGGGGCTGTGGGTCTTCCCGGCGCTTGGGAGCTCGGCTGGCCCCCTGATTGGGTGGAAGCCTGCCTCTCGTCCCTCCAATCGGGGCGGCGCTTGATTGTAGTGGGGGGGCCAATGAGAGCGATGGCGATTGGGCTGTCAGGTTTGGCGCTCGGTCCGGTAGCATCCGACACCCACAGGGACAGAGAAAGCAGCGAAGGACCGGCGGCGGCGGCGGCGCGCGGGAGCAGCGCGCGGGGAGCGGCACGGGCTGGGGAGAGGGAAAGAAGGTAAAGCTACCGAGCCGGCCTGGACTAGCGGGACGGGCTCAGGAGCCCGTGGAGTTACGGGCGGCGGCGGCGGCGGCGATATTGCTTGTCTCCGGGTATAGCCCCGGAGCGGGGTTCACCCGGCGGCTTCTTTGTATGACCGGGGGGAAGGGAGCCCGAAGGTGGGGGACGGGGGTCGGCGGCCCGCACTTGTGGTGACCACAGACTCGGGGGATTGAGTGGCAGATGTGGGGAGGAACAGCCCGGAGAGCGCTGGGTCGCTGTGGTTGGGGTGTTTTGTTTTGTTCCCACCTTCTATCACCCGCTTTCCTTTTTCCTTTTCCGTCTGATCCAGCGGGTTCGGGGCTCGGAGCCCCTTTCCGGCCGCCCCAAGAGTGGCCTTTGTGTGCCGGGCGTCGGGAAAGCTCCGGGCGTGACGGGACAGACACAACTTGGTGGGACCTTGCACTCAGACAAAGGAGAGACTGTGTCTGACGAAAAGAGCTCCGGCATGTGGGAGGGGGCTGCACAACTTGTGTCCCCGGCTGCGGGTGGGGGGTGGGGGTCGGCGGCGCCGGCCTCTATTTAGGAGAAAGACCGCCCCTCCTCCCCTTCCCCTTCCCCTTTCCCTTTCCCTACTCCCGTCCCTACCCTGTCCCCCTCCCCTCCCCCCTTCATAGCTTATAGACCATGCAGCTCTGACCGCACTTAGCGTGGGACAGCGTGCACGAGGGGAATCTTGAACTCCGAGTCCCCCGAAATCAATCATTTCCCAGAAGAAACAACTTTAAACGCCGTTTCAGAATTACTCTCCAGCTTTAGGATAGCCTTTGCTCTCCCTGAGACAGGAAAGATTTTGGGCCGTTTTTAGATTTCTTTCCCGTGTTCTTTCTAGGCTTCAGGAAGCTGGTCTGTTCCTTATGCTTACTTTGTGGAAAAGTTGAGTTTTTCCTTTTCTCTCTTTTGTTCTTGTTGAGTACTTGTGGTTGAAGTTCATTTCGTTTTGTTTCGGAAAATTGACCCCTTGGGGTCGACTTTTGTGACGTGACGGGGTGACTGAAGCTTTTGGAAAACTCTGTAAACACCTAGGAATCTCTCAGAATTGAAAGCAACTTTTAATCCGTTTACAGATTGCTAGTCGTTTGTCCAATTTCACTATCTGATTTGAGAATGGAGGCAGGTGCTTATTATATATATCCCATATGCCTAGTAGTTGAAGAAAATTGTAGTGGCAAATTTATTTGAGCTCTTCGACTAGAATATGCTTGGGTTAATGTGACTTTAGAACATAGTAGCATTCTTGTGTTAATTGAATTTTATTTGCCATGAAAAAATATCCTTTATTCAGAAATGATTGGGAAAGAAAATGGCTCTATGTATAAATGAATGAATGAATAGTGAATACTTCATTGTTAAACTAAAAATTTCATTTGAGTAACTGGAATGAAACCTTGTGTGTTAATCTGTTAACGAAACTGATGAAATAAACATTTTAATTATAATATTTTTTGAGTCAAGTTTACTTAACTGTGTTTTAAATTGTCCTCACTAATTTTTGTGTATGTCTAACTTTATCAAACGTTGAGTAGTTTAATACTTGTATGCATTATCCACCCTTAAAATGCCAACATTAAGCTTATCAAGTTCACCTAGTGTAACATTATTAATGTACAAAAGAGGAAATTGAGGCTGAGAGTTTGACTTGTTTAAGGTTACACAGAATTAGTAAGTGGCTGAGTCAAATTCAGAACCTAGATCTTATGACTGCAAATTGAAATCCCTTTGCATTGCACCATACTTCCATATTCTGTATCATTTAAATGTGCATTTCTTTCCTACAAGAATGGAAAGCAAATCCATATCCTTTCTTGAATTTTTTTTTTCCTGTGTAGTCAAGTCAGCAAGCATTAAGCATCTATTATCTGCCAGGAACTGTTCTAAGTTTGGAATAAATATATAGCCCTAGCCATTTTCATTGCTAATTTATTAGCAAGTATTTATTTTGATCTATCCATTATTCCTATAGCTTGATTTCTAGATATAGAGTTATCCAGGACACTTCCCATCCATATGTGGGTGCTTTGGGATGTAATGTGAAAATGTTAAGTAATGTATCTGAAGGCAAAGTATGCTCTTGAAACAAATTTATGTGTCCAGGAGAACAGGTTAAATTTAAAGTAAGAATTTTTAAACTGTATTCTGCAATATGATGGATGTTTAAAAAAAAACCAAAAAACAAAAGACAACAGATGACTCTCAAAAGCATTGAAATGAATATTGTTTACATTTGTGTAATAAAACATTTTAAGTTAATTTTTTTTTTTTTTTGGAGAAAAAATTTAATACTTTTGGTAACAAATTTGCCCAGGTGAACCTGTTATTTTTAGAAAAATTCCAATTAACAGTCAACTCACCAAACATTAAGCACTAGTGCCTGGTAATCCTGGTAATGTTGTAAGCTCTGGGAATATAAAGGCAAAAGCATGATCCCTGTTTTCAAGGAAATCACATTTTAATGGGGAGATAATATGCAAACTGTACATACGTTCATATATACAGTGTAAAAGGGAAGTAATTTTGCAAAGTACAAGCAATTGAGTATGATTGGGGAGGGGGACATTAGTTAGATAAGGCTTCTTGTAGAAGGGGTGGGATTTGAGGTGTCTTGAAGGAAGTCTGAAAAGAAATATATACTATCTCAATTGATACTATCATTTACTCTGAATAGTTTCACACTTCTGGTAAGGTGGGATTTGAAATCAAAATTTTCCTGGCTTCAAGGCCTGTGCTATGGTAGCCAATGCACTATCAAAAAGTCTTTTCATTTGGCAAAATTAGAAAAGTATTCCTAAGATTATTTTAATGGTTTCAGTGTCAGTGAATTAAGAACCACCCCCCCCCCCCTGCAAACCAAACACTTGTTGATAGTACAAGTTCAATTAAGTATTTGTTAGGTTCCTACTATGTAAAACTCTCCTCGATATTGGGAATGTAAATGAAAAACCAACTTTTGTATGTTCAAGTAGCACATCCTAATAGAATGGGAGAACACTCTACATGTATATACATTAAATTTGATAAAATTTAGAATATGAGAGAAATTTGAGGAGGGAGCAATCACTTTCATCTGGAGAGGCATCCAAGGTGGCTTCATGAAGAAAGTTGAATTTAAGGTGAATAGAGAGAACTTAAGTATCTTGGGCAGGGGATGGGGTCGGGATGGTAACAGTCTTTTGAGAATGAAGGACTAACAATGTGAACAAATTCATGGAAATGGGATAGGGCAATATGAGAACAATCTGGTTTGACAACATAATCAGGATGGGGAATAAATATGGAAGAGACAAATTGGGTTGGAGCTAGATTGTAGAGGGCTTTGAATTCCAGAGTTTTGACTTCAAATTTTGTTTAAGGTCATAGATAAAGACCTGGAAGGGATCTTAAGTCTTCTAAGCCCCTCATTTTATCCATCAGCAAATTTAAGCCATGGAGAGTTTTAAGTAACTTGCCAAGGTCACACAGAGGCAGAAACTCACTGAAGGTTTTTAAATGGTAGATTGACATGATAACATAGTTATATTACTAATTATAGGATATATACATAATTATAAATTAAGCTATAGCCAGATACTAGTTGGGTTGGAGAGGGAACCAGACTGAAGAGAGAAGGAAGATCAGGACTAGTACAATTGCCTTAGTCATACATGGAGGAACCAGATGCTTTCAGACTTAGAAACAAAAGGATAGGGTATATAGGGTAAGAGTCAGAGATGACTCTGAAGTTAACACTGGTATATCACAATACATTTTATATTTAAATATGGATGTGGTCAATTCTTGATTGACTTGCAACCCAAGCAATAAAGACTAGTCTTGGACCAACTTTCTCTTACTATCAGGGTACCTCATGCTACTTTTGGAAATGAATTGGTTTGCTTAGGGAATACAAATAATTTCAATTCTATCTAAACAAAATAAATTTAGAATCCTAAATCTGTTGATGTCAGAAACAAAACATTTCTAGCAATAGATGTGAAATAGAAATGGTTTTTAGATTCTATACGCAACTTGTAGGTATGGATGATGAAGAATTGATTATAAATTATGTAGGATCTAATGTGGACATGATGATTTGCTTTAACTTGTGAAAAGACAGAAATTTTATTTATTTATTTTTAAATTAAAGCTTTTTATTTGCATAACATATGTATGGGCAGTTCTTCAACATTGACCATTACAAAGCTTTCCGTTACAAATTTTCCCCCCTATTCCCTTCCCTTCCCCTAGATGGCAGGAAGTCTACTACATGTTAATTATGTTAAAATATTTGACAAGTCGAATATATGTATATGTTTCCATACTTATCTTGCTGTGCTAGAACAATCGTATCTACATGAAAAAAAAAAAAGGTCTGATAAAGGAAACCCAATGCAAGCGATCATCAACATGAAAATGTGATGTTGTAGTCCATATCTCATGTCCCTCTCTGGGTGTATATGGCCTTTACTGAACAATTGGAACTGGTTTGAAGCATTTCATTAAGACAGAAATTTTTAAAAATTTTATGGCAAAATAGAAATTGAGTGGAGAAAATTTTATTGGATACTGAAGTATTTTTAACCTGAGATTTTCTTAAAAGCTAGTGAATTTTAAAGGTAGTGAAAGAATATATTTGACAAGAGGAGTGATGTGAAGACAACTTTCATTGAAACAGCTATGAATTCATATTTGATATTTCAGAGAAGATGAGATATGGTAATGTATTTTCCTTTTTTTGGGGAGAGGGACTAGTTTACAACTTTGTAAAATGTTGGGCTCAGTGTTTGATGTAACTAAAAGATGGTATTAAGGAGAGAGTGCCTTGGCTGCTCAGTTGGGACTTTTAGTCGTAGCAAGCTTCTGGGGTCACTGCAGGCCAAGAGTTTATTCCTTAACTGTTTACTATACTTCAGACTGAATAATCAAGACTTTTGGGGAGTCTCTGTAACTGACTCACATCTCCTTTGATCCTCACATGTAGGTGCTATTATTCTAGTGCAGATAAGGAAACTAGGGTTCAGGAAAGTTAAAACAACTTGCCCAGGGTTTGGCTAATTAAGTGTGAATTCAGGTCTTTTGTACTTTCAAGTCCAGCTCTCAGTCTTCTGTGTCACACTGCTGTTGAGTTGAATTAAGCTAAACAATTTCATGAGAAATTAAAACAATGCTTATTTTATTAGACTCAGATACATTTGGAAAGAACTGGTATTGTTACTTTGCTTTGCTCAGAAAACCAATTTATTAATTTATAATGGCAAGAGTACTAGTAATGGTCATCTGTACAGAAGATTCCTATTGAGATCAAAATTCATTTAGAAGACCAGATTACAAAATAATCTGAAGACTGTGTTCACTACGCACAGTGTCAGAAAAAAGCGAGAGTTAGATGTTAAAGGATATTTCTATAAAACTAAGACAATGTGGTAAAATGTTTTAGCCATTCTAGGGATATTTCTATCTCTAAATGATTATTTTGAGAATCAAAACTCCTTTTCCACTAGTGCTGAATCAACTTTGACAAATTATTTGGCTATCCTGAATCAGTGCATTTGCTTCAAAGTGGTAAAGTGTACCATAAGAAGTTACATACAGCTTTCCTTGTAACTGTTATATTCTAGGTTTCCCATTCCGAAGTCCTAAATGGTACTTTTCTTGACTTGATTTTGGGAATTGGAATTACTAAACAAGTAGATTCCAGGTTGTTAGTCATCCTAAGCAATGTGATTTCATGTTGTAATATATTTGAGTACATCACATCTTAATTTATTTTAGTTATTTAGAAAGTGGTGTAACCCTAGTTTTAAATAGTAATAGGCTCATATTCTTCAGCAAATCATCTTTTGATGATGATAATAATTCCCATTTAAAAAAAATTTTGTTAATACCTTTGTTTTATGTTTTTGTTTCTTGCTTTATGCTTGTCCCATGAAACTCTTTTTAAAAAATTTGTAACAAAAATTGAAACAAAACTGCCTGGGCTGACAGTTTAATATTCTGTACTCAAGACCCCTCTCTCCCTTTGGGGGGATGGCATTTTTTATCTTCTGTTTTCTTGCATGAAGATTGATCATTGCATTTAATCTTCATTACTCTGCTTTTTAAATGTTATTGTTGTCACGTATCCTCCTGGTTTTGTTTCTATTCTATCAGTCCATATAAGGTTTTTTGTGTTTCACCACATTCCTTAATTTTGCTGTTTCTTCTTGTATAGAATTGTTACATATGCCAAAGTTTGTTCTGTCATTCTCCAATTGTTGGACTTTTATTTTATTTTATTTTATTTTATTTTTTTTTTTTTGGCAATCAAAAGGTTCTAGGAATATTTTGATGTGGAACCTTTGTGATAGATTTTGACTTTTTTGAGGTTCAGAGACTGAGTTAGTGATTTTTCTTACATAATTTCAAATTTTTTTTTCCAGAAGGGTTGGAATGATTTATAGTGCCATCAAGAGAATATTATTCTAATAGCTCACATTTATATGATATTTTTTGGCTTTGATTTCTTCACAATTTAGAAAAAGTTGGTAGAGCATACATCATTTTTACAGATGAAGGAAAGTAAATCCAAGAAAAAATAAAGTGACTTGTCCAGTTTCACATAGCTCTTAGGTGTTGGAGCTGCACTGTAAACACAGAATTTAAATTTTGAGCTGTGCTTATTGCAATGTGCTGCCACTGAAGTTGGATTATTTTGGCAACTGACCAACATTATTTTATAGCAATTATATTTGAGAGGGTAATGTTTTTTAGCCCTTGTTTCTGAATTCTCTGGTTTGGGGAAAATTACATTTTGGTAGTCCACAAATACATTGACAATGTTATAATAATGATAATAGAATGGTGAAATATTTCACATTTCCATTGAAAATGATCTGGGTGTTTTAGTGGACTGCATGCTCAATATGAGTTAACAGTTAACATAGCAGCTAGAAAAGCTAATGCTATGGTAGACTTCATTAGTAGATGGATATGAGGGAGGTAATAACTTCTACAATGCTATTCACTGGTCAGATCACTGTACTCAGTTCTTGTTACTTGATTTTAGGAAAGCAATCAGAAAGCTGGAGCATGTAATCCAGAAAAATTTCTAGCGAGAGTAGTAGGGAACAAGTCATATGCACATTATTAGAAGAAAGTGATGATTCATTTGGAGAGTAGAATACTTGAGAAAGACTCTGAAAGTCATCAAGTATTTTAGAAGATTGTCATCTGGAAGAGGGCTTAGATTTATGATCCCAGAGGGTAGAATGAGGAATGATGTGGAAAATGTAAGAGGAGAATGATAGGAAGGAAAGATTCCTAAAAATTAAAACTTCCCCAGAGTGGAATGAGGTAGTAGTTCCTCTATAGGTCTTCAAGCAGAGCTTAGATGATTGTTGAGTTTGTCTTTGAAGAGATTCTTAATCAGCTGTGGTTTAAACTAAATGGAATCTGAATACTAAGATAATGTGATCTTGGAACATGTGAAGATGAGAAATGAAACAATTGGATAGAATTAGAACATTTGTTTTAATAGTCAAAAGCTTCTAGTTATAATTAATGACTGGCTTTTTTAGGTCATATAAATGAGTTTGGATATTAAAGAGCAGAAATAATATGGGATATATTTTTATTAGTAATTTATCAGAATATCTCCCACTGAATTTTAAGAAACATAGTCTAAAAATGAAAAAGGTAGACCACTGATTGTTAGTCTATAGACCTGCATCTTTAGATCTTAGAAGCTGTGTTAGATCCTCCCAAATAGATTTTTTTTCAAAACTTTCAAAACTGATAGCAAATGCTATCTCCCCTCTTTTCTTCTTTATTTATTAAAGCTTTTTATTTATAGAACATCAGTGATTTTACCACATTGACCTTTGCAAAACTTTTTTTTTTTGTTCCAAGCTTTTCCCCTCCTCCCCCCCACTCCCACCCCTAGATGACAATTCCCCTCTTTTCTTCATGATTTTTAGCTAGTACAATTCTATTCTGGATTTTCATTTTTTGAATTTTCTCCTTTATTGAGAGGTGATTCCTTCCTTCCTTGGAAAGGAATTGTAATAATAATAACTAACATGATAACTACTAACATTATGCTATAAGTTTGCAAACAATCTTATGATGTAGGTGCTTTTCTTATCCTCATTTTAAGACATTAAGTGATTTTAAGCCTTTCTAGTTCCAAATTCAACATTCTAGCCATTAGACTACTTAACTAGCTTTTCCTCACACAAAGTTGAATACCTGACCTATAAAATGAAAACAGAAATGATCTATAGTTAACAATTAAGTTGTGTGGGTTAATGGAGAAGACTTAGATTTATTAGAAATATCTGCTTTAACAGAGAGATTGAATTAATTGGGATGTTACATTGACACATTCAGTTACATTTTAAAAGATTATATCTACAATTATTAAAAATTGCATTTAAAAATTAAGGATATGGAAGGCAATATGATTCCAATATTTTATGTAATTTCCAAGATAAGATCAAAATGGATACATGTCTTAGATATAAAGAGAGATAGTATAAGAAAATTAAGACTGTGGAACATATTATCCAACTTCTGGGTAGATTAACAATATACGAATTAAAAAAAGATGACGAGTGCAGAGAAGTATAAATTGGATAATTTTGATTACATTAAATTAAAAATAAAAAAATCATAAACAAAATATAGCCACAATCAGAAAGAAAGCAGAAAATTGGGGAAAATATTTTATACACAGCTTCTCAGATGAAGGTCTTATATTTTAAATATGTAAAGAACTTTATAAAATCTATAAGAATATATAGTCCAAAATATGAATAGGCAGATTTCTGATGAAGAAATCAAAACAACCTATAGTCATATTAAAAAAAATGCTCCAAATCATTATTGATTAAAGAAATGAAAATTAAAACAACCTTGAATATATCATTTTTCACCTATCAGATTGACTAAAATGATTGAAGGAAAAGCTACAAATGTTGAAGGGGATATGGAAAAATTTGGACACTAATTCATTGTTGTTAGAATTGTGAACTGATCCAACCGTTTTGGAAAGCAATCTAAAATTCTGTCTACAGAGTTTTTAAACTTCCTATACCCTTTGACTCATTGAACCACTCATTATTAGGTCTTTTTCCAAAGATGAGTAGAGAAAAAGAAAAAGAGCCTATATGTTCTAAAATATTTATAGCACCTCTCTTTGTGGTGACAAAGAACTGGAAATTATGAAGATTCTCATCATTTGAGAAATGGTTGAACAAATTGTGGTATATAATTGTAATGGAATTTTACTGTACTCTAAAAATGATGAGCAGGATGATCTTAGAAAACTATGGGTAGACTTGCATGAAATAATGAGCAGAATCAAGAGAATGTTGTATATATAATTACTGCATATTGTTTTAAGAATAACATTGAAGGGGCATCTAGATGGCACAGTGGATAGAAACTGGCCCTGAAGTCAGTTGGATCTGAGTTCAAATTTGGCCTCAGACACTTAGTACTTCCTAGCTCTATGACCTTGGGCAAGTCATTTAACCCCAATTGCCTCAGCAAGAAAACCAAACCAAAACAAAACAAAAAAAAAACCCCAAACCCCCCCAAAAAACAAAAAACTTTGAGTGATTAAGTCTTTTTGACCACCTAAATTTATTACAAAGATCATATAATGGAATATGCTATTTTCATCCAGAGCAAGAAATGATAAATAGAAGTGTTTGTAGAATCATCTTACATAGGTCTATATATATATACATATATATGTATGTGTATCTGTCCATCCATTCATTCATAGATATACATACACACACATTTATGTCTAATGGCAACCATCTCTAAGGTGGGGATCTAGAGGGAACAAAAGGAGGGAAGAAAAAAAGGAAAAAAATTACACAATAAATTATTTCTATTTAAAAGGAATAGTAAGTAGTACATAATAGATCATGTGTAATTATCTTGTTTTATTCTGTAAATTAAAAATAAAAGTTAAAAGAAAAAAATTAGTTACTTTTGAAAATTAGGATTAATTGGAGAAACTTAAAGCTACCCACAAAACTTATCTTTTCCCCCAATTCTTAGTTGGTTTTGCTTCTAATTTCCCTTTCTTTTATAATAGTATCCTGTAAAACTTTTGGTGCTATCTTTGCCATTCTTCCTCTCTTGTCCTCTAGTTATCCATAACAAAGTTAGTTATTAAATCCCATTTATTCCTCCCCCTTCCAAATTTCCCTCCCATTTAAGAATTCCTGTTTATTCTCCCTCCTATCATCCTTATAGATTCTTATGACCTCTCCCTGGATTAGATTCCTAACTTTACCCTTCCTCTTCTCATCCATAGAATTGCCTCACTGATATTTCTTCAACCCTCATAATTTGTATCATACCACAAAAAAACCTGTCTTGACTATCTGTGACCTACTGGATTAAATTCACACTTGGTTTTCCTTGAAATTCCTTCATAATTTAGAATTGCGTACCATCTTGCCTTTCTAGACTGTTTTCTTACTCTCCCAGGCAACCTTTTCCTGATCAACTACTACAGGGAAAACTCCCTTGTATTTCTTTTATCTTGTGTGTGTGGGTTTTTTTTTTTTTTTTTTTAATTAACTAGGTGACCCAGAGAATGGAATATTGGAATCCTAACTTGGGAAGACAAATTCAAATCCTGTCTTAGATACTTATTAGCTATGTGACTCTGGGCAACTCCTTTCTAAGTCTTACTTTCTTCATTTGTAAAAAAGGAGGTAATAATATAACCTGCTTGAAGGGCTGTTGTGATCGTCTGCTGGAGTAATGGATGGCTAAGTGGCCCAGTGTATAGAATGCCCAGTCTGGAATCAGGAATACCAGAGTTAAAATGCTGCTTTACACACTTATTAGCTGAGTGGCCACTGGGCAAGTCACTTTATTCTGCTTTGCATTAATTTTCTCATCTATAAAATGAGTTGGAGAAATGACAGGCTAGTCTCTTTGCCACAGAAACCCCAAATGTGATTATGAAGAGTTGAACCCAACAAAAAAATGAAGATTTTTATTATTATATAAACAATAGAGTTTAAATAACTTTGGTGAGAAAAAGTATAAATATTTCTTATCAATATATACTTATGTTATGTTTAATTTAACAGTATTTAGTAAGTTTTTGCAATATCATGCTTGGGAAATTCTTAGTTTAAACTTGATGGCAGCCCAGGAATTCATTAGTGAACTAAGTCTTTGCTGCTTCATAATAGTTTGTTTTTGAATGTGTGTGGAGGTGGGCTATGTTTTAACAGTAAAATAATTGAAAGTATTTAGAGATTCTGAGATACTTTGTTTTTATGGCTCATCAAGCTACAAGTTACTGAAAATGGGCAATACCTTGATTCTTCAAAAGATACTTGGTAACTAGACATCCTATTACAGTACAAAAGAAAACTATAATAAAAAGATTTCCAAGATTGGGTAACTTTTTTCAGATTTAATAGCTGAAGACGCCTAAATTTTATAGTATTTAATTAAATACACTACAATGTAAATTGTTTCACATAATTTACTCTTTATTTCCCAACTTTCTTAAGTCCCTTGAGAACCTGGACTTTAATTTTTTTTTTTTTTTTTTTGGACCATTGATTTCATTGATATGGGAATCTCAATACAGGTTGCTATTTTCTCTGTAGTCCTAGAGAGTTGCCAACAGCAAAGAGAGGTTTAAGTAACTTGCCAAGGGTTACATAGTAAGTACATGTCAAGTTAGGATCAGGTTTTAAATTGAGCTTTTTATCCACTGCTGCCTCTGTTGTCTTTTATGTATGCTTTATCATCCAAAACATCTGAGATATAACAAGTACTCAATGTTTGTAATGGAATGACTAGAAGTATATTAAGTTAGGAATAGAATAATTTGACTGACAGGATATCTAAAAGTAAAGATGCCTGCTAGTAAAGAAAAGGGGCTTTCAGATTTCCAAAGACCTGTCATGAGCCATATAAATTACTTCTAATAGAGTTCCAGATACTAGGAATAAATGTTATTTATAGAAATGAAATGAATGTGTGGCTATTAAAAGAGAGCACTACATGCCTAATTTTCAATGAGCAATTGTAAAATCACAAATTTACCTATTTAAATATTGAAGTTTGACTTCCTCCCTGGACTTCCTTATCCACTTCTCAGGCCCTTAGAAAACTAGGTCCTACTAAAGACATTTAGGGGAAACTATGGTGCTGTGTTTTTAAGATGTTTTAGCTTTTAAATTTTATGTATTTTAAATTTAGAGATGTTTTGATTTCTCTTATCATTGATCT
>JAJPUD010000866.1:495025-525894 GCA_023553655.1 Myrmecobius fasciatus
ATACTGGTTTCGCAGTTTTATTAGATTTCATGTTACACACACACACACACACACACACACACACACACACACACACAGAGTATTCCTTATTTCAATCTTTTCCTAATTACTTGTAAAAAATTTTGACATTTGTTTTAAAAAATTTTGGACTCCCTATTCTTTCTCTCCCTCATTGAGAAAGCAAGCAATTAGAAATAAGTTCTACATGATAGTCATGCAAAACATATTTCCATATTATGTTGTAAAATAAAACCCAGACCAACAAACAAAAAGACTCAAGAAAAAATAAAGTTAAAAAAAAAAAAGTGCTTGATTTGCATTCAGATTTTATCAGTTCTTTTTCTAGAGGTGAATAGCATCATCATGGGTCCTTCAGAATTGTCTTAGTTTACTTTATTGCTGAGAATAGTTAAGTCATTCACATTTGATCATCCTTACAATATTGATGTTAGTATGTACAATGTTCTCCTTGTTCTGCTTATTTCACTTTGCATCAGTTTGTGTGAGTCTTTTCAGTTTTTCTAAGAGCATCCTGCTCATCATTTCTTAAAGGATTATAATATTCTACTGCAATTATAACCATAGCTTATTCATTCGTTCCCCAATTGATGGACATCCCATCAATTTCCAATTCCTTGCCACCAAAAAAAGAACTGCTATAAATATTTTTGTACAGTTAGATCCTTTTCCCTTTTCTTTGATCTCTGAGATGTAGATCTAATAGTGATATTGTTGAATAAAGGGGTGTTTCAGTTTTATACCCTTTTTTGGGGGTATAGTTCCAAATTGCTCTCCAGAATGTTTAGATCACTTTTTAACTTTTGACAGTGTATTAGTGTCTCAATTTTTCCACATCTCTTCTAATATTGATAATTTTTCTTTTATATCATGATAACCAATTTGTTAACTGTGAGGTGGGTCAGCAGTTATTTTAATTTGCAATTCTCTAATAGTAATTTAGAGCATTTTTAAATAGATTTTATATAGCTTTGATTCTTCTGAAAATCTGTTCATATCCTTTGATCATTTATCATTTGGGGGATAACTTGTATTCTTACAAATTTAACTAATTTCTCTGTATACTTGATAAATAAGCTCTTTTAAGAGAAATTTGCTGGAAAAATTCCCCACTCCCCCCAGTTTTTTGCTTTCCTTCTGACCTTGGCTACATCAGCATTGTTTGTGCAAAATTCTTTTGATTTGATGTAATCAAAATGATCATTTTATGTCCCATAATGCTTTCTGTTTCTTGTGTGGGCATAAATTCTTCCCTTATTCATAAATCTGACAGGTAAAATATTCCATGATCTCCTAATATCACCCTTTATATCTAAGTCATGTATCCATTTTGACCTTATTGTGGTGTATGGTGTGAAACGTTGGTCACTATTGTCTTTCCAATAAAACTGCTTTCCAGTTTTCCCATCAGGTTTTGTCAAATGAGTTCATGTTCCAAAAGCATGTATCTTTGAATTTATCAAACATTAGTTTACTATGGTCATTTTCTACTGTGTATTGCATACCTAATATATTCCACACCACTCTGTTTCATAGCTAGTACCAGATTGTTTTGATGATTACTGCTTTGTAATAAAGGTTGAGGTTTGGTACATTTTAGCCACTTTCAAAAATTTTTTTTTCATTGATTTTCCCTTGATATTTTTGACCTTTTGTTCTAGATGAAGATTTCACATTATAGTTAAGTTTGTTGGTGTTATTCTTACATTTGTTCTAAGGGCTGTATCTCTAACACTGCATTCACCCAGTATGCCAGATGATAATACTTTTACTTTAATGAGATTTGATGTATATGACTAAACTAACCTAAACTAGATTAAGCCAAGCTTTTTACCTGATGATAAACCTTCTTGGACTCTTGTCTAATAAATATTGTAACCCACCTAAAGCATGTGAGTAAACAATTATTTGTATCATGCATATTTATTTTCTAGAAAAGGAAATTAGTTCTTTTATAAAACATTTATTAAATTAATCTGTCACTCAATGCCATAGAATATGTAAAATGAGACACTCATTTTAAAATCGCTAGAAATGCCATCTTTTAAATCTAGAATAAGCACAACAGTAAAGATATCAAAGATTTATCCCTTTAAAAATAACAAATTCCTTTTATTTTTTTGAGGCAGTTGGGGTTAAGTGACTTATCCAGGGTCACGCAGCTAGGAAGTGGTAAATTTTTGAGGCTGGCTTTGAATTTAGGGCTGGTGCTCTTCTCTATTGTGCCATCTTGCTGCCCCACAGTTCTCATTCTTTAAATCTCACAGGTTAATAAATCATTCTCATCTCCTAATTTCTTCTTTTAACTCCCATCATGTTGCTACAAATATAACACTTGGAAGAAGAGATTTTTGAAGAGAGAAATCAATAGCAATCTGAGAATTCTAGGGAAGAGGTACCTGGTACTGCCTTATTTACACTGGCATTTTGATATTATAAAAATAAAGGTAATACTTTTTGAAATATATATATACATATATGTGTGTTTGTGTATATATATTATATGTGTGCATATATATTACATGTGTGTGCGTTTCTCTTTTAATGATCATTTCTGTAATTTCATTGGTATATGGGACCTTATGAAAAAACTTCATGTATCAAAGTAGATTTGTACCTACTTTACAGTTTGTGTATTAGAAATTGACAGGGACCCTTATAAATTGATTCACCTAGGGTTGTATAACCTATTATATTAGAGATAGGACTTGAACTCAGTTCTTCCTGAGTCAGAAATCTGTACTTTACTTAGAAGGGCATGATTTATATGTAGAGTCTGAAAGTCTGCCATAGTATTTATAGGAGTAGATGCAGTATTACAAAAGAGAGGAAAAAAGTATCTCATTAACTTCAGTCTCATGAGTGAGAATGACATGAGGGCAGTTCAAAATTTATATCTTACTTTAATTTGAATTTCATTTTTTAAAATTTATTTTCATTTCAATAGCTATCAAAATAGGATATATACTAAAGTATGAAGATATAGCTGAGATAGTTTGTAATATACCTTAGAAAGACAGTATCTTTCCATTCAGAAATTAATTTTTGGTTTGTGCTTCTTTACTGACTAAAGGTACAGTGGCCTTTAAAATAAAATCCCAGTGAATTCAGTATCTTATTGGTTCAAATTTATGCAAATATTTCATTTTCAAGGCATGCCTCTGCACACAGTACTGGTTTTCTAATAAAAAGTAGAATTGCTGTCTATGTTGAAAGTATTATATGAGATTACTTTGCTGTGGTGCTGGAAGAAGATGATTTTTACATTGATGGGAAAATAGATTGTTGAGGAGTTTGCTCGTTTTTGGCATGTGGGCTGATGATGCTTACTTAACATCAAGGAGTTATTTTCTTTCATGAGGGCCATGTTTAATTTGTAAATTTTTATGACTTTATTATTGATATTATTTGACACACAGATTCCCAGAGCAGCAAATGTAACTTACTATTTTTGGCCTTATAATTCTTCCATGATTTTTTTTCTCTTTCTTCATTTAAAATCTTACCTTTGTTATTTTACCTTTAGTCATATATGGTTTTTTTAATGTAATATTTGTCATGGATTACTGATACATACTTTCTGTACATTGCTTTAGAGTCATATACCATTGAATATACAATTTCTCATTTGTAATGGCATATGTGTATGTACACACTCTCTGTCTCTGTCTCTCTCTCTCTCTCTCTCTCTGTCTCTCTCTCTCTCTCTCTCCCAACCCCCAAAGAAATACAGGTAGAGAAACATAATTAATTTTTTATACTACTTTTGCATCTCCCACAGGGTCTAGCACAGTTCTGGGCTCATACATTCTACATGCTCAATAAATTATTTTTGTTTGATTGACACACAATACTTTGCTTCTTGCCTGACCTATAATTCCTTTAGATCTAGTGGTTTTAGAGATTGTTTCCACCACTACCTCTTGGGTTATTAAAGGAAGGAATGTTTGCATTCTTTATTTTTCTCCAGACTAGATGGTAAACTATGCTTTTCTGAAGTACATTAAGTTCCTGTGATAAATTTAGCTGGAATTAAAAACAAACAAACAAACAAAACCAAACCTGTGTGTGTGTGTGTGTGTGTGTGTGTGCGCGCGTGCGCGTGTGTGTTGAAAACAAATGAAAATATTGAGAAGTTCTCCAAAGATTTCATTTTAACAAGCTGTTCATCAGTAACAGTGGGATTGTCACTGGATGTCATTGTCATTCGGATTTTTAATGGCACAACCTTCATTCATTTTACGAAGAAGTAAAAATATAAAGTATAAAGAAAATAATGTTGGGAAGAGCAGTTGAATTAGAACAAGTATTAAAGTATTCATAGATGTTTGCTGGAAGTGACACTATTGAGATTGATTCTTAAGGTATGGAACAATGCCAAATACTTGAAACTCAGGAATCTTATTACCAAAAAAATAAGTGAGTGAATATATCACTAATTACTGAATCATGTGCTGATTTTTCCATCTCTATGAATCTTCATGAGAATAATTTGTACATAAATTCAGAATATCCTTGAGGAAGGATAAGCATCAAATGGTTTCTGTGACAAACCACTTATTTGTTGTAAAAATTGACTGATAAGTATGGAGAATAGAGAAGATCCCACTGTTTATTATTATTACTTTTTTTCTTCAAAGTTCTTTTTTTTCCCCCCAAGGTTCTTTTTTTTTTTAAATTAAAGCTTTTATTTTCAAAATATATACATGTTTCAACATTCACCTTTACAACACCTTGTGTTCTAATTTTTTTCCTTCCCTCCTCCCACCCTCTTCCCTTGATGGCAAATGATCCAATATATGTTAAACATGTGCAGTTCTTCTATATGTATTTCCACAAATATGCTGCACAAGAAAAATCATATAAAAATGAGAAAGAAAACAAAATGCAAGTAACAACAGCAAAAAGAGTGAAAATACAATGTTGTAATCCATAGTCAGTTCATACTGTCCTCTCTCTGGGTGCAGATGGCTTTGTTCATCACAAAGCCATTGGTGCTGGCCTGAATCACTTCATTGTTGATGAGAGCCATGTCCATCAGAATTGATAATCATTTAATCTTGCTTTTGCCATGTGTAGTGTTCTCCTTATTTCACTTGTCATCAGTTCATATGAGTCTCTCCAGGCCTCTCTGAAATCATCCTGCTGATCATTTCTTATAGAACAATAGTATTCCATAATATTCATATACCATAACTTATTCAGCCATTCTCCAACTGATGGCCATCTATTCAGTTTCCAACTTCTTGCCACTACAAAAAAGGGCTGCCACAAACATTTTTTGTACTTATTATTTTTTAAGAATTACATTCTTAACTAATATCAAATAATATGAGCATTTCCACATAAAAAATTCAACAAATAGCATTGTGTATGAATTTGTGTTTTGGACAATTTTTCTTTTTTATGCATATAACATATTCATCATGTTATTTTCAAAGTTGTCATGCTTAATGTTTTCTACTGATCTTCCTCATTTTCTTCTGTGCATCTAAAAAAAGTGCTTCAATGACTTAAAAATATACATATTAAAAAAATTGATAATTTTTGCTTGCCATTCCTTACTCAAAACCTCTCATTCAATTCAAAAGAAAAAAAAAACCTTTTATTAAATATATAGAGCTCAACAAAACAAATTTCCATCATTACCATGTCTGAAAGTATAATTCATTTTGCATCTTGAGTGCATCATTTCTCTGTCAGGAGTTTCATGTTTCATTGCTAGACTTTTGTGGTTAGACATATTGGTCTTATGTGTTTATTTATTTATTTTTTTATCATAGTTTTTCTTTGATATTTTGTAAACTATTTTGAGTTCTGTTCACATTGCATCAGTTAATTTTCATACAAGTCTCCCAGATTTATCTGAAACCATACTTTCATCATTTCTTATGGTATAATAATATTAAATGAAATTGGCATGCTATACTTTGTTCAGTCTATCTCATATTGATGGAAACTCCCTTAGATTCCCTTTCTTTGCCACAATAAGAGGAATTACTATTAATATTTTTTGATAGGGCGATGGTGGTTATTGATCCAATAATGGTGTTGCTAGGAGAAAGGTTTTACATAGATGAGGGTGTTTTTTTTTTTTTTTTGGTAGGGCAAATCTCTTTCCAGAATGGCTGGACCAAAAGATATCTTCAGTAACAGTTTACTAGTATGCTTGTTTTTCTGTATTCCCTCTAAAAATAGTCATTTTCCTTTTGTCTTTTTTGCCAATCTAAGTGAAATTAGCTAGTTTAACTTACATTTTTCTGTTTATTAGTGATTTACAACATTTTAAAAAATATGACTTGATAACTTGGATTTCTTCCTTTAGAAACTTGTTATGCTTATATCCTTTGATTTTTACCTATTGGGTAATTTGCTCTTCTTATGTAATTTGTCTTGGTCTGAAAAAGGCCACATTGAAGTTCTTAACTTTTATAGTTTTATGTTTGTTTATCCTTTGTAAATGCCCTTGCATCTGTAATGATTATAGTAATAGATGTTACCACAGTTACACTTTTCAATTCTATATGTGAATCTTTGTTTCAGTTATGTTTCTTGTAAAACGGCATATGGTTGGTGTCTGCTTTTTGATCTATTTTGCTATTCCCCTTCCATGTTGGGCATGAGTTCATTGCATTGGTGTACATTGGTATGATTCATAATTGTATATTTTGCTGTCTTCAAACTCTTATACTTTTTCTTTTCTTTGCCCAGCTGTTGGCTGTCTCCCTTCCTCTTCCCCAATTTACTTTAAAAAAAAAAAAAAAGGAGGTGCTAACAAAAAAGGAAGGGATATGCTTAACCTGTGAAACACTTGGCTTCTGCTCTCTTGTAGTCTTCTCTTCCCTTTTCTCAAATCCAGATCACAGGTTCTTTTTCTTTTGTTTCTTTTACATTTTCTTTCATGACTTACCTTTGGAGGCTGGAATTTATTTTGCTTATGACTAATCCCTATGTTCTCGTTTCTTTCCTAGTTACCTCCTTTTCCTTGATAAGTTAAACGTATTTCTCTATCTATACTTATTGTTTGTTAACATAAATAATTTGCTTCAGTTGGAAAAAAAATGGTATCTCAGCGACTCTCCTATACCCAAAAGATAAGAGAACTTTTTTCGACCTTCTGATTAAGTCAGGGATAAATCAGGTAGGAATTATGTTTCTCAGATGTGTTGACCATTGTCTTTGAGAATATCAAGCTCAGATCCCTAAATGAAAAGAAATTCCCTGTAATTGATCAAGGTCATATAGATTAGAAGTGTCAAACACCATGCCTAAAACTAATAAAAAATTTAAAATACAGCTGACTATATATAATATTAATATGGGTTTTTTTTTAAGTCATTATGCTGCCTGCAGGGATCCTTATGCAAAGGTTGATAGCTCCTGTTTCTATTTGAGTTTGACACCATTGATTTAGATGTTTATTTTTGCACTTGATATTATGCTGTTTGTATCAAGCCTACAAACAGGGCAGACTCTTACATGAGATACAACCTTAGCATTCTCAAATCCTTCTTGCTGTGTGATAGTACTTTTACTCTTTCCTAATTGACTGAATTCCTCACAATAACCATTCCAAACTATTTCTTCTCAAACCTTCTACATTAGCCCCTGCTTCCAAATCTTAACTCGTACTTGGAAAAGATAGGCCATTTTCATTGAGTTTTACCTTCCCTTTTCTTTACTTCCAAACTTCTTACCTTCCCTTCATTTTTTCCTTCTTTACCCTAGTCTTTGATGAAGTGATAGCCCTTCCCTTCAGTAGATTTTTCCTATAATCATCCCTTGTTTTATAATCTTCAGTCTTTTTCAACCTATCATCTCCTCTTCCCTTCTACAAATATGCCCAGGTCCTCCATTCTTCACAGAACGACACCTCTCTTGGCGCTTTGTCTCTTTAAGGTACCAGGAATTCAAAGAAGTCTTTTTCTTTTCCCTTGTACAGCCCAAATAATAGGAAACACCACACCAGTTGCCTTTTTCTATTATCTTACTACCTTCTAAATTCTCCTTTTTGACTTAAGAACTCATCACATGATTGAAATTGTTGCCCACAATGATCTCTTAATTGCCAGTGATCTTTTCTTAGTTGTCATCCTTCTTGACCTCTCTATAACATTTTGACTTGAATAGTCTTTCTGGATTTTTGTGATGTTGTACTCCCTTGGCTCTCCTTCTATGTGTTTTTATTGAATGAAATCTTCTTGATTTCATTTGCTGAATTTTCATTCAAGGCTGTGATCTGGGTAAAAGACAAGGCTCCATCCTTTGTTGTCATTATTGTTGTCTTCTTTCTTTTTCTTTTCTCTCTCTCATATCTTTCTTGATCTCATCAGCATCCAAGGAATTCATTTTCCATCTCTAGATGACTTTCAGATTCAGCCCTAGTCTTTTTCTTGCACTAAATCACCAATTGCTTATTGAGCTTTTTGGACTGGATTGCCTCACATTCAGCCTTTCAAATTGATATGTTCCTTTATTCCAAGATCTTTGTCAGATTCATCACTATCTTTTTGCAGTCCTTCAAGTTTTTGCAAGAGGCATCCCTGACTCTTCACTTTCCTTTACTCCATATATCCAAGCAGTTTTGCATATCTTGTCAATTCTGCCTCCACTGTGTCTTTTGTTTCTAACTTATTTTATCACTTCTCATTTTTGCTATTGCAACGGCCTATTTGGAATCCCTGCCTCAAATCTTTTTCCAATTCATACTCTACACAGCTGGCAAAGTGAAATTCCAAAGCATAGGTCTGACCATATCATCCCCATACTCAGGAAGCATCTATGGCATCCTATTGCTTCTAGAATAAAATACAAATTCCTTTTCAATATCAAAACATTTTATGATCTGCCTCAAGGAATGACTTTATAGTAAGGAAAAGTAGAGAATCATAAAATATTTTCAATATGAAGAGTTAACAGGAGAAAGTCAGTTTTTATTTGTATTTCACAGATTGAGAGCTCCCTACCTCCTTTCCTCCTTCCCTCTCTCCCTCCCTACCTACTTCCCTTCTTTTCTCCCTTCCTCCCTTCCTCTCTATGTCCCTCCCTCCCTCTCTTCTTTCCTTCCTCTCTCTTTTATCTTTCTTTCTGATTTTCTTTCTTTTTTGTAGGACTCTTGGAGCTTGCATTGAGCAGTGATTCAGGGTCATTTCCTGATAAGTCATGAGATTTTAGATGAGCTATCTCAACTTTTTTTTTTTTTTTAAATAAAATACCTTAAGGTTTGGAACATTGATTATGAATATATGTATGTGTATCTCTGTGCATTTGTACTGTATATATAACACATGTTAATATGTTATGTGGGATATTGAATGATAAGCTTTAAATCCAGAACATTGAAGATGAAGGTGAAACATCTAATTCACTTCCTATCAGAGCACTGATGAACTTAACATGGAGAGAGAAAAAAAGATAGACATTTTTACCATGACCAATAGGAGTGTTTTCTTTGACTATGCATATACAATTATGATTTTGTTTTCTTTTCCTCCTCTTTTTTGTTTACTTGTGAGTGGGCAGTGGGAGAAACATTATAAATAAATGTAAGTCAAGTTAAGTAAATAAAGTTATTTTAGAGATCAAAATCTAAATGCACATTTTCTTGGATATGGAGTAAGGTATGTCCTAGATTTCTATGATGGAAAATAGAATTGTGTCTATTTGGGTAATGGTTAATATGAATTGTTTAACAACAATGTCACATTTTGGGGAAAATGTTTTTTTTTTTTGCTTCTTTCCAACTTGTACTATAAATATGAAATATATGAATTTTGTAAGGTAAATAGCTTAAAGATAAGTTTTGACTCTGCTTACTGTGATGGTGGGCAGATCATATCTCCTCTTGGCATTAGTTTCCTCATCTGTAAAGTGACGGGAATTCAGAAAGTCTTCTAAAGTCGTATTTAAGGCCTATAGTTCTGCAGTACTGTGAATGTGGCCTCTCTATACCTGAATTTCTGCTAACAAAGGCGTCAATATTTTTCCTTTAATTGAGCTTTGAAACTTTAGATTCAGCTTTGACCTTTTGTCTCTCATAGTCATTTAGTCACAAAGTCCTGTTGACTTTTACTTTAGTGTTTACCTCATTTCTACATTAGTAGAGTACCTTCCTGTGTGACGACCTTGACTTCTTTCCTCACCTCTAGTCTGTCATAAATAGTGTATACTTATAAAAGATTTTGTTGTTTTTATTCATCTCTGACTTTTTGCAACCTCATTTGGGGTTTTCTTGGCAGAGATACTGGAGTGTCTTGCCATTTTCTTTTTCAGATGAGGAAACTGAGGCAAACAGGGTTAAGTGACTTGCCCAGGGTCACACGGTTAGTGTCTGAGGCCACATTTGAACTCAGGAAGATGAGTTTTCCTTTACTCCAGGCCTGGCAGTAGCTGATATAAAAAATAATTTTTCCTAAATTCTTGTTTAAACACTTTTAATGTCTCCTACAACTTCTAGTCTAAGTTCTTCTGAGTGTCCTCAGTTTCCTGATACTATTTTATCTACTTTCTCATTGCTCTCTAATGGTTTTTGTCCTATCCTTAAAGAAGACCAATATTATATTATTGTGTTGGAGTCAAGGTATGGTGTATCTGACTGTTAGCTGATCAGAAACTCTACCACAAGTAGAGCACAAATAGTCCATTTGAACATTTGGAGTGAAGATGTCTTTAAATTTGTGCTTCTTACATTTATTTTGAGCTACTGAAATTTTGCTTTGCTAAAAGAATGCCTTCTTTGATGTGGGCATACCCATACTGGGCAATGTCTCTCTTATGTCTCTCAATTGGTCCCAAAGTTCTTCAGAGAGACCTTGAAAGTGTCTTTGTATAGTTTCTTCTGACCTCTGTGTGAGTGCTTGCCTTGTGTGAATTCTCTGTAAAATGATCTTTTAGGCAATTGTAGGTTTGGCATTTGAACTAACTATGTGACCAGCCCATTGGAGTTGCTTTCTCTACAATAAAAGAACCTCATTATTCAATACCTTATCTTGCCAAATGATTTTTCAGAATCTTCTAAGACAGTTCAAATGGAAGTGATTCAGTTTCTGGGCATGACACTAGTATACTTGTCCAGACTTCACAGGCATATAATGAGGTCAGCACAGTAGTTCTTGAAGTAGAACTTTCACTTAGTAACCTCTTCTTTCTCATACTTTCCTTCAGAGCCTCCCAAACATCATTTATGTGCACATCATTGGAAAGTATACCATGAAGGTCAGTGAGTTTATCCATAGCATTCAAAATTTCTCTATTTGGTGTAATGAATGGTTCCATGTATGGTGGATACAATGCTGACCAAAAAAGTCGCACCCCAACTCTCCCTCTACTTTAGTGTTTGCTTTTGTAGCCTTTTCAAGTTAAATAATTCATTTTAAGTGTGGTAGTTGAGCTTGATGCTATTTTTGCCCTGGTTAGAATCATCTGACAGCATTACTGAAACATGCTAAAAACACTGGAGCAAGTACTCTACCCTGCTTTTATTCTATTCCTGACTGGGAAAATGCAAGAGTGTTGTTCATCAAATTGATCCTGTATAAGAAACTGGCTTGCAATACTGATTGTGCAATCAAATTTTGCCACACACTCTTACAAATGACAGTATTAGAGGCCTTGGTTAAGTTGACAAACATTGTATACAGACCTCTGATCAGCTTTTGGCATTTTTCTTGGGAGTTGCCAGCCAGAAAATACCATGTAGATTGTTCTTCACCCCTTTCTGAAGCCACATAGGCTGTTGGATAGATTGTTTTCCAAGTGAAGGAAGACTGGCAAATATCTTACCACCACTGATTAAGAGAGAAATACACAGCTCACACCCCCCACTCTGTGATTCTCAAAGGATGGCATATTTCCTTTTCCTTTATAGAGATGGACATGGAGACATCTTTGAATTCCTGGGGGAATGAGCTCTTGCCATGGAAAAATTCAGTCAGCTTTTCTATGAGCAGTGGATCTTCTAACTTGTAAATCTCAGCTGGAATAGAATAAACACAACATGCTTTGCAATAGGAGAGAAACTTATGATATTCAAAGCCTCTTTTTCAATTGGAAATTTGGCTAGAGAGGGATTAACTTTAACCTAAGGTATACTATCAATAGCTTCAGCATTCATTGATGATGGTCTATGGAGAAGACTGTGGAATTGTTCAGCCTATCTCTTCAGGATCATATCCTGATCACTAATCAGTATGTTTCCATCAGTACTGAGGAGTTGAGATGTACCATATGCCTTTGGCCCATAAATAGCTTTCAGAGCATTTGTAAGCACTTTGGTTTGTTACCGTCAACATAAAACTGAATTTCTTTCAGAGCCAATCTCTCTAAGTTTCACTTGTACTTTAGTTTTGATGGATTTAAACACTGATGGATGAATGGATGTCGTGCTGGCAAACCCTGTGGATTTCTTGTTTTTCATTTAGCAACTTCTGAATTTCACTATCATTTCATTAAACCAATCTTGATGTTTCTAAGTATTTAACGTACTATATCATTGTAAGGAGGAAAGACATGATAGAATGTGAGAATGATGAATGTGATGTGGGTTGCAGAATGCTGGACAGGTCATAGAATTATCCTCTCCAAGCTGAACATTTGCATTCAACAAGAACCTAGACCTCAAGGCAAAATAACTACCAGAAGAATTAATGTCAGTAATTTAGGGCACTTCTTCATGTGTGACAGTTCATTGCTCATTTGGAGGGAATGCTAAACCAATACATGGTTGGCAACAGTGGAGCAAAAAAGTAGTGAGCAGCTTTTAGATTTGTATAGCATAGCATTTACTTATCTGGGCCAGAATATTACTCTCAAATATTCACATATTCTCCCTCTGTTTCTACTAAGCAAACACAACTAGTAAGAGTCTCCCCCCTTTTTTTTCAGGGGAGGAGAGGCAATTGGGGTTAAGTGACTTGTCCAAGGTCACACAGCTAATAGATGTTAAGTGTCTGAAGTCAGTTATTTACTTGGGCCTTCCTGACTTCAGGATCAGTGCTCTATCCACTTTGCTATCTAGCTGTCCCTTAAGTGTCTTCATTGTTCTGAGCCATGTTTTCTTTTTGATAGATAGGAATCTATCCTATATTCTCCCCAGTAGTGAAATTTACCTCATGACAAAGAAAAGAAAAAAGACAAGACAAAAGACAAAAATAGGCAAGCAAAAAGAAACTCTTGAGAATCATTCAGTATATACAACATTTCATACCTATCGTCTAGTACCATACTAACAAAAGGAGAGCTATATATTTCCTCATGTCTTTTTGTTACAGTATTGGTCGTTATAATTGTACAGTATTTGGCTTTGATTTATCCTTTTACTTATATTGTGGTGGTCATTGTGAATGCTTTTTTCTTAGTTACTTCATTTTGAATCAGTTGGATCAGTATTCTCATATTTATTTCTATGAATTCCTAGTTTTTGTTATATTTATTATCTTGTTTTACTATTCAAGTTCATTCATTTGTTTATCCATTAGCTAATTGAGAGGCACCTACTTTGTTTCCAGTTTTTTGCTGCCACACGAGGTTCTATTTAATTTCATTCTGTGCAGGACTTTTCTGTCTTTGCCCTCCTGGATATATATACACATATACCTAGCAGTGGGATGAGGAGGAAGAATACAAACTGACATTTTCTTAAATAATTAAGAATTGTTTTTTTGCATAGTTGGCCCAATTCATAGTTCCACCAGCAGGGAATTAATATGGCTCTATTTCTCCTCTAAATGTGGTAATTTCTGTCTTTTCTCATTTCTGCCAGTTTGCCTTGTGTAAGATAAAACCTCCTAGTTATTTTAATTTACTTTTCTTTTATTAGTGATTTGAAGCTGAAAATCATAAAGATTTTCATGAATACAGTATCATTCCCCCCAAAATTTTCAGTGTTCCTTCATTGGCTATTGAAAAAAAGAACCAAATGCTTTAGCTTGGCCAGGACTTTTACTGCTGCCCCAAACCTATCTTAACTTGCTTTATCTTTTGCTATTCTCCTTTGTGTACCTTATTTTCTAAAGTGTACTCTTCTATCTTTCTAGAATAGATTCTGTACCCATTTCTGGGCCTTTGTTTTTACTGTTCCTTTTACTCTTCTCTTTTTTTTTTCTTCTCCTCTTCCCTCTCCCTGTTCTCTTCAATTTCCTTCCCAGTGGCAGGTGATAAATTCTCTAAGGTCTGATAGTCCTTAGGACATAGTGGCAAGGTAGATGATAAGGCCACTTGGGTCTTCCATTGTAACTGGTGACGTTCTGCTCATCTAAGTTGTAAAAGTGTCTTCCTCCACTCTTAAGTGGTAGGGAAGGATTGGAAGGGAGAGAAGATGTATTCTTTTGAATCATGGAGATATGAGTCTGAGTTTCCTTCTAGGGCATAGATTTGGGAGGGGTTTTTGGTGTCCACTCTGAAGAAGACAATGGGAAATGGACCCTCTGGAGCTGGGTAACATCTAGGCAGTTGAGAACTATATAGGCAGCAAAAGGGAAAATAGGAAGTGGGGGCAGGGAAGATTGGTATAATTGCATGCTTTGTGTGTTTTTTTTTTTTTATAATCACAACCAATTTGTTAGGTTTAAAGTAATATTTTGGAAAGTTCTCTTACTATGCGTTTCTCTATCACCGAATTAAACACTGGTTTGATTATGTATTATCAGTATTTTTTTCTATTATCAGTATTTTTTTCTAGGACTTCTCTGATCACTTGTCTAATTGAGAATGATACTTATAAATGTATGTGAATTTTGAATGTATTGTGGATCATGAATATTTGTAAAATCTATTTACTTAGGTATTTTCACTCTAGCCTATTTCTTTTTATTCTGGGTCTATTGCTTTTTGTTGTACAAAAAGGCTTTTTAAAAAAATAAGTTAATTTATACTATTGGTATTATTTCTTATTTTGTCCTATTTATAGTCCGTATTATATTTGTTTGTTTATTTTCCTTCCTCTACCTTTCTTGAGGATAGACATTGTCTTTTGCCTTTTTTTTTTTGTTTGTTTGTTTGTTTTCTTCTCGCTTAATACAATGCCTGGCACTATAAAAAACCGTTTTAATAAATGTTTATTGACTGACTGGACATCTTAATAGTTTTCTGCATCTACCTTGGAGGCTGAGTAACATAATGGAATTAATGTTATCCATGAGTTCCTGAGATTTGAGTTATAGTTAGCTATTGACTAACTGTAATCTTAGGCAATACATTTTATCTTTCTGACTTGGGACATTGTTTTCTTAATTTTTAAATTCAGAAATTTAAAAATTTCTTTCTCTTATAATTTTGGGCTGTCTAGTTCCAGCCTATGATCTAAATATAGGCATGCTTTCTTTAAGAAACCTGTTGAGCAAAGATAGATTTAGGTGGTGATTTGCATCATAAATAAGCAAAACCTTTACAAAAGTATTTCTCAAAGAGTTTTATGCATATAAATTTATTTTATAAAAATTAAACACAAAGCTTTTCTAAAACCTTTCCTTCCTGTAAAAACTACACTTTGAAATCTTTTAAATTGATTTCTGAATTATAGTGGCCTTCCTAGGAATGGAGAATTTACTTTTAAGCTAGAATATCCTAATACAGACAGGTTTCTGGTGATAATATTTCCTGTTAATCTAAAGTAGAACCATGTCTTTAAATTGTAGTATTTTTTTTTCTATTCCCTTTGCTCTAATTGCTAGTTGAGTAAATTTGTATGTATTCTATTGTTTGAGCAACTCATCTTTTTTTTCCTCTTTTTTTTTTTTTTTTTTTGATTTCCTTATTGGTTGTATTGTCACAAGAGGATTTCTAGCTTAACTTTATTACTGTCATTTACTTAAGATGAGCACATCATGTAATTAACTAGAGTCTGCAAAATCAAGATGAGACATCCATGATAGCCCTGATTTTAACTGATTAGTTCATGCTTTACCTAAATCTACTATAGCTGGTGTTAAACAGCTAGTTTCCTGTTTTACTTGATATAGATCTTCCCCTTCTGCCATCTGTTCTTTGATGTGTAAATCATTAACTTCCCCTTCTGCTTTCTTTAAAATACGCATTCTGCTTATAAAACTGATATAGGATTACTGAAATTGATATTCAAGGCTCACTGATTGTTCAGTGATGCCTGCATTCTGAGTCTAATAAATTGCAGTTTTTCTATGTCATTGATTGTATGATTGGCAGTACACATTAGCATCATTATATATTGCTCACAACTACTACACCCCTTTTTCTTGCCTTTTGTAATATTCTTTTTCAAATTTTCTTGATAGAACACAAGTGGTTTGGCCTGATGTCTCCTCCTAGGCATTGGCTTTTGCTTGAAGGGTTCTGAACTTTTTGCAAAATTCTAGTGGTCTTTTTGTGCAGTCTGGAGAAAGATGCTTATAAGAATTTCCTTTATTTTTCTTCATCAGTTTTTTTTAAAAGGACTTTTCTGTGTAGATTTAGCTTTAGCTTATCTAGACTCTTCTAGGTTTTAGCATTTCCCCCTGGTTTTCCTTTTCCTGGAACTTGAAGAGAGAGGAATTTGACTCTAAAAATATAACCAAAAAACTGTTGCAAGTATTCAAGAGAAACATTTATTCCTCCTTGGAGAAGTCATTTAGGGATATATGGAGAGTTTATTTTTGAAAAAATGGCTACATAAAAATGCTTCTCAAAAATGTTAAACCTCTTTAATAATACATACTATTATGCAAATTAAAGTAACTACTTTGCTGATAGAATTGGTATATATTTTTAAGAGAATAGTTTTATAACACACCGATAGTGTTATATGTACTAGTGTAACTTAATTCTCTATATCTCAGTGGTTATGAACAATTTGAGAGCAAAAGCCAAGTATAGTGTTTAATGTGTAGTTGGGGGTTACAAAGATAAGAAACAGTCTATTCCAGGTGCTTATTTTGAGAGTTAAAAAGGCATAATGCAGAGTGATGAATTTTGAGTACAGAGGGTGAGAGCTGGGTTAGGATCCTGACTCAGATTTGTTTGTTTTATTTCCATGAACAAATCATTTAACTTCTGTTTGTTCATTTGTAAGATGGGGACAACAGTACTTATGCTACTCATTTCAGAAGGTTGTTGTGAGGAAAGTTCTTTGTATACTATTCAGTTCTATATACATGCATTGTTATTACATTTAGTTTACCAAATAATGTCATTTTGAGAAATGTGCCATAAGAATTTTATCAAAACTGAAAGAGCTGCCTTTTTAATGAATGAAAAAGCATTTACTACATTTTCATCATGTTGCATTTCAGGATTTGGGGATACTCATACAAAGGAGAGACAGCACATAGAGAGGATTGGTAGGTAGCCAGGGGACAAAGTATTTTGTTTTGGTAGGGTTGCTAGTGAGAAAGATGGTTAGGGAGTAAAATGACCATTTTAATTTGGCTGGGCTGATCTAAAAATAGAGTCCTACATGAGACATTTACCAGTTAGTACAGTGGTGGACTAGAGGTGGGAGGAGCAGGGTAGGAATTTGGAATGGAAAGGGTCAAAAATCTTTCAGAATATTGTCTCTGGTCCCTACAGCAACGGGGCTCAATAGTAGATATCCCTGGAATGCTTATTCAAATATGTTTATAGCAACCTTATTTTTAATTGTGAAAACTGGAAACTATCTAAACATTTAAAGAATGTCAGAATAAACGGTGGCATGTCATTGTGTGGAATACTGTAATGAAATTGACATAAATAAGAGTTCTAAAATAAAACATCATTCTTTAAAACCCATGTCTTCTTAAGACCTCTTTTAACCATAAAGGATACCTATATCCTTTCAACAACAAATTTTCACAAGCTTCGGACATCCTTGACTTTTCTTCTTTCATCATAACTAGTCAGTTCTTGTCAGTTCTCAAAAATCATCTTTTTTTTTTTTTTTTTTTTTTAAATCATGCAGCTACCTTCCTAGTTCATGCATTCATTCATTACCTTTGCAATAGTCTGTTAATTGATGTCAGTACCTGCCTAAAGTTTCTTCCCTTCCCTCCCTGTAGCTGCCAATTGCCTCTTGGATATTGATTTGGCTTTTAAAGCCTTTCACAGATGGGCTTCTTCCTCTTACTTTTTCAGGCTTATCTGAAGTTTTTCTCCCTTACACATTCTGTATTCCAGCCAAACTGGCTTATTTACCATTCTTAGGTATGAGATGTTCCATCTCCCACCTCTATGCTATTTCATAGGTATACCTCATGTTTGGAATGCTTTCTCTCCTGACCTATTTCTGGGAATTTTTTAGCTCCCTGCAAGGCTCAGCTCAAGTGCCACCCTCCTATCCAGAACTTGTCTCTGAGGCTTAATATATTTTTGTTTGTTTGTTTCTCCTCTACTCCTTCTCATCCTTATCTGCATGGGAGAGCTGAAAAGATTCTGGAATTAAGGAATGGAGTCACTTCTGATTCATAAAACAATGATGGTTTGTTGGAAAGGTAGCCTTTTGAATGAAGATTTATTAGGTGTAGAATAGCCAGCAGAAAATAGGGAGACTTAGGGAATGCCCATTCTAAACTTAAAGGAGAGGTTCAACTTCCTGAACTACAAAATGTGTTCGAGTTGTACACACTTGTACCCTTCCGTGAATGTTCCTATGTATGACCATTCTTCTGAAATGATTTTAATATATAATTGTGGGAGAGATTGTTCTAAGTTTATAGGGGAAGTATTTTATTGCTGCTTTTTAAAAAATTAATGTTTTTGGGTAACATTTTAAGTTCCAAACTCTCTTTCTACTCTCCCAACCCCACACCAGAGGAGGCTACCATTTGACTCAGATGTGTGTGTCTGTGTATGTCTGTAAAACCAAACTATATTTCTATTTATCAGTTATTTCTCTTGAAGCATCTTCCTTTATAAGTCTTTTGTAGTTGATTTAAGTATTTATTATACTCAGTCTATTAGTCGTTGATAGTTTTTTTTGAACAGTATTGGTTTTTACTATGTAGAATATTCTTTTCCACCTGCAATTCTTTGAGCATTTCCTTTAAAAATTTGGATGCTATAACATTTGGTTTAATATTTATATTACTTTACTATCTATGATATCTTTTACCAAAATGTAATCTCCTTGTTTATGTCCTTTAATTACATCTGTTTTAGTTTTAACTTTATCTGAGATCATGATTGCTACCCCTGCTTTTTATTTTAATCCTTTATTTTTAATCTATGTGTATCATTTTAAATGTGGTCTCATAAGCAACAGATTGGTGGTGGTATGATGTGAGAGCTTATTCAAAGGCTTTTAAAGTTTAATTAATTTGTAAATACAAGTTTAATCAGTGGGGTCATTGTTTAAAATTAAATTCATATTTTAAAAACAATTACCTGAGAACAATTCCAAAGAAATATTTAATAAGTTCAAAGAAATATAGATGGAAGGGATCTGAAGTAAGGGGAACAATCATCAGTGCTTGGAATTAATGTTGGTAATATCTCTGAAGAAGAAAATTTTGAGCTGAAATATTGGATACAGAAACACTGGATGCTAGACTGGATTGGAGGAAGATATAGTGCAGAGGATAGTGTGCTAGGTTTGAAGTTGGGAAATTTTGTCTTCCTGTGTTACTGGCTTATTAAAAATTAACTAGCTCTGTGACATTGGGCAAGTCACTTTACCCTGTTTGCCTCAGTTTCCTCATGTGTAAAATGAGCTAGAGAAGGAAATGTCAAGACACTCCAGAAAGTTTGAAATAGGGTCGTGAGGAGTTGGACATGACTAAAATGACGAACAACAATATTTCTGGTAATAGAAATGATATGGTATAAGGCAAAAAAGTGGGAGCAAGTAAGATGTGTACCGTGTGTGTGTGTGTGTGTGTGTGTGTGTGTGTGTGTGTGTGTGTACCATAAGGCCTTTATTGGTTAATATTGAGATTGATTTGGAAGGGCAAAAATCTTGGGAGGGGAGGGGTTGGTGGAGGGTTAGGAAATGTTTAGATTTAATGATAGCCAGTAGGTAGTTATCTACTGCCTTGTAGTTTATGTGGTTGCTATGGAAGTTAATCAGAGTTAATGGGGTGACAGAAGTGGTAGATGCTGTCTAGGGGAAGGGAATTAGAGGGAAGCTAAAAGGTGGGGTTCAGCTAAGGGCCAGGCTTAAAAAGTTTTAATATCAAGTATAGCAAATTATAACTTACTTGGACAAGTTCAACCAATTTAGTACTGAATTTCAATTCACAACTCTCAGACTTGACTTGCTGCTTGTTCCTTGAGACTTGAGTATGTTTCTAGTTCTTCCCAAGATCCTTTTTAGACATTGCTGATGTATCCTGTCCATTCAGCTTCATGACTGACAGTTCTAACTATTCACTTTTTCTATTTTAGACATTACCACCTCAAAATCCTTTTAGTGCCAAGACCTGGCAATGCTCCCTGTGCTTCCAACCAGTTTTTCTTCATGGTGTGATTTTGGCACTACCTTGCCCCATGATTGCAATGAACACCTAAGATCTTATATTGTTCTTAAGTACAAGTGTCCCTCTGCTTTGTGGCAATATCGGGATATGTTAGGTTGGAGTGGGAAGAAGAGAGTAAGAAATAGTGTAGGTGCCATTAGAAATCCTAGATCAGGGTATATGAAAATACTGCTTGAATATTTGTAACTAGGGGCAAGATTGATTAAAATTGGATAAACCATTGTGGTGAGAGACAAACTTTAGTGGGATATGACTGTGAATTGATGATGATCTCAAATAGGGTAGTATCTTTAGAAGAGGAAAAGGAAGGGCATGGATCAAAATGAGAGAATTTGGAAGAATGGGTTTGGTGAAAAATGAGATTGGGGAATAAAAGCAACTCAGGGTTTAGATCTAGAAGATTTATGGAGTAGAGTTAAGAAATTTCATCATGTTAGGTATGCTTTAGATGAAGATGCTTTGTAGATTTCTAAAAATAAGAGAATCTCAGAAATTTAGAAATTATTTGTATATAGGTGATAGTTAAAGCTTTAAGAATAGGTGAATTTTTTACAAAGGAGTAAACCTGAAGAAATGTAGGTGTAGAGCAAGACTTATTAAATTTTTTCCACTTGTGACCAATTGTGCCCTCCCCCCAAAAAATTTTTATATGAGGTATATGGGTATATAAAATAAGTAAATCAGACATTTATTGTTAATCACATTGTTAGGAGACTTCATGTGGCATGAACTGCAGTTTAAGAAACTATAGTTTAGAATATGCTTTACATTTGTTGACTCTGTCCTTACATCTAGCTATTGATAGTGTATTACCATTTCTGTTTTGCACATGGGGAAAATGATGTTCAGAGAGGTTTAAATAACTTTCTTAGGTCCCACAGGTAAGAATTTCTGGTGGTGTCAGGATTTGAGTGCAGGTTGTTCTTGTATTTAGCTATATATGATCATGGAATCCTTCAATATCAGGACAAAAGCAATTACAGCCAAAACTACTTATGACTCAATGTAGAACATGAGAACTCAAGAGAAACCTGAAAAACCATCTGATCCCAGCTCCTTGTTTTACAGATGAGGAAACTGAGGCCCAGAGAGGTGAAGTGACTGCCAAGGTCCCACAGCAAGTCAGTAGTCGAACTGGGACTGGAATCAGAGTCTTCTGATTCCTGTTGAGAGGTAAGTGTCAGTGATTCAAGTTTAACAAATATTCAGTGTGAGCCTGCTCCTGCAATAAGGCTCTCTGGGAACACAATAACATAAATGAAGTAGTTGTTTTCCTCCATCAGTTTACATCCTATTGGGATTCTGTGCTCTCTAAATATACTCTCCCTAATTTTTCTCAGAATGATATAGAAAGCTGGAACATAGCCTATGTATTTTATTCTTATTTGTTCAGTGGTTAATTTTAGATTTGTCATAGTGGAAGGAGCGAATTTATAGTCTTTTAATGTTAAAATATTGTTGAGCACAATTAAGGGCCCCCTCTTCCCCCTGGGGGCAATTGAGATCAAGTGACTTGCCCAGAGTCACACAGCTAGGGAGTGTTATGTGTCTGAGGCCAGATTTGAACTCAGGTACTCCTGACTTCAGGGCTAGTGCTCTACTCACTGTGGCACCTAGCTGCCTGTTCCTGATTTAACAACAACAAAAAAGTCTTGTATAATTAATATATAACTTTTTTCTTTTAAAAAAATTTTTTTTATTAAAGCTTTTTAGTTTTCAAAAGACATGCCTGGATTTTTCAACATTAACCCTTGTAAAACCTTGTTCTCCAATTTTTCCTCCTTCTCCCCATTCCCTCCCCTAGATAGCAAGTAATCCAGTATATGTTAAACATGGTAAAAATATATGTTAAATCCAATATATGCATACTTATTTACACAGTTATCTTACTGCACAAGAAAAATCAAATCAAAAAGGAAAAAAAATGAGAAAAAATAAAATGCAAGCAAACAGCAACAAAAAGAGTGAAAATGCTATGTTGTGATCCACACAATTCCTACAGTCCTCTCTCTGGCTCTCCTCATCACAAGACCACCAGAATTGATCTGAATCATCTTTCTATTGAAAAGAGCCACATCTATCAGAATTGATCATTGTATAATTTTGTTGTTTCGGAGTACATAACTTTCTAGGAAAATGCCAAAGGAAAAAAAACAATAATGAAATTCAGCGTCATTGATAAAGGAAACAAATTTTAAAAGTTAAAAATATTTGCTCTCAGTTTCCATTATGAAATTTAGTTATTTTAGGGATAAGACCTGGACCTATATTTCTTCTCTTTATGGAGCTCCCGATAAAGAATATCATTTTACCAGAGTAGTTTGGCATTTTTTTCCCCTACAACTTCATGATCTAAAATACCATCAAGGTCATGGAGCCCATACCCATACATGTTAGATGTATAACTGGAACCTTGGTCTTCTAGACCCTGTCATCTCTTTGTCCACTGTACCATATTTCTCTATGATTTAAATATAGTTAAAATCCAAAGCTACATAAATTATTAAATATGAATTACTTGTCAGTTAAATTTGATACACAAAATATTTCATGAATTTAACCTAGTAAGAATATGAGAAAATGATTTACAAGTTCTTTAGACAAAATTCAAATTGCATGCTTAAATTTATATTAGTCTTTGTTTCTCCTTAAAGATTTATTTATGCATTTTTTTGATCAAAGATAAAAAGTATTTTAAAATATCAATTATAGGATCATGAATTGAGAGCTGAAAAATGATTTTTGGGGTTCTAGGGTACAGTTCCCTTTTGTAAATAAGGAAGTCAAGACCCAAGAGTATGACTTGCTCATTCACCCAGCTAGTAGGTTTCTGAGTCAAAATTTGAATACAAATCTTCTTAAAAAACCTAAATCCAGTGCTCTTATCTACTATCCTTCTCATGGTGGCTTGGAAAGAACTTCAAAACCTGAGATAACAAGCTGACTTGTCCTGAATAGCGCCCTAGAATTTGGAAATCATAGAGATTGTGATAATTTATTTAGCTTTGTAAAGTTTGTAAAATACTTGATGTGTGTCTCAGTTGATCCTCACCACAATCCTGGGAGGTCAGTGTTTCCCAAATTACAAGATGTGAAAACAGAAGAGTCTCCCAGCTAGCAAGTGTCTTAGGTAGGATTCAGATGAGTTTGGCAGACTTGCAATGTCTTGCAATACACCACTCTTTCTATAGGATCATTGATAGATTGGTGAAGCTGATAGACATCTTTTGCTTTAAATGCCTAAAATAAAATACATAGGATTACCAAAAATCCAGCTTCACCATTTTCTTGAATACTTTCTGTATTGAGAAACTTGTTATTTAATAAAGGAACTCATTCCATTTTTTGACTTGTTAGCAAATTCTTCATTATATTTAGTTGAAATCCTATTTTTAAAAAATGACTTTAACTCATTGAGTCCTAGTTTTATTCTAGATTGTCTCTCTTTTTTGGGGAGGAGGGGTTCTAAGCAATCAGGGTTAAGTAACTCACCCAAGGTCACATAGCTGCTAAGTGTTGTGTGTATGGGGCTGGATTTGAACTCAGGGCCTCCCTTCTTCAGGGCTGATGCTCTGTTTGCTGTGACATCTACTGCCCTTTGTGGAATTATTTAGAAAAAAATTAATTCTTCTTGTACATAGCCAATTTCTTCATTTTCTAAAATGAAGTAGGAAAATTGGCTCAAAGAGGTTCTAATTTGTCATGGTTACATAGATTTGCATCTAACTATAGGATTTTATTTTGTCTTTATTAATTTTATTTCTTTATCATCTCTAATTTTGTCATTCAGTTTATTAGTTATCTTCTCATATTACACACAGGTTTGTTGAGCTTCTGATGTTTTCAATCTGACAGTGTAAAAAATGTTGAAAAGGACAAGACCAAAGGTGGAGCCTGATAACAGGCTCACTGAACTTTGTTTCCAAAATGAATCCCATTCTTCTCCCCTCCTTCTTTTTTAAAAATTGGGACAATTTGACTGTCTTTAGCCTTATGATTTCTCTCCAATTCTGTATAAGGTCTTACAAATTGCAAAAATGTGTTTTTGTGTTCAAAGCTGCAAGTACTTTACAAGTACTTTCAGTACTCTGGAAATAAAAAGTCAACTTTATGTGAACTCATTGAAAGAACAAGATACTTTGTTACTGTATCTTCATCTGTCCTATCTTGGCCTTCAATTGCAGTGTAAAAATATTTTTAAATTTTATTTGTCAATTTGACAAATATTGACGTGAATATTTCAGTAAACAAAGAATAGAAAAAGAGGGCTGTAATTGAAACTGATATTTTATTAGCTTATAGTTTTTAAAGTTAAGAATTTGAGAAGCAGAGTGATAGAGATCTGGTCTTGGAAGCAAGAAAGCTTATGTGCAAGCCTGATTTTCTTTTCTTTTTGTTTTCCTTAAACACCTACCAACTTTACCTCTACATCTCTATTTCTTCAGTTCCTTCTCTTTAACGAGTATTTTATCCTTTCCAATTTTAGATCACTCTTTGTTAGAGAGGACAGAAGCAAAATAGGAGTTGAATTGTTCTGCTTTGGCTCTCATTTGTTAATATGCCAACTGGCCAGGTGGGACAGCTGGTCCCTGCTTTCCCTTCTTCCTTTGAATAGCATTTGAAAACAAAAAAAAACCCTTTTTTGGTAATTGAGTCCTCTTTTTAAGGTGAGTTGGTGAAACTTAAGGTAAAAATACAGATTGCCATGTCTTTTTGTCATTGTTTGGGTATTGTGCTAGCACTTTACAAATAATCTGTATGGTTTTTATAACAACCCTGTGAGAGAGAGGTATTATTATCTCCATTTTTACAGTTAAGGAAACAGGCAGAGAGAAGTTGATTAACTTGCCCAGGATCACACATGACTAGGAAGTTTCTAACTCTGGATTTGAACTCAGGCATTCTTGGCTACAGATCCGGGAGGCATTCTAACCATTTTGCTGGCTTGACTTCAGTTTTTAATTGTGGTGAACTATAGGCATATCACTTAGCTTCCTATATAAATATGAGGAGAGTTGTGCAATGCAAAAGCTTTACATCTATGTTAATTTGTTGGTTTCCTCATTTCTGATCTGACTGCACTGCTTTGGAACTTCTCCGACTGGCTTTTCCACCATGAATTAGGACACCTCATCATCCTGTAGGATCTCATCAGCTTTGGGTCTCTACTTCCTCATTACTTCTGCCTCTCTTATTGGGGAGGAAGGGAATAGGACCGATGAACTGCAAATCTCCATTTAAGGAAAGAACTTAGCTCAAGCTTCTCTTTTCCACTATTTTTGGATTTAACTCATTGATTTTTCAACCATACCTCTGGTACCTTCTCTTTCCCACTCACTTCTTTCAGTTTTGTGTTGTTTTCCTCCTTTAGACTTTAGGGTCCTTGAGGGCAGGGACTGTTTTTCAGTTTTCATATTTTTATCCTCATTGCTTAGAAAGATTGCTGGTATATAAAACACTTAATAATGTTTATGGTCTGTTGATATGAATAATAAATTTTAGCTGTAGAGGTAAATAAGGGACTTCCTGCTACTATTGATTGTAATTCTATTTCAATGAAACCTTTTTTTCCCCCTTAATTGTAAGCTTCACTGATAATGAGGCTTTTATTACTGAAATTGACAAGGCTTATCAGAAGGGTTAAAGAAATGTTCAAATCTTAAAGGGATTTAAGGGAGTAAATCAGCCCAATTTATTTCATTGAAGAAATGCTCCTTTTTTAGATGTTCATGAAACATCTTGATAATAATAATATAATCCAGAATTTTGCCAGGAGTAAAACTTAATTTCATTGGTCTGTAGTACATAGAATTCATTGTGTCCTTTTTTGAAATTTGCAACCTTTGCTGTCTCAGTCCTGTGGAATCTTTCCCATTCTCCTTGGTCTAGAGGTATCTTTTTTCAGTAGTCAGATTTGGCAGATTATTTTTAGGACCATAGGAAGATAAGGTGTATCAGGACTCTTCAAGAGGAGTTATTTGCCCTTTTTCTCATCTTATTTATCTTAGTCTTCAGCTTCTGCTCTTTTGTACTTGAGATTTTTTTTTTTTTTTACACAAAAACCACACTGAACAGTAATGCTACTGTTATTTGTTAATTGTTCTTTGGCATATTTTAACTCACAAAAGGGAAAGCCTTATGGCTTAACTTGCGACATTTGGGGCAAGAAGCAGGGGTAAGATATATTGGGATTATAGTCTCCTGAGAAACAAGAATGCAGTTGATTCTCCAGAAAAGTAGGAGTCCTTTATAGGAGAAAGGTTAGGAGGAATATGGAGAAGCCTTTCTAACATATTATCTAGTCTGTCATCTTGTGGATCCTCCTTGTTTGGTTTAGGATACCTAAATGGTCTCACAAAACCATACTCTTAAGGAATGAGGAAGAAAGCCAAGAGTTATATATACCCAGGGAAGCACATTGTCTTTATTGGGCTCTTGTGATTGGTTTCCTACTTATGAGGAACAAGGAGGCACTACACTGGGAAGCTAGAATTTCATAGCTTAGAAGGTTTCAAGCACAGATCCTAGCTTTGTGAGTTTCCAGAAAAAGGGGCAGGACAAGAGAGAAGGAGGAAGTACCAGGCAGGAGGAGGCGTATCCAAAGCAGAGACAGCCTGTCACAAGAGCGCCTCTGTCCAGAATATCAGTTTGTTTTTTTTGTTTTTTTTTTTTCCCCTCTCCAAACTATTGTGCTCTAGCTCTTAAACAAACTGGCTTTGCCTTAAGACAGCTGGGCATGCAGATTCTCTTTGTCAACTGTTCAGCCTTGTGGTATGACAGTAACAGAACACAAAGTAAATTCATTGAAACCATGAATCCTGGAGCATTGATTTCAAGAATGTACCCTTTTTTTTTTTTTTTTTTTTTTTTTTCTTTATAGGTGTGATGGTCGTAGTAGAATTTCCCTTGCATGTACACCTGCCCTTTTCGTTTTTCCCTGTGGTGTTCACTTCAGGGTTGGTTTACCTCTTCTTTATTATCTTTTCTATTTTTAAAGTTGGGATAAGATGAAACATTCTTAAATCCCTAACTGGGATTTCTTTGAAATTAATATTAAGTGAGCTAGGAATTCATATAAACCAGAGCTTCACTTAGTTAGGACCATCCCTTTTTTTGTACTTGGCACCCAGACAATGAAGAGTAGCTAGTTCCCAGTTGAGATCTGGTCTAGTAGGGACAGCATTCAGAGAGGGGGAATAGGAGAGAAAAACTTCAGAGGAAGGATAGGGGGAAAATTGGCAAATTATTTGCCTTTAGGATATAAGATTTTCTGAGGATTATTCTTATCCACTCTATCCATTCTATAGCTATATCTGAACTATCATTAACAGATATCATAAAGAGGCTTCAAGTTTAATATATATCTAGTTTCTTTGAGGTAGAGTTTGCTATTCTTACAAAAATGGGCTTTCAGTTATTTTTCTAAATTATTCCTTTAGTAATTCATTCCATATTTCTATTACTTTTATTGTCTGGTAGGTAGAGGAAAATTAGAAAGACCAGTTAAGCTGTTTGAAAGCCTGTTCCTGAAGGAGATAGGTACTTTGATTTTAGATAATATTGTCTGATAGACTATAGGACTATAATATATACTTCATCAGTTCTTAGTAGTGGAGGGCACCTTAGTTTTACTTTAAAGAAGAGCAAAGCAAAATTCAAAATAGCATTAATCTCAAATATAGGGTCATTTGCCATGCAGAGAGAGACCAATATACTCTGGGATATCAAGTAGTGAGTGCTTGACCACAGAGTAAAGCAGCTAATATTTGTATAGTGCTTAAAGGTTTGAAAAGTGCATTATATATATATTACCACTTTTTCTAGATAATAACTTTCCTTATAACAACCCTATGAGATAGGTGCTATTGTTATTATCTCCTTTTTGCAGATAATGAAATTGAGATTAGAGTCCAGGTGACATGCTCAACATCATACAGAATCACTTCTGAGTGATGAAGAATTTAAACCCAGTTTTTCTCCAGGATTCTATCCATACTGAGATAGCAGGTGTCAGGTTGGATAATTTTCAGTGACCATTAATATTTCTCTCCCCATGACTGTGATGTTAAATTCTGGGAAATTATGGTGTTATGAATTCAGTATATTGTCCATAGTTACTAGTTTTGTAGGCTTAAATAATAACATGGAGACCTTCAAATTTAAGTGTAATAATACTAGTGAGAAGGTTTACTTGGTTGTTTATCTCATCATTAGATAGTGATTTATTACTTCATCCAGCATTTACTAAGTGCCTACTGTTACCTAATCACTGGGAAACTTAAGGCAAAATATATAAACTTAAGGCAAAATATATATGTATATATATATATTCTCTGATCTTAGAAAATATTTACAAAGTAATTTCTAGGAGGAGGGTGGGTGCCAGTAACTAATTGGAGATCAGGATAGGCTTTCTTTAGGAAGTATACTGAGATTGGAAGAAAGTAAGAGATTCTAGAAAGTAGAAATGAGAAAGTACACTCTAGTTTTGGGGGCACAGTCCATAAAGACCTGAGACAGAGGTGGAATTTTAGGTATGTCTAACACCAGTGATGTCAGATTGAAAATCAGTGGAAAAAAAAAAAAAAATCAGTGAAGAAGAGTAATGTATAACAAGTCAGATTGGACTTTTAAAACCAAACATAGCAGTTCATATTTGATCCTAAAATCAATAGTCATGGAAATTTCCCGAGTTAGAGAGTGATATAGGCCTGCATTATAGTAATATTGGTCTGACCCCTTTGTGAATAAAGATCATTTAAAACAAGTTTTATTTATAGCTTTTATTTTTACATTGCCTAGATATCCCCTGAATCTGTCTCCCTTCTACCTCCTGTTAGAATCATTCCTTTATAACAAAGAATTTTTTTTAAAAGGAAAGAAAAAGTGGCAGCTAGGTGGCGCAGTGGATAGAGCACCAGTCCTGAAGTCAGAAGGACCTGAGTTCAAATATGGCATTGGCATTAGACACTTAACACTTCCTAGCTGTGAGACCCTGGGCAAGTCACTTAGCCCCAATTGCCTTGGGGGGGGGGAATAAATAAAAAAGAAAAAGAGGGAAAAGCTGTAATTAAACTGACCAGTACATTGAAGAAAATTTGAAGATTTGTACTATGTTCTACATTTGTGGCTTCTGACATCGTTAAAGGAACAGAGGGAGTTATCTTTTGTTTTTTAGGGGCCCAAGCTTTTTTCTTTATAAATTTTGCAATATAACAATTTTGTTTGTAGTGGTTGTTGTCACCATTTACATTGTTGTATTCATTGTGTATTTTTTTTATTTTAAAACTTAATTTTGTATCAGTTCATGTAAGTTTTTCTAGTCTTTATTATATTCATTGTTTCTTATAGCACAATAATATTCAGTGCCACAGTTTTTTTAGTCATTTCCTGATTAAAAGGTATTTAAACTTGTTTTCCTTTTTTTGGGTGGGGTGGTGGTAAAAAGTGCTACTTGGAACAACAGTTAGGAGACTACTGGGCAAGAGGTGATGAAGTCCTGAGCTAGCATGGTGACTGTGTTAAGTAGAGAAAGGGGGACTGACACAAGTGATATGGAGAAATGAAATTGGTAAGACTTGGCAACTCATTGGATATTAGGCCAGAGGGAAGCAATTAAAATGACTACAAGATTTGTCAGTGAGGCTGTAACTGGAAGGATTGTAGAAAATGGGAACAGGGAAATAAGAAGACAAGAGGGTTTAAAGAAAAAGATTAGTTCTATTTTGGACATGTTGAGTGTGGGACATCTATTTTGGACTTTTGCAATAGGAAGGATTGTAGTTAAGGCAAGAGATTGGGACTTTTTTCTTAATGTTTGTCCCATTGCTTTGTCTCTTCCTTTAATTTCCAGTACTAGCTACAGATGTGGGTGAATATATTCATTTCTTTAGTTGATTAATTCCTCATATATCCATCATGGTAATTTTATTCTGATCTTTATAGAACATCTTTTTGGGAACTTGTCTTTTTTAAAAAAAATAAATTAAAAAGAAAAAAAAGGAGTACAAAACAAAGTAGAACATTGTCATGTGCCCAACAGAACATTAGGGAGGTTTCAAAATATGTAACAAATTACCAGATGAAGAAAGTATGTGTATATTAGTAGAAGAAATTATATTCATGAGCTATGTTTTCTTTACTTCCTTGTAAATTTTTCTTTTGTTCTCTGCTGTGTACCTTATTTACTTGATTCTTTTTCCCTCTTTCAACCCCCCCATTCCTCAAGCAGGCTATAGTTAAAAAAGGATATATTTATGTGTGTATATATGTGTATACATATGTATATAGATGTATATACATCTACACACATATATATATATGGAGATATATACGTAGATACACAAACACATCTTTCCCATCCCTGCTGGTTCTTTGCTTTAATTCTGCTTCTTAACTTGCCTTGCTATTACTTAATCTCTCCCTACCCATGGATCTGTCCCTTGTCTTTTT
>JAJPUD010000866.1:525904-548095 GCA_023553655.1 Myrmecobius fasciatus
GATGTGAGTAGATTTTCAGAACTACGAGCCCTCTTCTCCCCCCCCCCCATGCCTCTGTGTCTATTCTTCCTCTGTACTTCATTTGTATGACATAATTATTATTTTTACCTAAACTCTGCCCCAATCTTTCTTTTGAGCTGTCCTATTGCTGATGTCAATCTTAAACTATGTAAAACAAAAACAAGCAATTTGTCTATGTTGAGTTCCTTGAAATTGATCTTTGATACTGACTCTTACATGTTAAATTTTCTATTAAGTTTGTGTTTGGTTGATAGTCCTGAAAATCTGTAAGTTCGTTGAATGACCAATTTTTTTGTTCACTATTATAGATATTTTTTTCTGGGCATGATATTTTTGGCTGCAGGCCTAGTTCTTTTGATTATTGGTTGATATGGTTCCAGAATCTGCATTCTTTTATTGTAGCAGCTTCTAAGTCCTATACAATTCCAATTGTACCTCTGGCATACTTAATTTTTTTTTTTCTTGTTTCTTGCAAAATTTTCTCTTTGATCTTGGCATTTTTAAATTTGGCGATAATATTCCTATGTTTTTTCCATATAGGATCCCATTGAGGTGGTGATTGGTGAATTTTTTCTATTTCTGCTTTCCCCTCATGTTCTATCACTCCAGGACAATTTTCTTGGATTATTTCTTGCATTATTGTGTCATGATCCTTGTTTTTGGTCACAGTTTTCAGGCGGTCCAATTCTTATATTTTCTCTTCTTGATCTGTTCTCCAGATCTGCCATTTTTCTTGCAAGATGTTTCACATTCTGTTCTATTTTTTCATTCTTTATAATCTGTTTCATTATTTCTTGCTCTCTCATAGCTTCTTCCCCTTTCCCAATTCTAATTTTCAGAGTTTTCTTCTTTGAGACTCTTTTACTCCTTTTCTAGTCAGTTAATTTTTTTTTTTCATAATCTTGTTGGATGGTGGTTTTTTTTTTTAATTTTTCCTCAATATACCTCTCTTGTTTTTAAAATTCTATGAATTCTCTCTGGGCAGGGAGCTATTAACTTTACTCTTTGGGGTAGAAGCATTTTTTTTTTTCCTCCTTACTAAAGTGTTCTCCTCTGAAGATGAACCTGGGTCTTCCCTGTTCTTATAGTATGTTTCTATGATGGGGTTCTTCTTTGCCAGTTCATTTTTTTAAAATAAGGTATTAGCGTAAGCACATCTAATCAAGGGGTGTGGGGGAATGGTGCCAGAAGTTTCCCTTCAGTCTTCCCTCTGACCTGGAACCCCAAACCAAAAGCTCCCTTTCCAGCAAGTGCCTATAGCATCCCTGCCTTACTGCCTCTGCACTCCTGGTATGCTGGCTCCTTCTCACCCAGGGCCAAGTCCCTGTAGCACAGCTGGGCCTGGTATTCCTTACTTATCAGGTGACATTCGCTTAGTCTTCCGGTATTCAGACCTGGACTCCACAAACAGTCTAGGAGTTGAAAGTCTCTGTGGTTCCTGCTGAGGCTCAGTTATATCCAGCTAACTCCAGGGCTCCCCACTTGATGTTTCTGGGGAACTAGCCTGGAGATATTTCAGATGTTAATCCAGCCAGTCTTTTGACTTGTATCAAGAGGAGCATTGTTCTGCCTGCCCCAAGTCTTCTTGATTTTTCACCAGTCTGTATTTGCCTTGAGTAGCAAAATTGATCTATTTGTGGGGGAAATCTGGAGAGCTTGAAATTTACCAGCCTACCCTGCCATCTTCCCAGAATCCTCTCCCTGGAACTTGCCTTTTTTTTTTTTTTTTTTTTAACCAGCTTGTCCAAATTGAAATATAATATTCTGGATTTTTTGAAAAATGGAAAGGGTAGCCATTTTCATTCTTTTTGGTAAGAAATGTCATAAACAGATAAAAATTTAATTGACCAGTGCTTGTTTTGATATATCTGTTCAAACTTAAATGAAACTTATAGTTTACAGTTTGTTCTTGTTATATTTCTAGCCTTACTTCATTTTATTGTATTTTCATTAATGTGGGCAGTTTTGGGTATGGAAACCCTCTCCAGTGATGCAGTTTGGAAAATTCATCTATAATTTATAGTCTTAGAGACATTTTTTGGGAGGAAGAATGAGGTTTTAAGTGATTTACTCTTCATGATATAGCCACTATTTGTCAAAGGCAGAATTTGAACCGTGATCTGACTAGAAAATTGGGCTTACTTATCTGTTACTTATGTTCTGATGTCTGACAACTTTCATTGTGTACTCTTTTAATTTTTTTCTCTGAGTTGAGTATTTTTAACTTTTTGCCAACAATTTGTATCATTGTTTTATATGCAAAAGTTTCCTGAATTGATTTTTACTTTAAATTTCATTACTAATGTTTGTATGTTTTATTGTACAGATGAAATTGGTCAGCAAGCTTAAACTTAACCCTGGAGCTTCACCCTGAACATACATTTTAAAAAAATTGATATCTTTTGTGCTCTTTTGAGGAAAAGTGGTTTTTTAAATTAGCAGAGAATTAAAATTAATAATTTAAAAATTTTCTCTTTCCCATTGGAAAATAATATGAAAATTAAATCATGCATTAAAAATATAAATGATCAGACAAAATAAGTTACTTTTCTCCAGGTTCTCCTGACTTTGCTTTGATTTGGTTTATGTAAATCTTATGTTTTACTGGCAGAGTGGTATTCCAATACTTTTTTTTTTTTGCTGCAGCAATTGGGGTAAAGTGACTTGCCCAGAGTTAAGCACTAGGAAGTATTAAGTGTCTGAGGCCAGATTTGAACTCATATCCTCCTGATTTCAAGGCTTGTGCTCTATCTACAGCACTATCTAGCTGCCCGATATTCAATTACTTTTATAAACCATAGTATTTTGTCATTATTCAGCTGATGGGCACCTTTTAATTTCAGTTCTTTACTATTACATTAAAAGAACTATTGTATTTTTCTTTTCTGTGCTATTAAAAAGGGGGACTATTGTAAATATTTTGTACATATGAATCTTTTTCTTATTTCTTTGATCACCTACATTCCCCTAATACATAGCTAGGTCGAAATTACTGTAAGAAGAACGTGAAATTTAATTCAGATGGGCAGCTAGGTGGCACAGTGGATAGAGCACCAGTCCTGAAGCCAGGAGAACCTGACTTAACACTTCCTAGCTTTGTGACCATAAGCAACTCACTTAACCCCAATTGCCTCAGAAAAAAAAAAATAGGAAATTTAATTTAGAAAAATTATAAATAATGCTGGATTATATAATAGGCAGAATTCAAATGATAAAACTCAGAGAGGTAATTTAGGATATGTAATTTATAGTGGGCCCAGCCTTCTAGCCAGATTAGAGTTTTTTGATCATACCTGTGACAACTAGTGATTTTGTCATGATCATTGTATATTAGTTATAACTGCTTGTCCTTCCACTCCAAAACTAACTTTAATACTGTAAATTACAAATGAATTTCCAAATTTTATCACCGGAGGGGTTTCTATACCAGAAGCTTCCTACCCTGTTGAAGGAACCAAAAAAAAAAAAAAGAGGATGTTAGGAATGTAACAAGAGTTATAGATTCTTTAGTTCCATTGAAAGCTACTCCACGGTCAGTCTATACTTATCTATTACTTGTATGTGGATGTTATGTTCTGCTATATACTATATTACCAACAGTTATGTTAATTTTTTTTTAAAAGCCTTTGACAAAGTGGAAAAAAAGAATACTTCAGATGGAAACACTGTCAGCACAAAAAAGAAGAGGTTTGTTATTAGAACAAAAAATGATTGAACAGTATGATATGATCATGGCAACCCTAAGATAGAACAAGGTGTTGGAATGCCTATATCTATGGTACAGAATATTATAAAACATGCAGGAGAAACAAAAGAAAAAGATAAAAATTGCATCAGCTTTTGGTGATTTACAAAAAGCTACAAGAAATAGAAGTGGTAAGTGATAGAAATGGAGCATCCTTTAGCTGTGTAAATGGTAATAAAAATGCATTCTTCTTTGCGGAGTAGCCATTGGGACAAAAAACGTCATACTTGGTTAAGACTGAAAATAAATGGAAATGAAATGAATTTATTTTACTTATTCATTGCAAGGCAGTTGGTCACACAGCTAAGAAGTATTAAGTGTGAGACTGGATTTACCCTGTACCATCCAGCTGCCCCAAGAAACTTGTACTATGAGCTAGGTTAGTAATCATTTCCCTCTAAAATTTGAGTTCAATTGCATAATTTTTTTTATTAAAAGCTTTTTATTTACAGAACATATGAGTGATTTTTCTACATTGACCTTTGCAAAACTTTTTTTTTTGTTCCCCCTTTTCCCCTCCTTCCCCCCACCCCCTACCCCTAGATAACAGGCAATCTAATACATGCTAAATATGTTAAATTATATGACAAATCCAAAAATGTATATGTGTCTATACAGTTATCTTACTGCACAAGAAACATCAGATGTAGAAAGAGAGGAAAAAAAAACCTAAGAAGGAAAACAAAATGCAGGGAAATATTCACAGAAAGCGTTAGAATGCTGTGTTGTGGTTCACACTCAGTTCCCTCAGGCCTCTCTCTGGATGTATATGACTATCTTCATCTCTGAACAATAGGAACTGGTTTGAATCACATCATTGTTGAAGAGAACCATGTCCATCAGAATTGATCATCATATAATATTGTTGTTGCCGTGTATAATGATCTCTTGGTTCTGCTCATTTCACTCAACATCAGTTCATGCAAGTCTCTCCAGGCCTCTCTAAAATCATCCTGCTGGTTGTTTCTTACACAGCAATAATATTCCATAACATTCATATACCATAATTTATTCAGCCATTCTCCAATTGATGGGCATCCTTTCAGTTTCCAGTTTCTTGCCACTACAAAAAGGGCTGCCACAAGCATTATTTTTGCACATGTGGGTCCCTTTCCCTCCTTTAAAATCTCTTTGGGATATAGGCCCAGTAGAAACACTGCTGGGTCAAATGGTACAATTGCATAATTTTAAACTTTCTGGAAAGCTGACCAGTGCTGATGAGGATGGAGCTGCTAATGATTTGGGAAAAAAATAATCGAAGGAGGTGGATGCATTGGTCAAAAATTTTTTTAATGTGGATGAAAGTCTTGTTTATAGGATTTATGTTTCTATGAAAAAAACAAACAAAAACAAACCAGAACTTGGATTTAAAGTGTCTAAGGATCACCTAACATTTTTATTGTGAAGTAACGCAGAAGGGGATTTTAAATAAAAACCAATGCTGTTGATCTATCTCAGAATTCTAGCTTTCTTAGAGGCCACAGTCATTAAATACTTCCAATTCTTTGATAGTCATATCAGAAAGCAGCTGGTTTTTGAAAACTAGGTTTTAATTTATTTCAGCTCAAGTGTTGCAAAATATTGCAGGGACAAAAATAACACAGTTGAGGAATTACTGATTTTAGATAACTTCCTTATCATCCAACTACACTTGGTTCATTGTATGAGAATGTGAGCAGGTAAACTTGCAGTTACATGGATACATTCTCTTCACCTTCCACTAAGTATATTCTTTCCTGGGTGATATCTCTTAAGGTTGGAGTGGAAGTAAGAATGGTAGACTGAGAGTGAGGAGGAGATGGGGAGGAAGAGCTATTGATACTTCCAGGACTCTTGTATCTATCTGCCTGATAATAGCATTTGCTAAGCAATTATTGCTAGTGGTGATGAAGAACACAGTAATTTCTCACATCATTGGGGACTGGGATAGAAAGGATTCTGAACTGCCCCCATCAGGATTTGAAAGAAGATGGTCAAGGTGGTAGTGGTTTGACTTGTATGGTATATCCTGCTTTTTCTCTCTCCTCTTACACATTATTTGTGATTGATCTTTTTTGCTGAGGCAATTGAGGTTAAGTGATTTGCCCAGGGTCACACAGCTAGGATATGTTAAGTGTCTGAGACCAGATTTGAACTCAGGTCCTCCTGACTCAGAGCTGGTGCTCTATCCACTGTGCCACCTACCTGCCCCATTAGTGATTGATCTTAAATCATTACCAGAGTAGAGGAAATTATATGAATCATAATGACTTTATTTTTTTTATCAGAGATGCAATCAAGTAGACCTGGAAGTATTTTGCAGAGTATGAAGTACCTCATGAGTATTGCTTCCTTCTTTCTCTAGGGATTCTCCCAAATCATTCATGACTGTCCTGTTCAGCAGTATCACCCAAGCTGCTTCTTGCTTGATTTCAGAATTAAAAATGCTTATTTACAGGGGTATATCTAAATCACCATCACTGCCTTCTCTTTCTCAACAGCAAACAAACTGTACCCAAAGATGAAGAGCCTCTGAGTCTCTTCTATGACTAGGTCTATTTTTTTTTTTTTTTTTTTAGTGTTTCTTTCTGAAAGGATTTGCTAATCAAGGTATCACACTTTGTTAGTTTGAGTATTACTTCATTCCAAAGAAAAATAAAAGATAAACTCAATACATTTTAAAGTGTGCAGAACTCTGAGTCTCACAGCAATCTCATGAGTCAGACTGAACATTATTGTTCTCATTTTACTGATAAAGGAAGTTGAGGCTCAGAGAGGTTAAATGACTTGCCCTAAATCATGCAACTAATAAATGTTCAAAGCTAGGATTTAAATTCCAGATTTAACATTCTGTCTACTTGCCCTGCATATAGGGCCTTCATCATTTGAAACCCAAATACTATGTATGACCAGCTTAGAATGATAACTGAATAGATGCTAAATAAAATTAAGACTAAACTCAACAAAATATAAATGCTATAATATTATTTTTCTCTAATCCTCTACCGAACCAGAAAATAATCTGCCTGTTCTCCCTGAACCTTCCCCTGAAATTCCCATTTCCTTAGTACCTACATTTTACCAGTCACCCAGATCTGCAAACCTCAGTAACATTTCCAACTTGCCTTATCCTACAAATATAATCTCATGTCAAATTTTGTTCTTTCTTTCTCTGCAACATTTCTCCACAGTACCATCCTAATTCAATCCCTTATCACCACTTTCCTAGACTCTTGCAATTGGACTTCTTGATCCAAGTCAGTTCCTATTCTAATCCATCCAACATTTACATTGCCAAGATGATTTTCCTAAAGTGCAGCATTCATAAAGTGGTACCTCATGTTGTCTACATCCAAGATCAAAACTTCTTTGTTTGACCTTTAAAGCTCTTTACAACCTAACCCCTTCCTACTTTTCCAGTATTTTAACTTTCTATTCCCTTTCCTCGACTCTCTATGATTCAGTTATCCTAACTATTCTAAACAATTTGTTCTTCACATACTTCATCTCCTTTTCATGTATCTTTTTGTAAGTGTTTTTCCCTTGAACTTTCAACGCATATACGATTCTTGACTTCTTTTATCATTCTGTTCCAAGTATTCTCTCTTCTAGAAGGCCTTTCCTGGTCCCCAATTGCTATAACCAGGCCATCTAAAGTTACCCTCTTCTACCTTGTATTTATCTTGTATGTTCTAATCTATATATGTTATTTTCCTCAATAAAATGTAGGCTCTTTGAGAGCCGTAACTATTTTTATGTCCAATTCAGTCCAATGCCTAGCACATAGTATAGTCCTTAATAAATGCTTATTGATTGATTGATAGAGAATTAACAAATATATATATATATATATAAGTCATTTCCAAGTGGAGTAATAGTTAAAGGATATGAACAAGTAATTCTCAAAAAAAAATCTCAGTTAACAATCATATGAAAGCTTGCTCCAAATCATTAATAAGAGGACACAAAGCAAAGTAAGTAAGGTTTTCCTTACACTTGTCAAAGATGACAAAAATTGCCAAAGGGATTTGTGGCACACATAAAAAGGTCAAGAGCCCCTGAAAAAAGGGGATGATTGGATATGAAAGCCATTTTGTAAAGAAGGGGAAACTAATGCACTGTTAATGCTGTAACCTGAGTAAATATGTTGGAAAGCAATTTGGAACTATGCTAACAAAGTGATTAAAAAGGGGAGGTGATAAAACATGCACTGATCCTTCATTTGAACAAAATCTTAGAAGTTTAGTAAAGGTAAAGAAAAAGGAAGTTTATTAGATAATGTCAAATGGAAAAAAAAGTAAGAACTGCCACTGTAATGAACTTTTGCTGTAATTTATAGACTTTATATATATTGAACTTTATTTTTCCTGTTTTTGTTGCATGTGGTTTTCCTGCTTTGTTTTTTGGTTGATCTTTTTTTTTTTAATTTAAATTTAATTTTTTTTATTTTTTTATTGGTTGATCTTTTTAAAGATTATGGTGTTCATTTTATTTCCTACTTAGATAATAACCAATTCAGTAACTAGATCTTTTATGTGTATAAAAGGGACTTTTAAAAAATGGTATTTTATGTATTATACATTTGGCTCTTATTATTGGTCATATTTTTAGAAAAATGACTTTAAAGGATCGAGAGCCTTTGTAAATCCAAAGTTAATTTATAGATGCATTTTATGGTTTATCTTTTACATGAAATCGTTTTTTTCCCTGAAAATATAAATGATGTACATTTCTGCAAATAAGAGACTGTATAATACTTTTTCCTTTCTTGTTTCTTATTTACTCAGAATTGAAATAATGTTGAATTAAATGTAACTGATCATGTTTAAGAAATGTAGATTAGTTATTTTAGTGTGAAATCATTTCTCTTAGGATAATCATGGGCCAAACTGGAAAGAAATCCGAGAAGGGACCAGTTTGTTGGCGGAAGCGTGTAAAATCTGAATATATGAGATTGAGACAACTCAAGAGATTCAGGCGAGCTGATGAAGTAAAGGTATGGATTTACCTTTTTTTAAAAAAACATAATTTTATTTTAAAAAAAATTGTACTTAACACAAAAGAACATTTGCAGAAACAGAACTGTGAACACAAAGAAGTTTGTTTATGAAACACCCAAATTTCCATTTGCTATCACTTATTTTAAAAAAAAAGAAAGGTAAACAATAGATTCCACACATCACTTTCAAAGCTGTTGTCCCTGTTTCTGTGTGTGTGTATGTTTGTGTTTAATATTTCAGTGACCTTTTTGGTGGTGTGTAACGGGGGTGTCATATATTGCTAATCTGCTGTTTCCGTGTTAACTCACTTCAATTAAAAACCAAGATTAAAATGGGGAAAACTTATTGTTATAAGTGAGCAAACAAGCAAAATGAAAATACCTAGTGTTCACACAGGTAACATCTCATGATAGGTTCTTTAGAGACATGGTTGGTCATGACTTTGATTATAATTATCAAATCTTTTAAGTTGTTTTTCTTTATAATATTGTTTTCTTTGTATAAATTGTTTTCTTGATTTTGCTTATTTTACTCTGAAATCTTTCATCATTTCTCTCAGCACAATATTTCATTTTACATACATATATATATATATATACATATATATGTAATTTAGCCATTCCTTAATTATCTTAAGAGACAATTGAAGGCACTCTTTAGTTTCTTGGTTTATTTTTTCTCTTTTAATCACCCTTCAGGATGAGGAAATTTATTTTTTTTTATACCTCTTCCCTCACCAGTATTATTCTTCCTCAAAAAATCTCCATTCTTTCTTGTTTACCCATTAAGAGAGATGTATTTTTACACCAAACTGTATGTGTGTCTAATTCTCCTTTTTTATCTGACTTAACATCATTGAGGTTTTTCTGATGCCCACTTTCCTTCCATATTTGTATACTCTCACACATCCCAATTATGAGATGTTCCCCTTCCCCATTTATATTGCTCCTTCTATTCTCTTTTCTCTTTCTCGATAAAAACTTTAGAACTTATCTACCACCAAATCCTCTCAAATCCTTTAAAGACATCAGTTTCTCAAGGATTGTTTTTTTCTTCTGCTGTTATTACAATGTTAGCATTATGCATAGAGCTCTATAGAACATAGATCAATTGCTCAAGTAAGTTTACCTTTCTAATTTTTTGTAGATTTTTGTTTTTTTTAATTTCAAAATAATTAAAAATCAGGAAGGATTGAAAGTCTTTTCTTATTATCAATATTTTTTTCTTTTTTTTTTTTTTAACACCTCTAGAACTACACTCAATTTTGTAGGCTGATTTATTATAGTTATTAGCTATCCCATTTACCTTTTGGAACTTTATATTCCAAGATACCCAGTTAGGACTGTAGTTCTTAGTCCTTGAACTCACTTTTTTCCTTGATGTGAGAGTTTGATATTGTTTTGGCTGTGACATTCCTGGGACTTTTGAATTTTTTTTTTCAGAAGGAATCAGATTATTTCTATCTTCAGGTTGCTGTGTTTTTGTAGATTTTATTTTTATTTTATTTATAAATGTATGGATTTATATTTTTATTTTGTTGTTTTTTATAGATTTGGAAAATTTTTATTTATGATTTCTTGAAAAATACCATCTAGGCTCTTTTTTAATTCATGTTTTTCAGGAATTCAGTGATTCTCAAATTATTTCTTGTTGATTGATTGTCCAGGTTATTAGTTTTTAATATTTGATACTTTATTTTTTCTTTCTTTTCTACAAATCTTTTGACTTTGTTCCAATATTTCTTGATGTCTCATGGAATTAATGATTTCTATTTGGTTTGTTGTTTGGTCTATTATTTTGTTCCTATTTTTCAGGGAGCCCATTTCTTTGGTAAGAATTTGGTAATTCTTACAAATTTTTTTGAACTATTCCTCTGATTCTTTTCTTAAGTTTTTGTTTAATTTTAGATATTCCTGAAGTCCTAGTGGAAAAAAATTTTTTTTTCGAGACTGCTTATATTTGATATAGTTTCTTTTTTCTTTTTGAGTTTATTAAAAAAAAAAACTTATATAAAAAAGTTTACTTCTTGGTGCTTTCTTAAACTTTTTCAGCTTTATAGTCTTAGATCCTGGTTTGGAGATTTATGCCAAAACCAGATTCAGCCCCGAGCCTTACTTGTGGATGGTATGATCAGCATTGCTTGGTCTCACCTGGACCCTCAGGGTCCTCTGTGGTATTACAGGACAGAGTACCGAAGATCTCTGAACCCATCTTTCTATTAGCTAAGAGGTTGCTGACTTGTCTGCGTGCTGGTATTGGTATTGCTTTCCTATTGTCCATGTGTGGGCTTCTGACTTTTTTTTTCTTTTTTGAGGCAGTTTTAAGGTAGAAGTTACATGCTGTAGTTTCTTACTGTACTTCTTGATTATCATTCATTTTGGTTGGGATATGTGATCAGTCTGCCTTCATTTAAGCTGTCTTTTAGGCCAGTCTTACTTCTTTATTGCATTTGATATCTGTTTTTCTCTCTCCTTCCCAGTTCCTGCCTTCATATTAAGGGACTTCAATATACAAATTGATTCTCTGTCACAACCAAAGTATTCAGTTCTGAAATTACTCACTTCCCATGAAGTACTCTTTGACCCATCTTCAGCCATACACAAAGATGGTCACACCATTGCTCTTGCCATTATCCACAAATGTATCACTACCATGTTCAAGAATTATAAAAACCCTTCCTTCATCTGACCATAATCTATTTACTTTTCCCCTCTCCCTCTGGCTTTCCTTATAAAACTCTACTCTATATTCACACTATGACTTCTAATCTTTTCCCACAGTGCTCTCTTAGGCCAGCTCCTGTACCCTAGCCATTTTCTCTTTGCCCCAACTTAACCTCTTGGTGAACCAGTTTGACTTTCAAATTCTTAGCTCCCTTATTCTTTTACTGATTGTGCTTTGTCTTGTTTCAACCTTGGATCACTCCCACAACTACTATATATGCTGCTAAATGAAGGTGGAAAAATTACTCAACTAGTGTGATTAGGTCTGTTACAAATTTACATTATTACAGCCTCAACTGAGCCTTCAAGGCCTCTAGGTAATCCTACTTTATCTTCCTTTTCAACTCAATATCCCAGTAACTCTTCCAAATCTATCCATCTCTCTTTTAATCTCCTGTGACTTCCCCTCCTTCCTCTCTCACAATTGAGAATCTTACCTCATTCATGTTTTGCAGAAGAAATTGTTTGGAGCTATTGGCTGTGAACTTTTATTTCTTCTGTTCGTCATTGTGTTTTGACTATGTGCTTTCTATTACTAATTCTTCCTTTGGCTTTATCTCACATGACGACTTCTTCATGTGTTGCTTACCAAGTCTAACTTCTCTACTTGCAAAAGCATTACTATTCCATTTTCTCTTCTCCAATTATCATTGATTTTTCTTTGTCTATTTGTTCCATCTCTATTGCCTGCAGACATTTCCATGTCTCCTCATCCTCAAAAAACTCACTTGATTCTTCCATTAACCATTGATCTGTATGTCTTCTGCTCATTATTATTTACTTAGCTCAATTCTCTGAATAGATAGTCTGCAAAGGGACCTGTATTTTTTCTTCTTTTACTCTTAATTATCTCCTACATCTGGCTTCTGACTTCATTGTGTTGCTGGAAATGTTCTCTCCAGAGGTACCAGTGATCTCTTTCTCAGTCCTCATTCTTGACTTCTGCAGCTTTTAACACTGTTGATCACTCTCTTCTCCTTGGTCCTCATTTCTTGTTGTTTTCTGGACACCACTCTCCTGGTTCTTCTATGTATCAGTCTTCTTTGCTGATCCTTTGATCCCTCTAGCCACAGATGTCTCTCCGAGTTCTGTTCTAGGTCTTTTTCTTTTCTTTCTACTACTTCACTTGGTGATCTTATCAGCTCCTGTGGATTTAATTACCATCTCTGAGCTGATGATACGAAGATATATCCATTCTCCTCCAATATCCATTCTCCTCCAACTTCTGCTGACTCCATCCTCATCTCCAACTGCCTTTCAGATAGCTTCCATTTGATGACATGACTTCTTTGCTGTTCCATAAATAGAATACTTCAATTCTTGACTCTGGATTTTTTCTCTTGCTATGTCCCCCATTCCTAGAATGTTCTTCACCCTCATTTCTACCTTCTGTCTTCCTTGGTTTCTTTTAAATCCCAGCTAAAATCCTATCTTCTACAGAAAAAACTTTTCCAACCCCTTTCTATTTTAGTCAGTTAATAGTCAATAAGTACCTGCTAATGCCAGAGTTTAAAAAAAAAAGGCAAAAGATAGTACCTGTCCTTCACACTCTAATGGGAGAGACAAGCAGCAAACAAGTATGTATAAACAAGTTGTATACTCAGGAAATATAAGAAGGAAGGCATTCTAGGACTTATCTTTTAATTATTTCCTATTTAGATATTCAAATATTTCCTGTTTATGTCATAGGTACTTAATAAATATTTATTGATTGGCTGGTTTTTCTAGATGTATTTTCCAAGTATATATAGAATTTTATTTATGTGTTGGTAGTTATTGTTTAAAGGAAATCTTTAATTTTTTTTTTTTTTTTGCTGAGGCAATTGGGGGTAAGTGACTTGCCTAGGGTCACACAGCTAGTGTTAAGTGACTGAGGTCAAATTTGAACTCAGGTTTTCCTGACTTCAGGGCTGGTGCTCTATCCACTGCACCACCTAGCTGCCCCAAATCTTTAATTCTTAAAACACAAATTTTACATGCCTAATTTGATTTTTGCACACTTAAAAAAAATTAACAATTTTGACTTGTCCGATATATGAAAATTTTCATTTCAAATGTTACCATTTCAGCTAGTCATGTCACTATAGTTATATATAAATTTTAATCATATATTTTAATAGTGATGGTTATATTTTGACTTAGAACCAAATTTGAAATATATTTTTACTGTGTAAGTATATACCAAGAATTTGTTCTTCCTTATTTAAATATAAAACACTTCCTTGTTTTTGTGCATTTCTGAAAATCAGTTTGTCTTTTTATATAATAATAAAATATAGGGAATTTTTTTTTTTTCAGAAAATGTCCATTTTATGCATTTTTTCCATTATGAAATACTAGGTATGTTGTTTTACTTATATATGATGTATGTGTGTGTATATATATGTATTATACATACATAATGCCTTTTTGTAGAATCTATATGAATTTCAATGAATGGTCCTGATGGCATTCTAGGAAAATTGCTTGATGACTTGAAATTAACAAATTTCCCCCCCCCCCCCTTTTTTTTTTAAGAGTATGTTTAATTCTAATCGGCAGAAGATTCTTGAAAGGACAGAAATCTTAAACCAAGAATGGAAACAGCGAAGGATACAGCCTGTACACATCATGACTTCTGTGAGCTCATTGCGCGGGACCAGGGAGGTTGGTTAACATGACATGTTGTAGTAATGTCAGCACATATTGGTTTTACTAGTGGAAAATTGGTTGGAAGTTGTAAGGAAATCACTTGACTTTTTAGCATGTTCATCTTTTTGTTATTGGCTTTCTTATATGAATTTTTTTATCAACTACTATTTAAGTATTTTTAAAACTGAAATATTTAATACGCTTTTGGTACTACCATTGAATTTCTCTTTATAAAAATAAGCAGAATTGATTGTTAATTACCATGAATTGGTCTCATGCTAAGAATTTCTCACTTCTTCCTCCCTCCCATACCTACATGGCTTAAAAAAATGTTTTTGTTAGATACTCTTTTTTTGAAGGCTAATGTTTTCCTTTCTCTATTAGAAGTAAGGGCTTTGACTTTGGGCTCTAGAGAATACTGTACTTAGCTTTTTAGCAAATATTTAGAAAAAGGTGAGATAAATTTAGATTTTAAGTATAAGCAATAGCTTCTGAGCTAGGGAATTGTTTTGGATAAGAGTATTTTTATAGTTAAAGAATTAGATTTATTCATTTGTATTAGTGTATGCTATTGTTGAATTTTTTTTTTGATGGAAGTTTTGAATAATTCAGACTATGTCTTCTAAGAGAAATGATATTTCTTTTCTAGTTTAGTCAGCACTAACTCCCAAGAAGAGAGAAAACTATTCCTCTGTATAACTTATGTTATAGTTCTCACTATGTGTTTTTAAATTTCTGGAAATTTAAAAATTGAGAATGTCTTTTCTATCTTTCTTCTCCATACCCCTTCCATGCCAAAATTATGGGGGGAAATTAAAATATGAACTCATTTGTTAGTTTTGAAATATAAAAATTATGTATGTTTAATTTAGATTTTTACATCATTTTCATCTTTGGTGTATTACATTTAAAAGTTTTTGTAAAACATTTCATTAGCTAATACTTAATTCTTATATTTTAGATAAAAATGAAACTATAAGCTATTGAATAAAAAGACTTGATTTTTGTTAGCTCAAGCAGAATAATTTTTAAAAATTGGGAATAGAAAAAACTAAGTAGACATTTATTTTTATTGGGGGTTTTTGGCTTCCATTTTCAAGCAGATATAAAAAGTACTTCAAAGTAGTATAGTATAGTATGATATGGTATAGAAAAAAAAAAATTCCCACTCACTGACTAAAACTTTTGTTATATAAAACTGTTGAATCAGTAACATTGAACTGATTCTACTCGTAGTTTCTGCCTATTGATTTTTCCTTTTCTTCTCCTTCAGTGACTTCTATAAACTGGTTGCCTAGCCTAAGGCTGTATATCTGCCCTTTCACATTTTTGTTTTGTGATATTGTATGCTGTCTCTGAATGTATTGTAATTTCTTTCACCTTGCGAAGATGGAAAAAAATTTGGCAAACAAGACAGACCAGGCAAAGGCTGCCTTGTGGTGATCCTTGCCCCTTGTCTACTAGGGGAGGCACATGCTTGGCAGAATCTCAGATTGTGTTCCTGACCAACACCCAGAGTTGTTCTTTAGTTACTAGAATTTGAGAAGACTTTTCTAACATCAAGTTCTGGGTGTACTTCTTGTTTAATAATCCAATCAATGGTAGTCATTACAATGCTTTGCTCACTTCCACGTAGTCTTTCATCCTTGATGCATGAAATGGAGAGCAACAGAGGTGAATGGCAGAGTAATTCCTGCTTTTTCATAATTTCTACTTTTTTTCTACTTTGTAAACAAAGATACATTTACATTATCAAAAGACTTATTTAATTTTATTTGACCAGTAATTTATTTTGACAAGTAATGTCTGAAAAAGTTTTCCTGTCTGATTCAGGTGAAGTAATTTGAGAAAGAAAATGACTTTAGAATATTTAGGTTGTTTTTCATTTGAATCCACAAGGTATGCCTACCAAGAAATCCATTAGTTTTGAGGTACTTGAAGATCACTAACTGCTGCTTTAAAAAAATTTTCTTTTTATTATTGTGAATTTGACACATCTAGAAACAGGAATATTTCAAAGGAATAGGAAAAAAAAAAGAAGACTATGTATGAAGCAGTAGTGAATCTTCGTGATTTTTTTTCGCATTGTAAAAAATTTCTTTACATCTTTTAAAAAAGTATATGTGAAATTTAGCTCCCCTCCCCCCCCCCAATTCTGTATTTCTTTTCTTTGGCCTTTTCTGAATTTCCTTCTGCTTTCTTCTGTATATTTAAAAAAATGATTGATACTAGAATGGTGAATAGAATATTTTTTCTTGCTGTGGTTCACGTACCTAATTGAGATTAGATAGCATAAAATTATCGGCATAGTTTCTTGATTTTCCTCAAGTTCTGTTCAACAGCATGTGAATTGGAATGAAGAGGACAGTAGGATTAATCCAGCTGTAGTAGTTTGCCAGGGTGGGATCTGTGATAAGATAATGGAGAAGGGGATTCAAGGGTAGGGCAGCCACTTGGCGCAGAGGATGTGATGAGGTCCTGAATGATATTTTTGACAGAAACTAAAAAATTGATCCAGAGGCAAGCAGGGAGAAGGCACTTATAGAGATATCAGTTTAACTCCATGGTCCCACCCTCTGGGGAGTTGGTCCAGTCTGAAATCCAAGTCTGTGTGGGATAAGACTACTGGCTCAAATAAATCAAAGAGATTTCTCAAGGCAAAAGTAGAAAGGAATTTTATTTTAATCTTTCGAGGAAGGCTGTCTCCCCCCACACAATTAGGCAAGGAGAGTCAAGGCCCCATTAACAGACAAGAATTATATAGGGGCCTGGGGTATCACTCCCGATAGGCTGGATCTTTGTCCTGATAAACCAGGACAAATGACCTCACATTCTAAGTTATAAATGAGGAAAAACTTTCAACACAACCACATCTTTAGGATTACTAAATTAGCTTATAAAGGAGTTTCAATGCCAAGGTGGCCCCAACTTAGTCTCACAAAGAAAAGGTCCTACTCCTTGTAAACCATGTGATTTCTGGAGAAAGAAACTTGGCCCTGGGGCACAGCCAACCGTCACTCAGTCTATACAACACTGTCTCCATCTTGTGAGATAGTTTTCACAGTTCACTTCATTTGTGTCAAACCCTTGAGACCCACCCTCTGTAGAGTTCTTAAGCAGTCTCATCTTGCCATGCCCTAGAAATCCCAGTTATGTCTCTGAGGTTAAATTTTCCCTGTAAAATATACTTGTCTCCTGACTGCTGCTATCCTTTGAATCAGCCTGCCACAACACTGCCTCTTGGTATCTTTCCCCTCCTCATTCCCCCATGCCACTTGGTATCTCTGCTAACTCCACTATGGTTCCCAACCTCACTTTTCCTTACAGGTAACTGACTCTTTTAGGGTGCTGAGTCCCCTTCAGGATTTAGCCTGCCTTCTAAGGGCTTGTCCCAAATTCATGGGGTGCTCCCTTTCTCCTGGGTAATTCTGAGTTCCACTGAGAAACTTCTCTCATAAGCTCTACCAACTCTATTTCATATTTACCATTCAGTGTCTGTTGTATCGCTTCACTTTGTCATTAACCTCTTCCCTAAATAAATTTACCTTTTGCCAAAGAGAATGGCCATTGTGAATTCTTCACATGACTGAACCCCAACTTTTGGCGCTGAAGCTCACATCATAGATCATATCAGATGGAGTGCTACATCTGGAGTCAGGAAGACCTGAATTTAAATCAGGCACAAGCTTTGTGACCCTGCACTAGACAGTTAACTGTTTACCTCGGGTTCCTCATCTGTAAAATGAACTAGAGAAGGAAATGGCAACTATTCTAGTATTTTTGCCAAGAATACCCCAAAAGGGGTTATGAAGAGTTGGATATGACTGAAAAATGACAGCAAAAAAATTCTGGAATAGAGTTGTTTTACCAAGATATTGGGTTAGGGAATAGAAATAATGCAGCAATAGAAGGGAATGAACAGAGGAGCAGAGGGAATGGAGGTCATAGTGATGATAAAGAGTTGTGTTATGGGCTATAAGAGAAAATATGACCCATGGAGAAAAGCAGAATGATAAAAAGATGACACATATAAAGGAGTTTTAGTGGAATTTGAAAAGTGGAACACGTTTGATAAAGGATATGTCCATCTTTATAGTTTTGGTGAAATAACTTTTTTTTTGTGTGTGGGTGGGTGGTGAGATAATTGGGGTTAAATAGCTTGTATAAAGTCATATAGCTACATCTCAAAGAAGTTGCTCAATGTATGTGTGTGAGGAAAGTCTGGAAGTGGTAATGGGTAAGAAGCAGCATTTCAACTCCTCCCCCTACTGCTACCATTGAGTCTGACTGTAGGAGAGGAAGTGTAGCAGGTTCTGTAACAGGTGACAAGCAAAGCATAACTGGACAGTTAGTTCTCCATAAGAGCTAGAAGATGGACGGAGTGAGAAAGGAAGTCTATTAGTTATTTGGATTAAGGGGAAAGGATGTTTGCTAATTATATATGGATTCCAAATGACATAGTTAAAACAGAAGGCAGCGGGTAAAGGAACAGCTGAGTTTGTACATTGCCAGCTGAGATTTCAAAATCACTGGGAGGGGGTAGTCAGGATAAGGGATAGGTGTATCAGTGATTGCAGAGACATTCATTGAAAAAGGGGGCAGCTAGGTGGCACAGTGGATAGAGCACCAGTCCTGAAGTCAGGAGGATCTGGCCTTACACACCTAACACTTCCTAGTTGTGTGACTCTGGGCAAGTCACTTAAACCCACTTGCCTCAGCAAAAAGCAAAAAGAAAAAGATATGTGAGTATATTATTTGAGAATGTTCCTTGAGGTCCAATCTTAGACAAGTAATGGGATCACAGATTTAGAGCTGGGAAGAACTTCAGAGGCCATCTAGTTCAACCCCATTTTATGGCTGAGGAAACTCACAGAGGATCACAAAGGCAGTACAAATCAGAAATTGAATTTGAAACCAGGTTTTTTTTTTTTTTAATATATAAAGCTTTTTATTTACAAAACATATGAGTGATTTTTCAACATTGACCTTTGCAAAAACTTTTTTTTTCCCAAGCTTTTCCCCTCCTTCCCCCCAACCCCCACCCCTAGATGACAGGTAATCTAATACATGCTAAATAGGATAAATTATATGACAGATACAATACATGTATACATATCTATACAGTTATCTTACTGCACAAGAAACATCAGATCTAGAAAGAGAAGAAGAAAAAACAACCTAAGAAGGAAAACAAAATGCATGGAAATATTCACAGAAAGCATTAAAATGCTGTGTTGTGGTTCACACTCAGTTCCCACAGGCCTCTCTCTGGATGTGTTATGACTATCTTCATCGCTGAACAACTGGTTTGAATCACATCATTGTTGAAGAGAACCATGTCCATCAAAATTGATCATCGTATAGTCTTGTTGCTGTGTATAATGTTCTCCTGGTTCTGCTGATTTCACTTAGCATCAGTTCATGCAAGTCTCTCCAGTCCTCTCTGAAATCCTCCTGTTGGTCATTTCTTACAGAACAATAATATTCCATAACATTCATATACCATAATTTATTCAACCATTTTCCAGCTGATAGGAATCCACTCAGTTTCCAGTTCCTTGCCACTACAAATAGGGCTGCTACAAATATTAAAAAATACTTTTTTCAAATCAGAATTTAAAAATTCAGCCCTATTTTTCTCTGAACAACCAATGAAATTTCTATCCATGAAAGAATGTGTTAATATAGAACAGTAAAGTTAGATAAAACATTTAAAATGATTACAAATGTATAATCTATATCAGATTGCTTACTGTTTTAGGGAGGGGAAAAGGGAGAAGAAGGGAAATTTGGAACTCAAAGTCTTATAAAGGTGAATGTTGAAAACTAACTTTACATGTAATTGGAAAAAAATAAAAAAACTACCTACCAAGTGGAAAAAAAATAAAGGTAGATATCATAAGAGAGGGCATTTCAGACATGGTATACAACTGAGCAAAAATGTAGATATTAGATGAAATGTTTGAGGACAAGCAAGGCACAGGACTGATTATGTTACTCCTTTCTCAATAAACTTAAATAGTTCTCCCAGCTCTAGGATTAGATGCAAACTGCACTGGCATTTAAAGCTCTTCACAATCTGGTTCTAATCTAAAGGCTTATTTTTCCATTATAATAATAGTAATATTAGGTAACATTTACATAGCATGGACTATATGCCAGGTACTATGTGAAGCACTGTACTATTTTCTCATTTGATCCTCAAAACAATCCTGTTGAAAGCCATTTTTGAACTCAGGTCCTGAGTTCAGGCCCAGCACTATATTCATGGTGTCACCCTACAATTGCTTCAGGTATACTCTGATTTAGTACCATTTGGCTGCCTTTTGTCTACATTTTTGGTCAGTTGTTTACCATGCTTGAAATGCCTGTTCTTCTTATATCTACCTTTATTTTTTTTTTCACCTAATAGTATTTTTTTTTCTTCAGATACATTCAGAGATAGTTTTCAGTGTTCACTGTTGTAAGATTTTGAATTCCAAATTTTTTTCCTTTTTCCTTTCCTCTCCATTCCTAAGAGATCGAGCTGACATAGGTTATATATGTACAATCATATTGATCATTCTATCTACTTTTAAAAATCCCTTTTGTTGTTTCGTCATTGTGAGTTGGACTCCCTTTTGGGGAGGAGGGGCAATTTCTTGGCAAAAAATACTGTTGTGATTTGTCATTTTCTTCAGCTCATTTTATAGATGAGAAACTGTGGCAGATAGGGATAAGTAGATTGCCTTAGGAGCTAATGTGTCTGATACTTTATTTGAACTTAAGGGTTCCAGACTCCAGGACTGGCATTCTATTCACTGTGCCACCTAGGTATCCTTCATAATCTTTAGTTTTCATTAAAAATTTGATCAATTCCCACCTCCAAGATAAAGCCTTTAAAAAATTCTCCCAGTTGCTAATGCTATTCCTTTCCCCATTTCCATGTATATTTTTATATATGTATTGTCTTCCTAAATGGGATGTAATTTGTTTGAGGGGCAGGATCTTTCACTTTTGTAGCCTTAGTACATTATAAGTTCTTAATAAACATTTGTTTATTAGTTGGTGAAAAATATAAGTCCATGAAACATGGTTATATCATGTATTGAAATTGCCTTTCACATAATACAATTTTTATATTTAAAATACTAAGAAATATAGAAGTGGAAAGATTTTTCTTTAACATGGTAAAACAGTATTTATATGAAGCCAAGAGCTAGTATTATCTCTTATTTAAAAAAAAATAACCCAGGAAATATTCTTAGTAAGGTGGGCTGCCTCCTGTCACAATCATTTTTTTAGGTGGTTTAGCAATAGAGCAAGGAACATAAATTAAGGGAACCACAATGGCAAAAATAAATAGCTCTTTACAATTGATATGTTGGAATATTTTAAAAATTTGAGAAAATCAACAAAAAATTGAGGTAATAGATGGTTTTAAAACAGAAGACCTAGTAAACCCAGGTAAAACACCTGCATTACTGTTAGAAACAAATGCCTGGAGAAATTGATAAAAAGAAAAAAAAAACTTTCTTGAAAATATATCAGTTATTTGAGCATTAATATAGTATGATTAATGACAAAGTCTACATAGAGATAATTCTGAAACAATTTTAACAGAAAAGAAAAATTAACTGAAGAGATTTCTAATGTACCTGTTTAGTTTGAAGCAATATAGTCAAATTTATAATACTACTCAGATTAATATAGTTAATGCATTGCTAAAGAAAGTACAAATAGATACTTTATTGAATTAAATAAAGAGATTACATATATATGGAAGAACAGACAAAATATCAAGGGGAATTATGAAAAAAATAAAGGGAGAAAAGGAACTGTACTACCAGATTTAAAATTCTACAAAGTGATAATTATCAAACATATCTGGTACTGGATTTAAAAAAAAAAAAGCAGATTAATGGAATAGCATAGTAGTCCAAAATTAAAATCAAAGACCCACATTAGATAAGTGTTTAATAGATCCAAGGCTTTAAAATATTGGAAACAAGGACATTATTCAATAAATACTGTTGGAAAAATTGGATAGCCTTATGGAAATATATGAAAAACCTTCCTTTAGTTTCTTTCCTTTTTTTTTTTTTTTTTTTTT